>CM059035.1:40076065-40465997 GCA_030279155.1 Forsythia viridissima | reverse complement strand
TTCATAACAGAGAATGTAATGATTGACTACATAATTATTGAACATTTGTTGGAGTAGTAGTTCTTTGTGGACAATATTCTTTGTGTATATTCTCTTTTTATTAGACGTGTTTGATTTTACGACGTAAATAAAACGTCATAAATATGAGTAAGAAACGAAAATTAAAGAAGTGTCGATGCTTGTCTATTTTGTAAGAATATTGTTGACGGACATAAGTAAGATGAGAAGAACGTTCTATACATATTAATTAAATTAAATTAAATTAAATTAAATTAAAAATGAAAAAAATTTACATGTTAGTTCTAAAACTATAATATATATTTGGTGGGGTTTAAAGATTTTGAAAATTTTGATAAAATGTGTAATTGAAAAGTTGATAAAAGTTTTAGGTCCCACAAAATATGTGGTTGAAAACGAATTTGAGGAAAAAAAATTTAAAAAAAAAAAAACTGAATCAAGCATGCCCATAATCACTTGTTACCACCCGATTTTGGTGAGGCCTCCGCGTCAGCAAAATCCCAGTAAAAGTCTCATCTAGGCCTAATTTAGGCCTCGCTAAGGCCTAATAGGCCCAGCGAGGCCATAAAGGTCCCATAGGTCCAGTGAAGGCCTCGGGAGCCCAGCAAGAGCCTCGCGAATTTTCAAAAAGCCTCGAAGACCCATCAAACATCTTAGTATTCCTGAATCGAAGTATTGTGAGGCCCACAAAGGACCTCGACACTCATGGTCGGCCCAGATAGCCTCGTCGGGCTTCGTATTTATTATAGTCTGCATATAATCCGATACTTTTGGATAGCTAAAAGGATATCCTAGAAAAGATTGTGTTTGATTGTCACAAGGAAACCATATCCCAATCCAATAAAATCAACAACACAATCCTAGAGATTGAGAGAGATTATGATGCAATCTTGGAAGATCACGGCGAGATTGGAACCTACGTTATCTGATAAGGAAAGAGAATCCCAACATAATTCTAATTGATTTCTTCCCTAAGGGTCCGTTTGGCGTGGATTATAAACTGGTTTATTTGACCAAAATGATTTATTTGACTAATTTTGGTCAAAAATGTCATGCTACAAGGTAAAAATTTTGGTCAAATAAACTGTTTTTGGTCAAATAAACCATTTTGGTCAGATAAACTAGTTTATAATCCATACCAAACGGGCAATAAATCAATTAGGATTCTCCCCTTATAAATATCAGATTCCGGTTATTCTAAGGTACGCACATTTTTCAGTACGCATATTTTTATGACGCTCTTTTTTGTACTCAAATTTTATCCTAAACTCTGTTCAAATCTCTGTCTGCTTGTCCCTCCCACACCTAATTACTTTCGCCCCCCATGAATTATTTCTTATACCGGCAGTTGACTTGATCGTCGGAGTACCAACGATCGCCAAACCCTTTTTCTTCGGAGATCTTGGTGCCTAACGATTCTCCGAGTGTACAGGTAACATACAAGTTGGCAGAGGAATGACTAGAGATCTGTTGACACGTGAACGGTGTAGGTTCTGACGTCAACAGATTGGCGCCGTCTGTAGGAAACGAAAAATGTTACACAACCTAAAACTTGTGGTAAAAACGTGTTTTCTACCAGGAAGAGCATGGCTACCGAACACTCCATAGAAGAAGAAGTTGAATCCCACCACACTGACCTGGGGCAGGAAAGAGTTCAAGATCTCTAGAACGTAACCCGCCACAAGAGAAGAAGACAACGACAGAGACGAACGTTCGAGCAAGACATCCTGGACCCGAAGTTGGACAACGCCTAGATGAAGACGGTGCTTGAACTGTTGGAGAATCAATCCCTTCAACATGGACCCAAGCGTAGTTGTGCCCGGCGAAGCCATTCGAGGTCCGGCTCGATTGAAAGCCGTCGGACTCAAGATGATTTGCCAATCCATAATGGACTAGATCCCAGTAACTAGGAGAGACCTCGTGCCTCGCGAGTGGAAGAGCCAGTAGCCTCTGCCAACGTATTCGACAGGTTGGGGGCCAGGTCATCTGTGGCTCAACCTCAATCGTTGAGTAGCCGGCATAGCGAGCCCAGCGATGACCACCGAGAGAAGAGAATGGACTCTAGGGCTGCGAATGAAAGACCAAAACGGTTGTGCGACCTTCACGACGACGGTGACCTCCCATTCTCCAAATAGTTGAAGGCTGGAGAACTCCCCGCAGGATTCAAAATGCCTCCTATGGAGAAATATAATGGGAGAGATGATCCCACGGATTCTATTGGAGGTTCGCTTTCTAAAGGCTTTCGTCCTCATCTAATACTCATTCTTAAAGTCTCACGCTTGATATAAATAATAGGCTTGGACTTGGAGGACTATTGTTACCACCCGATTTTGGTGAGACCTCCACGTCAGCAAAGTCCCAGTAAAAGTCTCATCTAGGCCTAATATAAGCCTCGCTAAGGCCTTATAGGCCCAGCGATGCCATAAAGGTCTCATAGGCCGGGTGAAGGCCTCGGGGGCCCAGCAAGGGCCTCGCAAATTCTCAGAAGGCCTCGAAAGCCCATCGAACATCTTAGTATTCTTGAATCGAAGTATTGCGAAGCCCACGAAGGACCTCGACACTCATGGCCGAGTCTCGCCGGGCTTCGTATTTATTATAGTCCGCATATAATCCGATATTTTAGGATACCCAAAAGGATATCCTAGAGAAGATTGTGTTTGATTGTCACAAGGAAACCATATCCCAATCCAATAAAATCAGCAACACAATCTTAGAGATTGAGAGAGATTAGAATGCAATCTCGGAAGATCACGGCGAGATTGCAACCTACATTATCTAATAAGGAAAGAAAATCCCAACATAATTCTAATTGATTGCTTCCCTAAATCAATTAGGATTCTCCCCCTATAAATATCAGATTCCGGTTATTCTAAGTTATGCACATTTTTCAGTACGCATATTTTTATGACGCACTTTTTTGTACTCAAATTTCACCCTAAACTCTATTCAAATCTCTGCATATTTGTCCCTCCCACGCCCAATTACTTTCGCCCTTCGTGTATTATTCCTTATACCGGCAGTTGACTTGATCGTCGTAGTACCAACGATCGCTAGACCCTTTTTCTCTGGAGATCTTGGTGTCTAACGATTGTTCGAGTGTGCAGGTAACATACGAGTTGGCAAAGGAATGACTGGAGATCTGTTGACACGTGGACGGTGCAGGTTCTGACATCAATATCACTGTAATCTAATGTATTAAAAATAATCTTTTTATCTCCATTTCAGTTTTGACAATCACAATTCGAATTTTAATGCAATAATAAACAAAATTACAATTTTTCACATTCATTTTGTTTTTTTGTTGTTGAAAATCATTTCTCATTCATTTCATCTACGTAAAGCCAAAAAAAAAAAAAAAAAAAATTGAGATCATCTTTTCACCTTCATATTTAATTTAATAGATTAAATGTTTAAGAATTTTAATTGTATATTTAGTAAATTATTGAAAATTTAATGTACAATAATGATGAACAATAAAAGAGTAATAAATAAAATATTAAAACTAATTATACATTAATGAATACTAAGGGTGAATATAGAATCTTAAAAAAATTGAGAAGGTAAAATAGTCTAAAAATATTTCTCCTTTTAAAGGCCTTTTAGATGTATAGATATAGATTAATAAGTATTGACTACTACTTGGTTTGAGAGGATAACATTAACCCAAAAAAATACTAAGATTGTGCATGTTCGATCGGCATATAATACTAAACAGTAATTTACAAGAAAACGAATAAAAATTTAACATTTTTCTTTTTTAATACTATTGAGTATCGTCGGGTCGAACAATTTATATAGTGATCATAATATGGCAGGAAACATGGAGTGGCCAATGTTAAATAAAAATGTTTTGTTGCAATTGAAAGAGACAAGGAATAGAGTTGGGAGTACATGAGCCCATTATTCTAAGCATTCAAAGGTGGCCATAGCTTTAGAAAATGGTTTGTTTGCCATTCTGAAAACATAGAGGAGACTTTCTTCGACACCAATTTATTTTATTTATTTATTGCTTTGGTTTGAAATTCAAATTATTTATTACTTTGGATTTTTGTCAATAATCAATTCTCGATATTAGGTTAGAATTTTAGAAATCTTGATTTCAATCAGTTCTGGTTCTCATTATTTGATTGAGCCAACGGAGTTAATCGATGAATACTTAATATTCTATTAGAATATTTAACGAGTTTTCTATCTTGTGTTCGTCTTGTGTTTCTTGATTCGCACTTCATCATATTTATAATGCTCCAAAATTTGTTGATAAATAGTATTGTCAATAGATTTGTTCAGTAGTAAAATTTGTCATTGATTTCTTTGTCGTTAATGTTTAGCTATGGAAGTGTGCAATCCGTAGTTAATAATTATTAACGGAAATTAGTATTTTCTTACATTTATTAATATTAATTAGTTTTTATATGTATTTTGATGCTTGGAGAGTTTCTTGGACACAATTCTACAGTTGAATCAACTAAGTGTCAAACTGGATCATTGTCAATATACATATGCTACAAACCTAGGATACTTTTGTCAAAAATCCCTTCTTTTTTTTTTTTAGATTTTTCAGAGTTAAACGTAACGAAAAAAGAGATAATGCGACAAGTTTTGTTAATAGTCATCTCACATGTCAAATGTGTCGATCACATTTCGATATACATTTTACGGTTTTATATTGGCTCAACTTGAGCTCTTTTAGTATAAAAAATAAAATTAACTATGATGTTAACTGTGCATCAAATTTTTAAAGTCCGGGACACGTGGACAAGAACACGTAAACCTTAACTATAAAATCAATTATACATAGTCGATCCAATCAATTAAAACTGGTCTATTTTGTCTCAAACGATATTCATCAAGATTGATCAAGACCTAAAGAGTATGCATTACATCTGTACGTATATCAATTGAATAAATGTCACACACAAGTATATGCATGTGATATAAGTTAGTCTACCGCAATCAAATCGTTCATGTGTCCTTGATCTCTGTAGTATGTTTCAACTTTCATTCAATTAAAATGATTGTTTGACTTGATCATCATAACCCACTCGTATAAATGAAATTCTTTGTCCACGGGCTTGGAAATCTCCACTGAACAGTTTATCAATTGATACATGACCCTATTATCTCTTTTTTTATTAATAGTTGACGCACAACAGTGAATATACACTAACACTAGTGAATGCCCAATCTATCTGGCTGAATTGAATTGAATTAAACCGAGACCAAAATTTGAATTAAACTATAATGGGCTTCGTCCCACTTGATTATCAACCTATTCTGGGTTTATCAAATGCTCCAATTTGTCCCACAAACAAAACCAAATAGCCCACTTGTTAACTAGTATGGGCCTTTGTGTCACACCAGCCAAGTCTGGCTCACAGCTTGTTTGGCTATAATTTAAGTTCATGATCAAATATATTTTTTACTCGAGATACTTTCACCATATATTTAAAAAAAAAAATTTAGAAAATACTACTCTCATTCCACAGATAATAATATTTTTATCTTTACAAAAATTAAGAAAATATAATTAATATAGTTGAAACCATAAATTTTACTTATATATTTTCTAATATATCCCTACATTGAATAATGGTGATTCATATTTGTTAATAACAACACACATTAAATATGGACATATTAAGAAATTAAGACATCAACTATACTCTCAACGAAGAAATTGGGGTATAATTTGGGACAATCGAATAAAGAAAGTAAGCATATATATGTGGGACATGGGGTGTTTTATTTTATTTTATTCTAAAAGTAATTTTTTTTACTTTTGTAACACTTGTTATTATTTTTGTTACTTTTATTTAAAAAATACGAGCCATATTTTTCACATTTATTAAATTTAAAATTTAAAATTTGCTTTCTGTTGTTATGGAAAATATTATTGATGACCATATTTAAATATATCTTACTTGTTGTATAAGTCTTTGAAACACTATATATATGGGCATATCATTATAATGAAAGATATTGTTTCATTCTATTCTCTTGTATTATTCTCTATAATTTATAACACGCTATCAGTACGAAGAAGATCACCCCAGTAGTTTAGAAAATTCGTGGAATATGGGTAGTCTGTGCAGCTATAAGCAAATGTTGAAATCCTAGTGGCCCATAGTCTGATCTTCGTGAAATTTGGACAACAAGTTCAAAACACATTGTTCTTCAAATCCAACGGTTCATTTGTAAGAAGTCACAACGTGAACAATATCGAATTTTGAGTTAATTAGAAGGTCCTGAAATTTTTGAGCACAACAAGAATTTTCAAATTTGCATTTTTTAAAATTTGAGACCATTTAAAGCTATCTAAATATATTGAATTCGAGTACTGCTTTCATCAACTGACTATCTTTCTATTTCAAGTAAATTTGTTTTTACTTGATTATATTTTGTAAGATTTGATTCACGTGATTTGTGAAGTTTTTATTTTAGATTAGTTAAATTTTTTGTTTTAACAAATTAAATACTTTTGAAAAAGCATATTGAAGAAAATTGTGTTGACTTAACTACATAAATATTCAATAAGAATATTATTTTGTTATTCTTGAAAAAATTAAAATTTATATAAATCAATATTTTAGAAGAACATTATGTTAGTCTCGAAATTAACTTTATAGAAGTTTAAGTCTGATAAATATGTTAATTCTTCTAAAGAAGCACAACATTATTATTAATATTCTAGAAGAATATTATTTGTCACTAAATAGTGTGACATTACAAAATTAATATTCTATAAGAATATTGAGTTATTGTTTCCGAAAAAGCATATTTTTTATCTATATCGGTATTATTGAAGAAAATTGTATCGTTATTTTTGAAAATTGTCTATTACTAAGAATCAATATTTCAGAGGAATATTTTGTTGGTCTTCTTGAAGAAGCACAACCCAAGTATATAATTCTCTAGAAAAATATTGTGTTGTTACTCTTGAATAAGTACAACTTAATTAAACGAATATTATGTGATTACTCTTGAAAAAACATAAATTGTACATTTCAATACGAGTAATGCTATTTGAAGTCGCTCACTACCGCAGTCGCTATATGTGGCATCCTACTTAGCGTCCTACTTAGCATATAATTAATTATTCAGTTTTAATTAATAGTTAAAAATCAAATAATATAAAATGGGCTTTTCATCTTTTCTCTTTTCATTTCACTGGAGAAGAATCGTTCCTCTCAAATCCCTATCTTCCTCAACCGGCCAAACCTCCAATAGCAAACCACCTGTGCTTGGTTTCACCGCCTCCAACCCTCCATCGGATTGCTTCCACTATTAATCTCTTCTTCAACAATACTATTCATATGGTTCACATTCTCTTCAACAATTGGTATGGTTTTCTTGAACCGTCAGTTTGTATTTTTTCCTTATATTTCTTTATTTTTTTTATTGAGTTGGACAATTGATTGAAGTGTTATTAGTTTTACATTTTGTTAATGAAAATGCTTCCTGGAGTAGAATTGATTGGACCCATATGATGAAATTTGAATTGGACTATTTTTTTGGATGAAATGAATCGTCCAGGAAAGCAACTGTTACCCATTTCTGTAAAAATGGCTTGTGCATATGAATCCACATATATAATAAAGTTACAATGAATCTGCAAGTATAGGTGAATATGTCTGTGATAACCAAATAATTTGTTTTCAAATCCAAATACAAAATTAAATATGTCTTTGATAACCAAATATCACTATCTTGCTTATAATCTGTTTACTGAAATGTTGTTATAATGTTATTAGGAACTTGTTTTAGTGCATATTTATTGAACCAAATTTTTTCTTATACTACATGATATTGATCAATTGTTTTAATCCATGTTAAAATATATTTCAGATTTCAATTTCTAAATAGATTTGAAAGTGATCAAGATGCTTATTGAGAAAGACAATATGTTGGACATGAGTGATGAAGAATATGAGGGTGAACAAGAGGTACACGAAAACTTGGTTTGTAAAGAAATTATGCAAGCGCCAGAAGTTGGAATACATTTTGATTCATTGAATAACCTTTTTGAGTACTATAAACAATACGGTAAAAAAAGAAGGTTTCGGAGTTATAAGGCAATCGTTATGATCACAAGGGAATTTAAAATTTGTTTGCTTCTCATGTTCTCGAGCGTGAAATTCAAGGTCTCAAAAACAAAATTGCCTTAATCCTAATCCAATGACAAAAATGGGGTGCAAAGCTAGAGTAAATGCTTCTGTATTTAGAGATGGCAAGTGCAAGATTAATTCTATTACACTTGAACACAATCATGGTTTGAGTCCACAAAAATCAAGATTTTACTCCTGCAATAGGGAAATTAGTGTTGGTGCTCAAAGAAAACTTGAATTGAAAGATCGAGCTGGGATTGGTGTGGCAAAGAATTATCAATCATTTGTAGTAGAAGCTGGTGGTCATGATAATGTCTCCTTTTTGGAAAAAGATTGTAGAAATTACATTGATAAGAAAAGAAGATTAAGATTTGGTATTGGAGATGCTGAAGCAATTCATAATTATTTTGTTCGGATGCAAGCAAACAATTTAAGTTTCTTTTATATGATGGATGTAGATGACAATGCTTGAATTAGGAACTTATTTTGGGCAGATGCAAGGAGTAGGGCAACTTATGAAGAATTTGGTGATGTGATTACATTTGACACAACCTATTTGACAAATAAGTATGACATGCCATTTGCACCTTTTGTGGGTGTGAACCACCATGGACACTCAATTTTATTTGGATGTGGATTATTATCAAATGAGGACACTAGTACGTTTATTTGGTTGTTTCGTACTTGGCAAGCATGTATGTCTGGACGTGCGCCGAGTGCTATAATTACAGATCAAGATAAAGCAATGCAGAAAGCAGTTGAGGTTGTGTTTCCTAACACTCGACATCGTTGGTGTCTATGGCATATAATGAAAAAGGTACCGAAGAAGTTAAGGGGATATAAGCTATACGAAAAAATAAAAAATGTCTTGCATAATGTTGTTTATGAATCTTTGGAGAAAGAAGAATTTCAAGAAAAGTGGGAGTATTTCATTAATGAGTTCAATCTTCATGAAAATGTATGGTTAGGTAATCTATATAAAGATAGACATCGTTGGGTTCCTATATTTGTAAAAGACACATTTTAGGTTGGTATGCCAACCACGCAACGTAGCGAGAGTATGAATGCATTCTTTGATGATTACGTAAACTCAAAGACAATTTTGAAGCAATTTGTCGAGCAATATGATAATGCTTTAAGAAGCAAGGTTGAAAAAGAAAACCGTGATGATTTTCAGTCTTTTGCTACAATGATTCCATGTGTAACACATTATGAAATAGAAAAACAATTTCAAAGTGTATACACTAATTCAAAGTTCAAAGAATTTCAAAAAGAGTTGACTGGGAAATTATATTGTGAAGTTTCTTGTGTTGATGAGAAAAATGGATTATTTGATGTGGTTGATGATATATTGGTTGGAGATAGACATAAAAAAGTTCATTTCGTTGTTTATTGCGATAAAGAGGAAAATGAGGTTAAATGTGTTTGTCGATTGTGTAAGCACACGTTATCCGTCCTTTTGAAACTAGATAAACAAAAAATTCCAGAAAAGTTCATCTTAGCACGTTGGAGGAAAGATATAAAAAGAACTCACACAAGGGTGAAAGTTACTTATGATGATTGGAAAGGTGATCACGATGCTCAGCGTTATAACAAGTTGCAAAAAAAATTGGATGATGTTGCTGACTTGGCTGTCATTTCTGATGAGAATTGTGACTTATTGTGGAACATGATAAATGAATTTCAATCAAAAATAAGCAAACATGACTCAACTTTGAGGAGTTGTGCTTTAACAAGTACTAATGCCACTAGGGACGTTTGTAAATCTTCTGGTAAAAGCAATGGACTTCGTAGTCCTTTAGCTGTTCGTAGACATGGGCGTCCTCCTAAGTCTAGAAAGGTCTCAAATGTAGAAAAGTTCGTTGATAAGAAGAAAAAGCGTGAAGACAAAAAAACCAAGAAAATAATAGAAAAAACTAAACACGGTGTTTGCAAGCTCGTTCGGGTTAGCACACAAGAACGTACAAGTATCCCGGTAATTTGAATATTATTTTAGTCTTCAATTTTTATATTATTTTGATGATATTTTTTTAATTTTATTTTCACTTTCTTGGCTTTATGAGCAGGAAACACAAGTGTTTACATCTGATAATTTTCATGATAATGATGTGGCAAAATTCAAGCAACGTATACTTTACTCTCAATACTTTCCACCTTACACTTTGATACCTCCAGTTTTATCAAATTTCGTATTGAATGCCCAAGGTAAATAGAAGTTCATTTTGTACTATCATTTGTTTATTTTATATATGTGCTTTATTTTATTTTATTTTTTTAACATTAGGTCATGCTATATATTATAATGATCCATATATGGAGCAGAAAGATGGCACTGGTTTGTGATTTGAATAAGGTAAGAATAATTTACCACTCAATGTCATATGTATTGAAACATGCTCTAATAATTTTTTATTATCAAGCATTTGGTGAAGTTTTATGTAATGTACATATCTTATTTTTTTCACTAAGTTTTTATCTAATATGTTTTGATCAGGTATATTTTACAAGACATAAATTTGGAGTGTTACACGAAGAAACTACAGGGAAAGAAAGGGAAGGGTGTTGGCATTGTTTGAACTTTTGTCTTGATCATGCGAAAGCTCTTACAGATCAAAATCTTGCCCTATGTGTTTCTTTTTCATTTTCTTTGAGATGGGATGATTAGAAGTTTACTTGATTCAACTATTCAATTGTTGGATTCAACTATTCAATTGTTGGATTCAACTATTCAATTGTTACACTAGTGAATTTTTCTAAGAGGATTATAGTGATAGCATTGAATTTAAACACCATATAATTCAAGGTAACACAATTAAGCTGTTCCTATTTCATTTTAGTGAAGATAACTAAGATGGCCATATATGTACACCATTCTGTTTCACATAGAAAAGATGATTGTTGATGTTGCATTGTTCATTCGGGATAAACTTTAGAAACAAGAAATAAAACGTGTGTTCCTAGTAAAAAGCCGTAATGTGAACCCATTCAAATAAGAAGAGACGGTTAGACAACAATAAAATAGCAAAATTTAATGTCTACATCAGCCTGTTACCATTGCAACTCAAATAAATACGTCTTGATCTTTATGATTCTTGTTATTAACTATTACAAGTTATTTTTGGATATATAGAAAACAGTGAGTTGTTTGACTCCTTCAACAGATTCCACTCATTTCTTGATTTCTTGCGATAGTCTCTGGACATGTATGTACATAAAATAATATCTGCATATAAATTGAAATTTGTTAGCTATGAATCAATACGATTATATATGCAATTCTTATAGTGAATACCACTTAATAACAAATGCCAAGTCTAGTCTAGCATAACTCTTTAAAATAAAAAACAAAGAACATATGTATATTCATGAGACACTCATTGGCTGTTGACAATGACAATGGCAGCGAGGATTTAGACTGCATAGAGATTGAAAATTGAGCAATTTGTGGTTGATTCTCACTAATTTGCAATCTTTTGAACTATTTGATCACCTGCTAGCTAGAATAGACCAACATGGACATTTAAGAACTAACTCATATTCCATCCCTTGCATAATCGAGATAATTCTCTATTTGCATCGGCCATTTGTATCTCAAAAATAGTCAATGTTAAAAAGAACGTCAATGACCAGGCAATGTATCGAAAACGAGACAGAAAGGTGTGGATGTGCTATATTTCCAAATTATCCTCGTACAAATTTGACTAGAGTTAATATCAAAGTAAGCTAGAGTTAAGAGAAATATCTTGATTAAAAATTTTACCACTCCAAGATGGTTGCCAATGCTCAGGATGATAATTTGAAATGCTCAAGCCTATATTGGTTTGGGTTTCAAATTGACCACTTGGCTATAAAAAAGAAATTTGATTACATTAGAAAATTATCCCATAACTCAGGTAACAATGTTACAAACAAATTATGATATTTCCAATGAATCGATTCACTACCGTCATCAGCATAAATGAAGGTGGCTTGAAAGGATCGAAGTTGGATTCTTCCATGTTTGATTCCTTCCTCAAATTCAATGTCTCATGGCCCCATGAAAGCAAGTTGCCATTCAAATATATTCTCCTGAAAACATTTATAAAGCCTAAGTTCGTGCTGCCAGCAAAAAAACACAACATCCATAATAGAATAAAACAAATTAATACATGCGCATAGAAATTAGATTCGATAATAGAGGATGTAGCTTATGTCAAGTTCTGCATCAGAAGAAAGGAGGAAAAATGTTTCTTTATACATGGGTAAAGAAATATACTACGACACATTTAATTAAGATGAAGTGCGAGGGATTCTATGTTATGCTGCAATTTTATGAAATTTATGGGAAACCTAAAGGAAACAAAAACATTAAACAATGAACACAACAAAAAAAAATCTCAAATTTTTCATACTAAAACAAAATTAAATCTCAAATTCATAGATTTTGAAAACAAATTATTTGGTTATCACGGACATATTCACCTATACTTGCAGATTCATTGTAACTTTATTATATAGGGCATTTATATGTGGATTCATATGCACAAGCCATTTTTACAGAAATAGGTAACAGTTGCTTTCCTGGACAATTCATTTCATCCAAAAAAATAGTCCAATTCAAATTTCATCATATGGGTCCAATCAATTCTACTCCAGGAAGCATTTCCATTAACAAAATGTAAAACTAATAACACTTCAATCAATTGTCCGACTCAATAAAAATAAATAAAGAAATATAAGGAAAAAATACAAACTGACGATTCAAGAAAACCATACCAATTGTTGAAGAGAATGTGAACCATATGAATAGTATTGTTGAAGAAGAGATTAATAGTGGAAGCAATCCGATGGAGGGTTGGAGGCGGCGAAACCAAGCACAGGTGTTTTCTATTGGAGGTTTGGCCGGTTGAGGAAGATAGGGATTTGAGTGGAACGTTTCTTCTCCAGTGAAATGAAAAGAGAAAAGATGAAAAGCCCATTTTAATTTATTTGATTTTTAACTATTAAAACTGAATAATTAATTATATGCTAAGTAGGATGCCACATTCAGCGACTGCGGCAGTGAGCGACTACAAATAGCATTACTCTTTCAATACTCTAGAAAATAATGTAGTTGCTCTTGAAGAAGCACAACTTTAAAATTTCAGAATATTAATGTTGTATAGAATTAGAGTATTGATACTCTCAAAAAATTATAAATTTTTACATATTAATATTTTCGAAGAATATTGTGTTGTTATTCATGAAGAAACCCAATTAAACGAATATTACATGATTGTTTTTGAAAATACATAAATTGTACATATTAATACTATAGAAAAATAATGTTGTAGCTCTTGAAGAAGCACAATTTTAAAATTTGAGAATATTAATATTGTATAGTATTAGAGTATTGATACTCTCAAAAATATAAATTTTTACTTATTAATATTTTCGCAGAATATTGTTCTTGAATATTACAATTGTCGTCTAAATTATATTTGAAAGTTTATGTCCACAATTTTCGATAGGAATCAGACAATATCAATCTCACAAGGAAAAAGAATTATGTTTTCCAAAATCTGGCACTATGTAATTATGTGAAGGCCCAATAATACATGCTCTCTGTCATCAATATATGGAAGGTGGAAACTTCAAAAACAAAGGTAAAAAAGCAAAATAGATAAAGCTTGCAAAATGTTATATAGCTCGAACTTGTGACCATTCTTAGGTCAAATATGTTGCCAATTTGATTACTTATGACTTTAAATCCTATATTAGGTCAAATATACCGAAAAATAATCTCCTAAATATCGGTATTTAGCTTGTGTTAAACATCATTGATAGTTATAAGCAGTTGTAAGATTATGGTAGATCCTACATAATAAATAAAAATAAATAAAATATACATTGAATAGACATACCATGTCACCGGTGTTTAACACAAACTAAGTACCGGTGCTTAGGAGAACATTTTTGTATGTGTGTGTGTGTGTGTTTTTTTTTTTTTTTTTTTTTTTTGAATAAATGACATAAAATATTTGTTTTCTCGTTAATTATTTTTGGTTTACATTGCACGTCAATTATCTAGTTGAATTTATCACGACTCCCTAGAGATAAAATAAAATAATTATGAAAAGTAATCTATCTATATTCTATATATATATATATATATTACAATAGAATAATCGTCGAAAATTTTATGCACACATTTTCCCACATTTTTTCTTTTCAGATTTGGTAAGTTCCGCCGTAAATACTGCATAGGAGTTTGTTTTCTTTAATTGACTACACACATTGATTGTTTACATATTTTTTATTCTTTCCCTTTTTTTTTTTTTGCAAAAAAACAAAGTGTAACATTTAATATTATATACGAAAAATACAACAACTTTTCAGATTCTTTAATTGGTTTCATACATTAATTGTTTATTTATTTATTTTTTTCTCTTTTCTTGCAAAAAAAACGAATTTTAACTAAAAATTAGAAAATAATAATAAAGACTTCTTTTAAATTCTGTTTGTTTTATTTTTTTTTTCCACAATAACTAAGAACAGTTAGGCTTGGTTTGGTATTACTGTACTTTTAAAAGAATCAGCTTCTGCTGTGCTGTAAAAAGAATCAGCTGTAGAAAGAATCAGATAAGTGTTTGGTAAACTCTTGTTTCAAAATTGATTTATGTTTCAAAAACAACATTTTAGCGTTTGGTAAACAAAAGTGATTTATTACTCTAACGGTATTAAATTACTAAAAAGGACATTGATTATAATAATGTTATTTTGTATTATTATTATTATCACGCGTGGTAAAACTCACTTTTTTTCCTAGTCAAATATTTTTTAGCGAGACAATGCATTCATTATTATTATTTTAAAATAAAAATAATAAAAACCTAATAAATTTTAAATTTTATAAAAATTACAAAATAAAAGTACAGTCATATAGTGCAAAAATTAATTAAATTTATATTATTTTCTATGATCCAACTTGCATTAATTCAGTTTCTCAAATGGGTATTAAATGAATTAGTTTAATTAATTAAGGGTAAAATGGGTATTTTAATAATATATAAATGAAAAAACTAAAAGCAGAATCTGAAAAGCTGCCCTTTTGCTGCTTTTCAAAATCTGCTGCCAGGTGAGTCAGATTCTTTTATAATCACTTTTAAAAAATTTGCCAAATGTCTAAATCAACTTCTGATTGTTTGAGAATCAGAAGTTGGGTTCCAAAATCAATTCCAAACGGGGCCTTAAATTAGTTGCAATTTACAAAATATATATAAATACACAATCTGACTGTTAAATAGAGATTGGAAAACACATTCATTTGATTTAAACAAATGATAAGATTTAAACTGTTATTATACCTGAAAAATCAATCAATCTAATAATATTTGTGTCGATTATTAAAAAACTTATCTATGCATGCCCGAAAATTATTTTTCAAATTATAATAGAAAATTACTCGATAAGTTTTAATATTATATTATTTATATAATATATTACATAATATTAAAGTATTTATATTATGTTTTATAAAAATAATTATTATTATTTATATATACGCACAGTCAACAAAAAAATATAATTAAATCAAATGACAAAATTTTAATATTTTATAATATTAAAATTTAATTAATTGCCCAAATTTAGGTAATTAATAAAAAGTATGTCAATACAATTTAATCAAGATGAGCTTTTCAATGTTTTAATTTTATATGATACTTGGTTAAAATGAATAATATTAAGAATTAACATTTTCAAAAAAATGCACATCTTCCATAACAAGATAAATTCACTTGAAAACACGAAACAAATGAGATTATGTGTTCCAATGTCTTAATTTATACCCGTTTAGGATTTTAAATAAGTTATATTTTCAAAAAAAAATGACATATCATTGCATGAGAACTATTGGCAATAATGCAATAGTTTTCCAAAAAATAAATTTATTTTCTCCAAAAAAAAAATTATTCTTCCCATAGTTGGTTTAAATAGGTTTTCAAAAAAAAATATATCAATACACGAAAAACATATAATTGTATTATATTATCAAATGTTCTAATTTGTTGATTAAAAATAATAAATCGAATAAACTAATAAACTAGATATAATAATTTCAAAATTAAATTCATACAATTCAAAGCCCGCCTCAGTTCAACCACAAATGTGGTTTTCAAAGTGGTGTTTTAAATTCTGGATTAGCTATGTTGTTTTTTTTTTCAATATCAATAAGTAATCAAATGTTATTTATATGATATTTTTTTATTTGAATGTAATAAATAAACAATATGTTCTTAGAATATTTTAAAATCACTATCATAAAAAACATGTGCGTGCATCGTACAGGTGATATACTAGTTTTAGTATAACTAGTGTATCACCCGTGCGATGCACGAGGTACACAACATGAATAATATCATAATGTTAAAAAGTAAAGAGATTTTAAAATTGATCAAGTGAAAATCACTATGAAGAAGCAGAAAATCAAAATTTTAGATACAATGAAAAGGAAATAGCACACTAAAAATATTATAGATTTTGGAAAACTTCCTTATATACTACATTCGTTGTTGAATCTGATGGTCGTCCATCTTTATCACAGATTAGTATTTTCAATCCATCGCGCAATGTGACTCTTGACATGGCAACATATAATTGCCCATGGCTGAACCAGTCTTTTCAAATACAAACTTACGTGCGATAAAGATTGTCCTTGACTCTTATTGATTGTTATTGCATACGTAACAATTAGAAGATACTGCATCCTTGTAAATTTGAAAGGTAATCTAAGGTCAGAAGGCATCAACGTCATTCTAGGTATAAGGACTGTACGCCCTGCATTGTGCCCAGCAAGAATTTTCGCTTCAAGGACATGTTTGCCAATTATTGTAATGACCAATCTAGTTCCATTACATAAACCAAATGAATTATCTATATTTCTCAATAACATCACTGGCGTGCCAATCTTCAACTTCAGTTAATGGTTAGGCACACCAGAACATCTTATCCCATTCAAAAACTCAGGTGTGTGAATATCCTATAACATATCAACATTTGTATCTGGTCTGCATACAGAATATGAACTCAAATAGGTATTTGCTTCAGTCAAAGAAAGTGATATCATATATTCCACAACATCAAGAGTTGGCGCTAGAATAGCTCTTCTCTGCAAATACGACGTGTCATGAATGTCATCTGAAAGGGTCGAATAAGTGCTATTTACAATAGCATTGACTGGATCATCAAATTCAGTAATTAAAAGATCATTATGTATCTCAATGGTTGCATAACCATCATTAAGACCACCAATTGTACCATCTCCAATGTTAGAAATCCATTCAGAAAATAATTTCAACTAAGCACACTTAGTTTCTGAATCAAGATTCTGGAGCCTCATGTTGGTAGTTAATCTTAAAACTTTACAATATCTCCATAAGTATGATGAATTAATAGTTGCAAGCACATTGTCTTCCTTACTTCCTTTTGGAATTACATGAAGAATTTGACGAAAATCTCTTCGAAAAACCACAGTTTTCCCTCCAAATGGCAATTCCATACTCATTGGATTGCTAAACCTCATGATGTCCTTCATGCTCTTGTCCAATGCTTCAAAGCAAAATTTGTTTATCATTGGTGCTTCGTCCCAAATAATGTGTTTACACTTCACAATCAATTCTGCAAAAGGAGTCCCTTGTTTAATAATGCATGTTGAATCTTCATTTGGATTCAATGGAATAGCAAATCTAGAGTGAGCAGTTCTACCACCATCCAATAAAAGAAAAGCTATACCACTTGACGCAACATTTAATACAATTTCTCCCTTTGAGCGTATAGCTGCAGATAGTGTTTTCCACACAAAGGTTTTTCTTGTTCCCCCATAACCATACAAGAAATAAACGCCACCTTTACCAGGTTCAACCGCTTTCATAATCGTATCATATGCACATCTTTGTTCATCATTTAATTTTGAAACCATTATTTGGTGTTCTGTCCACAAGGATTTTCTGTTGTATCTCAACTCATCGTGTATTAATATATTACGATAGTAAAGTATCCAAAATCTTGGTATGGTATTGAACTAAATTCACGTAAACTCTTTCCACAGCCCTGTAGTATCTTCTCAACTTCTGCAAGAGAATAGTTTCTTTATCTCCTTAACACTCAACTCCAACTCTACGTATTTTCAAAAGTCAAAAAAAAAAAAAAAAAAAAATAGAAGAAGTGTATTGATTAATTTTACAAATTTAAATAAACCATCGGATAATAGTTATAATACCTTGATGCTGCAAAATGTTTCTTCTCATATATAATATATGATCTGATAGATATTCCTAACATTTTTCTCAAACATACTCAGGTCGCGACAATGTTCCAGACAATAATAGAGTGGCAAAAAGCCTTCTCAAACTATCTGCAGATGCCCAATGGCTAGCCTCAGCAATTCCGTCAACATATTCTTTGTCGTCGTCTAATAAACCCAGGGCATAGCATGCATCTTTGAAAGTATTATACCTAACTCCATCTACTGTTTTCATTTCTTCATAGCTTATAGGTTCACGGACTATATTCAAAATGCATCTTAAATAATACATCTCTCTACTACCTGGAGGAACAAAGAAGATGCGTCCAATAGAAAACCCTTTCTACCTTGGTTGCCATTCTCTCAACAATGGTTTCCATACAAACTTATTAGGGAATTCAGCATAAGTAAGTTCCCTAGCTTCATCATATTTCTTGTTTGTTTCCATCCAAGCCAAAAACATACTCTTGTTTATAGTGGGTCTATTAACAACTTCATTAATAGGATCTAAATTCGAAAAAAATAACAATTTGCTCATTTGGAAGATGAAAACTCAGACGTTCAACTGGGGGGTGCCTATAGTGAATATCAAATCAAAAACGCAGCTTCACAAGGTGATATATACCTACAATCGTAGTACATTTTTATTTCGTCAACATTTTTTCTTGAATCACAATCTCCAGAGCTCTGGTAAAAGGTTACTGTAACACGATGTAACACGATCATGTCTTTTGTTGACATACTTGAATAAATACTTTATAGACTGCGATTGATTGCACCACTCAACGTTTATATGAGCACCATATTTAATCAACAAATAACGATTATGAGGCACCACATATCTATTATCAAGGTCGTACCACTTTTAGAGACCCGTCTTCCATCATCCATCCTTCTATAGATTGGGTAACCTTCTTCATCTATAATGGTAAATTCAACAAATTGTTTTTTGGAAAACACTTACTACAGCGCCCATCTGACATACATGGTGAATAATTCCTGGCACTACCACATGGTCCATGTACCATGAAATCTCAAATGGCATTGTAATTATTAGGATTCTGACACCTCATCAGAAATTTCTATCGAGATAATACGATGAATATTACCCGCTATAGGATATTTATCTTGCGATGAAAGGAATAGCAAAATGTGTGCATACGGCAATCCACGTTTCTGGAACCCTTAATGCAACAAATATAAAAAATTCAAAATTTAGCGAAATAATTGCATTTTACATGAATAATAATTTAAAGGGTGTTAAAAGATTGAAGTTATATATTTCTAGAATTGAATTTTTGATACATGCCCTGACTATTCCAAAAATTTTGTTCTTTCTAAGATCTTTAATCAAACCATCTAATTTCATCTTGAAAACCCAACAGACTATATTAGGTTGGTCATCAGGTCTTCAATCCCTGCTTCCAACAAATCGCACTATTTATGGCCACTTTGGATTACAGGTGAACGTGATAAACAAATCAGGATAGCCAACTCTTCGGCATATAGCCATTCCGTCTTAATAGTTTTGCACCATGTATCGTGCACAACTAGTAAAATTAGCTGGTAATATAACACGTTTTCCAAATTAGAATTGCATCACTTATATTTTTGTACATATCTGCCCATAATTGTTTTTGGGGTGTTCAAAAGTAGAGCAACCGAGATAACTCAATCATGGTGTAAGCATCAACGACAAATTGTTGGAATAATCTTCTTGTGAAGAATATTATTGGCGATTCACCATCCCTTTCTTTTAATCTATATGCAAAGTACTCTCGCATGCTAACTTTTATCCTCCCACGGGCTTTTTTCATCCCTTCATTCCAAAGTATTCTCATTATAACCATTCTTACCATATGGAAAAATTAAAGAATATTGTAGTCCAAGGGTGCAATTCACTAATACGCTTCAATTCTCTAGTTTGAGTCTCCACCACGATATCTCTATCACCAAGAGACATATCAAAATCACCTAGAAGCAACGCTGCAATATTCTCAACTGTTGGCATATTATACCTCATTGCATCATGATTCCTTTTTCCAATCAACCTGAGTCTCGCATTCGAGCAACCGAGATAACTCAATCATGGTGTAAGCATCAACAACAAATTGTTGGAATAATCTTCTTGTGAAGAATATTCTTCTTGTGAAGAATATTATTGGCGATTCACCATCCCTTTCTTTTAATCTATATGCAAAGTACTCTCGCATGCTAACTTTTATCCTCCACGGGCTTTTTTCATCCCTTCATTCCAAAGTATTCTCATTATAACCATTCTTACCATATGGAAAAATTAAAGAATATTGTAGTCCAAGGGTGCAATTCACTAATACGCTTCAATTCTCTAGTTTGAGTCTCCACCACGATATCTCTATCACCAAGAGACATATCAAAATCATCTAGAAGCAACCCTGCAATATTCTCAACTGTTGGCATATTATACCTCATTGCATCATGATTCCTTTTTCCAATCAACCTGAGTCTCGCATTCGAGCAATTTTCTTCAATAATTTTTTCTCTGGCCATCATAAATGATTTCACCAATACATTATGCATGTCTAGCATTGATTTTAACTCTGATACAATCTGATCATGGATCATATTTTCACTGCCATTTTGCCTGTGAGGTCGCCAATTATTGGAATAAAATCATAAAATATATATATAATTAGGAGATATGATTGGAATGCAAATTCTTAATGAAATAATTTTAAATATTAAGAGAAATAGTTATTAACCTAACACATTGCATTCTATTTGCAACTTCATTCTCGGTATCATAAATATACAATTGAGCAAACTTTGGAGCTGAACCTTGAGTTGGCAATAAACTTCCAATTAAATAATAATTTTGACCATATAGCCTAAAAACAGGAGGATAATTTCTTTTGTTTAGACTGAGATCAATCTTAAAGTAAAACAGGACATATTGTTGTAGGATCAGATGTTCTAAGTGAAATGTTTACTCTTCTCATTTGTTCCAAGTATCAATTCTTCGAACACCAGAGGAGGACTTTGCATACATGGCAATTTAACTTTTCCTTGCATACAACACAAAGGAAATTTTGGCATTGACGAGCTATAGTGTCTATCTACTCTCTCCTCGTACCAAAATATAGCTCCACAAAATTGACATTTGTGGTCAGGATTTCCGAGGTCCTAGTACTCTAGAAAACAATTAATTAAATATATTGTAATTAATTGTAATTAATAATGGAATATCACTTTAAATAAATCGTGAAAACTACATAATGCATTGACAAAAATATAAGAAATAATTACAAAATAAAAAAACACACTTTACCTTTCAAATTATTTCCAACATTAATTTCCAATCCATCCTCTACAACATCTAATACCCAATAAAGTTAATTTCAAATAAATCAACAGATAAAATAACATATAACACCAATAAAAATAAGGATTCATGAATGTATACCATCGACATTATCTTCATCATTAGAAATCATATGTGTCATGAATTTCAAAGAAATGAAATTAAACTCCTATCATGTTAGAATGAATTATCTTACTATTATTAGGAAGAACACTTAATTTGAGGATAATACTTACTATTATTCAATCTACCATGTCGATCATCTATATATTCTTCAACATTATGGAAAGACGAATTAGATGGACAATTAATTGTATGAACAATCCCTATATTGCACAATCATTATATTGAAAAATTATTATTTAAAAATTTATTTATTTTTAGTATCTAACCTTCATATCTTGAAATACATAATCAAGTGTAGATCTTTCATCCGGATTGTCACGTGAAGATGTCTCGTATACGCGTACCACAAGGACTCTCAAAGCCCAGTTTTTCTTTGTTGCATTGACTTCGTTCCCAAGGCTAAACGTTGGAGCCATAGAGTTTTCCGATAACAAAAACTACAATGGAGAAAAAAGAAAAAGAGAAGATCAGTCAAAGATCTATGTAATACGTACGGCAATATGAGAAGCAATGCTGCCAATAAACAGAATTTATTAGCATCATGATAGAAGAAAGTTACCTTTGCAATGAGGATGACAGAGCACAATTCTATTTTTGAAATGGAATAGTGCACCCAATATTTATTTTGAGACAGCTAAATAAGCAAAAAAATACAAAGGAAGTCACGCCCCCATTAAGAAAAAATCGGGTCAATTTGTTAGTTTCTATGCATATCTTTTCACATTATGGGGAAATCATATCACCGAAAATTTCGTTCCTTTTTTTAAAACAAACAATACGTTAATGTGGGACAACTTTCAAAGAAGCAATAATTTTTTTAAAAAAGGTGTCAATGCCGAGGAAGACTTATAGCTAGATTGTCAAATCTATAATCTATTATTATTAATAAAGATATAACATTTTAATGAGGGGACAAATTTTAATGCAGCAGTCATTCATGTACACACCTACACAGTTTTGGGAATAGGAGAAACTTTAATTCAGGATTCAATAAATAATAAATACCAAAAAAATAGAAAAGGATAAACTTAAAATGAAGTCTGACTTTTTGGTTAGATTGGTTAGACTAGCCAACTTCTATATGTATATAGATATCAGATTCTGCACATCTAATTCAATACTCTAGAAGAACTAATATTGTGTTACACGTAGTCATGTCATGTCATGGACCGAACCATGTCAAAAAACATGGGCCCAGATCGACCCGTGGCTCGTGGACCACACGGGCAGGTCCACGGGCTCACGTTTTTGTTTTTTTAGTTTTTTTTTTCTTTTGAGTTTTAGAAGTTAAAAAAAAAAATTTATTGACCAATCCACTGGTCGACCCATGGACCAGCCCACGAGCCAGTCCAACAAGCCAGTTCGTGGTTTTCACGGGCCTAGTCTAGCTCGGCCCTTTTTTATTTTGGCGTCCCGACCTTGCCCTAGGCATGTCTTTGGACAAGCCCGGGCCCATGATGGGCCGGACTTTCGCTCGGCCTTTTTGCCATCCCTAGTTACATGAAAGAAAAATATTATTTATGGTGATGTATAGGGCCACGTCACCTTCCATGTTGATCATCTAGAAATTATTTGTATCTAATAAATATATCTACTAGATGATGGTATGGTGTTATTATTCACAACTTGAAGTTTGCGATATTACTTACTCAAATTTTAAATTATGAGCATAATTTTCATATTATACAATCAAGACATGCTTCTTGTTAACGCTAGTTGAGATAATGACAAATAGTTTAGCACTATTATTGTAAAACGCCTCCCATTTATTTTCTAAATCAAAATGCTTTCCAATTTTTCTAGGGAGTGCTATTTTATATGCAGCAATTAGGAGTGTGCATTTTAGTCAAAATCGAACTTCCCAAACCGACCATGTCTGGGTTTGAACCATGGGTACCCAACTCTAGAACCAAATTTGTCTTTTTTTATAAATTTTTTATTTTTTATAATTTATTCACCTTGAAACCAATGACCCAACCCAACACAACATCATAATATCAAAGACAAGAGCCCAACTGTCCAAGACCCAAACCAAAAGTACAAAATCTACCATTTATAAACCCAAACCTAATTGAACCAATTCAAAATACTCAAATTTCAAATTCTCAATCGATATTTTCTTAGATCACAATACAAACATTGCCGTCTGTCTCGCAATCTCGATCATCTCTCTCTCGCTCAACACATAGTGAGACAACGAATGCGAAGCTCCTCTGTAATCGAAACAAATCCTCAATTTTGAGAGATAATTTTTCTTTTTTCTAACCACAATTTATTGGATTGCAATTTTGGTGTAAATTATTCCAATTATTGTTTATACTTTATATGTTTCAGGAGTTGTTTTAATATGTTACGTGTTTTAATATTAATGGGTTTGTAATTTTTAATTTTTTTCAAAACATGTTGTGAACTCACGATTTTAAAAGAAAAATATTATGGATAGAACCGAACTCAGTTCTGGTTCCGGTTTGGTTCTAATAAGTACGTAGGTCCGAATGGTTTCATTTACGAAATATTCGAAATGTAACGGGTGGTTCCGGGTATCTAAATACTGGGACCGACGAACACAACGTCCAGACCTAACACACATCATACCAACATCAAAGTTATACTCACTATAGTTAGCTTATGGTTAGAGCGTAATATTATTCATTTAATGAATTTTTATAGTACAATATATGTACAATCAATCCACTATAGTGCATTAAGATAGACACTAAAGAATGTTGAAAATATATATTTAGTTTGAACCCTTATAAAATATCACTAAAATATCTTAAATCCTAAAATGTGATATTTTATAACACGATTTGCCGATTGTCATTGTGATAAAACAGTTTTCTCAAGAGAAATTAATTAACCGAAAAGTATACATGAAAATGTAGTACATTATTTTTTCTAAATCATCGCACAAGACAATACAAACCAGAGGTTCGATAGATAATTTATTTGTAAGTTATACAATTGACATATGTATTTACTGACCAAAGATATTAAAACAAAGTCTCATATACAAGTTGTAAATGCTCCAATTTATATTGATGTCCTGGACAGACAAAGAACAATCCATTAATATTATATCTGATAAATTAATGGCACACTTGAAGCGTGGTGACATTTGATTCCAAAATAAAATTCATCAAATTAAAAATAGAATCAATTATAAAGATGATCCCGTTAAGGATGTGTATACTCTTGGAGAGTATATAGACATAACTAATTGTAAAATCTCAGAAGAGGTTCAACTACCTGAAATTTTAAAAATGAAGATATCTCAATAAGTTATGTCGTTATAGAAAAAAAATAGAATAAAAAAAGAAATTTTGTTGACAACACTTTTGTACATAATATAGCGCTTTATATTATGAAAGTAGCGAGGATATTGAATAAATCTGTCAAATAATTAATTGGCCAAATAAAAAGGATGCAATCCAATTAAATTGAACTTACTAGAGAAACTTGAAATTTCTAGACCTACAGTTTGAACACCTAAATGTGTATACTTATGCGAAAATAAAATAAGAAAAATAAAATCTTAAGATATGATACACGACTTTAAATATAACAACTTTCACAAATACTTATATATAGCATGACTAATAATCCTATGTCTATAAATATCAGGATGATTTAATATGTTTGAAGCATTTAGTTTAAGTTTTCGAGAAACTTAATATATCAAAGTACACATCTCAAGTGATATTATCATTATGGGACTAAATACGCATTGTGCTCTTTTTTCTTTGATAGAGGTTTTGTTCCATTGGATTTTTCTGACAATGTTTTTTAATGAGGCAATTTTCATGGCGTATTAAAATAATTATGTATTCTTTTTCCTTCACTATAATTTTTCCCAAATGAATTTTTCTAATAAGGTTTTAACGAGACATATTCTTTATGTAAATGATATCTATGGAAAGTGTTATAAATGTTATAGTTGTGGATGTTCATAACCTACAATATATTTACCATCAACATAACTTTATGGTATTCTCATGTGTTACGAATTGTATACGCAACTCCTAAAGGGAACAACAACATGATCTATTTTTTAATGTATCAGATCATCATGCTGACTACAGTCAACTAAAGATATTGTATGAAGATTATATTGTTGGGAAGCTATAACAAGATAACAAAATGTAACATATTTTACAAAATTGTTTTATACAAGTTTTAGAAAAATAGTGGAATTGAAGACACTGACGCATGAGATATTGATGGTTCCATATAAGGATTTTAATTGATTGAAATCAAGGGGAGTAGTTGTACTATTTTTCCTTGCTCATGTTTTGTCCCATTAGGTTTTTTTGACAATATTTTAATGAGACAACATTTGATTACTCCAAATTTTGTATAACTTTTTTTTTTATTCTTTCGTTTGATATTTTGTTCCATTGTGTTTTTGTCAATCAAAGTTTTTAACGAGACAGTTATTGTACAAATAGTCATCAAATGGGGGATTGTTGTAAAATTATGGAAAATATTATTGATAACCATATTTAGATGTCTTACTTGCCTACAAGTCTTTGAAACTCTATATATATGAGTCTATCATTGTACTGAAAGATACAAATTCTCTCTATTCTTTTATACTATTCTCTCTAGTTTATAATGTTTTCTATTTATATTATATTTTTTGATCGGATTAAGAATTTTGAACCTTTTTTTCACAAATTACTAGTAAAACAATATATTATTCATTTGGATTCACTTATTCACCAATAGAGATAGTGTAAAACACGGTAAAATTAAAAGGTTTAGAGCATGTTTTGCATGGGTTTTTTAAACTTATTTTTTAAAAAATTTATTTTCAACTACATATTTTATAAAATTCGTTACTTTTTTTTAACTTTTCAACTATATATTTCACTAGCTTTTTTTAAAATCTCTTAAAAATTTACTTTTAAATTATACTGGGTGCTGTTGAAATTATTTTTAAATCCTATGAAATATATATGTAGATAATGAATAAATAATAAATTGTAAATCTTATAAAATACGTAGATAAAAAATATATTTAATCAATTTAAATTATAATTTAAAATTGAGCGTACAAATGCCTTGAAGTTAAACTGAGAGACTTTAATATTTACCGGTTTACGGAACAAATAATTGTTGAAAACATAGTACTTCACAATTTATTGTATATTAATTAAACAAAACGGTACTGGTTCAAATGTCAAGTGATTTGATTGCAGGCCAAGCCTGGCTAAACAACTCTTAAATGCTTATCAATAGCCCTAGATGGCCTAGGATTCAACTATGGCAACTCCAGCTTTGATTTGATTTTATTCAACGACCCTTAACACGTTTGGTTCATAGGTTACGTACGTTTGTTCTTAAAAAAAAACAAATATTATGAATTATTTTTACGTTGATGAAAAAAGTTATAGACTATTTAAGTTAATTTTTTATATTAATATAAAATAAAGAAAAAATAGCATATTTGGTTTTCAATTTTTAAAAAATATAAGGAATATAATTTGACTTTTAAAAATAACATTGAACATTCCAACGTTTGAAGAAATAGATATAGTAGGTTTTTTATAACAAAATTGTACTCTCTTTTAAATAAATAAAAAACAAGATAAAGAAAAACAAGAATATAAAAATAATCAAATGTACTTCTGAAAAAATGAAAAATAACAAAGATATCCTATTCTTCCACCCAACCCCCCACATTTCCTTCTTTTTCAGTATCTATCATTTCTACCAAAAAAAGAAATTTGCCATTAAATCTCTTAAACTTTATGTATCTTATCTCCTATGCTTTCATGTCAGCACATCCAAAATAGTGACTTGTTATAACAATCAACGTTTGAATCAGACATTCTCCTCACTTTCCTCAAGCTTTCTCTCTCTAAAACTCTCTCCACTTCTCGGTTAGATCATCAAGATATCCCTCACAGTTTCAAAAGAGGGCCTGATGCTTGTCTGGATAAATAGGTGCTTATTGACCATAAAATAGGTTTCTCTTTAAATATTAGGATATGATGTATTTTGTGGATAAATAGGCATTTTGCTTCTTCATTAGCTTTATCCTCGAGACAATTTTCCAGAATCTCAAGAATCTTAAAATGCAAGTTACATGTTACTAACTCTATTGCTTTCTTTCCACCATGCCCATCATAAACTCCAAAATATCTCTACACATTCATAATAAATCATTTAACACCAAGAAAAGATATAAAGATCATATAACACAAAAAATTACAAAAAAGACTTATTTATTTCCTTTTTCTTATTTGAGATAAAAAAAATCTTTTGGACATTTTCCATGAATTTTTTCTTGTCTTTGAATAAAAAACACCGATCCCGAAATTACTAAAGCACAAAGTATTATCATCTTGAGCCTAAGTGTAAGAGTATTTGAAAATATATGTACAATTCTTAGAGGACACTTGGGATCTTAATCTTGGCATATTTCTTTTCTAGGTAGACCAAAGACGGAACGGAAGGGAAGGGAAGGGAAGAGAAGGGAAGGGAATGGAAGGGTGGGGGAAGATTGCCTCTTTGTTATTTTTTATTTTTAGAAGTACATTTAGTTATTTTTCTATTCTTTTTTTTTTAAAATTTAAAGGGAGAGAAATTTCGTCATAAATGACATACCATGCTTATTTCTTCAAACGTTGGGATGTCCGGTACTATTTTTAAATGTATATTCCTCATGTTTTTGAAAAGTTGGGGGCCAAATATGCTATTTTTCCTAAAATCAAGTATATGACAAAATTATCACTTACTCACACATTATGTAGGACTCACAATTTAGTATTCAGTTATTATTTATATATTTTATAGAATCTATAATTTATAAGTATTTAAAAAATAATTTCAATACTGCCAAATATGTACTCAATAAGGTCACATAAATATATCAACTCTAAATCATCACGAACTCGATGGACCATACGTGTTAAAGGTTGTTGAATAAAGTGAAAATTGCACTCACTACTTACACGTTTTTAAATAATTCTATTGTTACAAACTTAATCTTTTTATTTTAAAAATAATGTCCATGATTTATTTTTTTAATAAATAAAATACATATTTTTACACAACTGTTTATACATAACTATCCTTAAAAGTTGAACACAATAGAAAAAGAACTCTTAAATTCCAGGCAGAATATTTGATTTCCAAATTTATCGGCATCTTCCATTTTCAAATTATTCCCCAACAATCTCAACCATTCTCTGAAACCGAAAATATTAATCACTTAAACAAATCATCTTCTTTCATTATAATGTTCATAATTTTGGAATGGGTAACAATAGACAATCTAAACCGAACCTAAGGTAGTTCGAACCATTTAAAATATGTGATTTTTACAATTAATATTGTCATTTATATAATTCAAAGAAATGAAGACTACTGTCATATTTCTCTGTACATTTAGTTTACTCATAAGAGTTTTGTAAATATTGGTGAATTGTTTGTAACATGAATTGTTAATACGATGTTTGTAACATTGGTGTTGATACGAATGTTTTTGATTGAATTGTTATTATCATTTAACATGAAATGAAGCAAATGAACATGAAAATGAGTTATACCCGTCGTAATAATGGTTTGCAATTTCTCCAATCTAATTTGTACCACGGATTGTTACAAAATGTTACAATTGAACTTATCATAAATTTTACTTGTGGATTGTTATAATCGTTTTATTTACACAAATTATATATATTTGACAGTTATGTCTAGGGCTGGACAAAAATCGACTCAAACCGCTTAACACGATCGACTTGAGCTATTGTTTAAGTAGATACATTTTGGGGGTCATTTACTATGGATAGCTATAATAGACTTCGGAAATAATTATTTTTTCAGATTTAATATGTTCAACATATTTTTTTCTAGATATAATATACTTCGGTAATTATTTTTTTCGGATTTAATATGTTCAACATATTTTTTTCAGATTTAATATACTTCGGAGTTCGGTCATTATTTTTTTCAAATTTAGTATTTTTTTCAGATTTAAGTAGATACATTTTCATTTTTCAGATTTAATATGTTCAAAGTCTCCATTCAGATTTAGCAGTAGGACTAGGAACCAATTTTGCTTAGGCTAACAAATTTTGTTTTATGCACTGACTTTGCTTGAATATAAAATCAGTGATTAGAATTTAGAATACATGAAAATGCAAGATCATTGTATATCAATACAGAAAGCTTAATGTGATAAGATAAGCTGAATTTTTTTTTTTTTTTTGCTTTTTTTTTTTTTTGTGATGATCATTTGCATTGTAGATTTGCATTGAATTTTGTTTTGGTGTTCTTTGGCCGTTGAAGAGAGTGACGAAAATTGACAAATGTATAATACTTTCTTTCTAACTTCTTACATTGAATTTTAATTTTCTCATTTCATACATTGATTATTGATAGATTTTATGGAATATTTATGTAGATATGAATATGTTTGAAGAGAGTGACAATATAGCCCCATCAAATAACACAAATTTGAGTTCAAATGCACGTCCATCATCAACATTAGGTAAGAGAAAATCAAACAGAATAGCTTCATATGTCTGGGATCACTTCACACTATTAGGCCCAAGGGATGATCTGAATGTTAGGTGTAAATGTAACTGCTATGGAATAGATTATGCACGTGACACCAAAAAGTGTGGGACAAGTACTTTGAATAACCATTTGACAAATAATTGTAATAAATATCCTGGTAGATTGCAAGATAAAAAACAAAAAATACTATCTTTTGAAAACCAAAAAGAGGGCGGTGGGAGCAATCTTATAGCTATTGGTCGTAGTAAGGTGGAATGTAGGGTTGCATGTGCTAAAATGGTAATATTGGATGAACTGCCATTTAGGTTTGTTGAAGCTCGTGAATTTAGATTATTTTGTACTGTTGCATGTCCTCAGGTTGAGCCTTCGTTACGTAGAAGTCTTGTAAAAGACATTTATCAATTGTATTTGGATGAAAAATTGAAATTGAAAGATGTTTTCTCATCTCACCGTCAAAGGGTTTCTCTTACAATTGATACTTGGACTTCTAATCAGAATGTGAATTATATGTCTGTGACAGCACACTACATTCATTCTGATTGGACTCTTCATAAGCACATTTTAAACTTTTGTATTGTTCCAAATCACAAGGGTGAAACTATTGGTAAAATGATTGTGTCTTGCTTAAATGAGTAGGGGATTGACAAAATATTTACAATCACGGTTGATAATGAAACATCAAATGATACGGCTATTTCTTATCTTAGGAGGAAGGTCGTTGGTTGGGGTAATGATGTGTGTCTACTAGATTGTAGATATTTGCACTTGAGATGTTATGCACACATTATCAATTTGATTGTTTGTGATGGTTTGAGGGAAGCACATGACTCTATTGTAGGAATTTGCAATGCAGTAAAATATGTTAAATTTTCTCATGCGAGGTATGAAAAATTGAAAGAGTGTGCGAGACAAGAAAAGATTGAATGCAAATCTATTGTGTTTTTGGATGTTCCTACTAGGTGGAATTCTACTTATCTTATGTTGGAAACTGCTTTGAAATTCTAAAAATCTTTTGATAGGTTAGAAGAAGACGATGCACAATATTTGAATTACTTTCGGGAAGATGAAGGGGGTCGAATGAGGGGTGGACCTCCTTCAAGTTCGGATTGGGAAAATGCTTTTGTGTTTGTCAAGTTTCTTAAAAATTTCTTCACTGTTACTTTGACTTTCAGTACTTTATTCAATGTTAGTACTTCTACTTATCTTAATGAAATATCTAATCTTGTACTCGAACTGGATCAATGGAGTTTAAGTAACGATTTTTTTTGGGTGAAATGGCCTCTAATAGGAAGAAGAAGTTTGATAAGTATTGGGGTAAAATGGAAAATGTGAATTAGTTGTTGCTTGTTATACTTGATCCAAGATGTAAATTGGATTATGTTGAATATTGTTTTGTTGATATCTACAAGGATGAAGAAGTTGCTATTAGCATGACTAAGATGGTGAAATCCAATTTGATGTCTATTTATGAGTGGTATTTGGAATGTGAAAGAGTTTTTGGAAGTAGTGAAGTAACGAATAAGGCTACTTTAAGTTCTTTTAATTTTTATAAAGGCAATTCTTGATTTTCTACTAGTGAGGCTCGGTGTTCTAGGTTTGATGAAAAACAAACAGTAAAATATTTGACCGATATAAAGAATGATGTGGAAAGATATTTGTTGGATGCTTGTGAAAGTGTGAAGAACAATGATTTTGATGTTCTCAATTAGTGAAAGGTGAACAAAAGTAAGTATGGTATTTTGTCCAATATAGCTAGGGATGTGTTGGCAATTCAAGTCTCTATAGTTGCTTCAGAAAGTGATTTTAGTACTGGATGAAGGATACTTGATCCTTTTCGTAATTCTTTAAGTCCTAAAATTGTGGAGGTCTTGGTATGTACTCAAAATTGGTTGAAAGCTTCTCCAAACTTAGATGATTTTTTTATGGAAGATATTCAACATTGCAATCAATTGGAAGCATGTAATAAAACTACATCCTATATAATTGTTATTTTTTTTTATATACTTTATTGGTAATTCAATTATTATTTGTTCAGAAATTTTGGAATCAATGAATTCAAAATCAACTGAAGATACTTAAGGGCCCAAAGCCAAGTGATTCATTTGTTTTACAATCTTGTTCAGGTAAAGGTATAAATATAAACGTTGACAAATAATTAATTCAAAGTATTCTTTATTTTTCTCTAATAGTTTCATTTCTTTTGTTGCAGAAGTCTATTAAAAGTTTCTTCAATGGAATGTTTGGTGTAATATTTTAATTTTTAACTTTTAACTTTTAATAATGTTGGTTAATTGAAGTATGTTTTGATGACTGTAATATTTCACATTTATATTTTTTTGGCGTTGGATGATTGTAATATTTTTAAATTTAGATTTATTTTGAATTACTGTAATATTTTTAGATTTGGATTTAGTTTGGATGACTGTAATAATTTTAGCCGTTACTACTTAATACTTATTATTTAGGTTGAATTTGTTTCATTTCCAAGATCATTGTTGAATGATTCATTGGATGCTTATCCGTTATTAATTTTTAATTTGTAGTATCTATTGAAGTTTGAATTTGTAGTATTCATTTTTTGGGTCCAAAAATAGTTTTGAATTTGTAGTACTCATTTTTGGGTTTGAATTTGCAAAAAAAAAAAAAAAAAAATAGTCCACTCATGTAATGGCCCCAAAAAAAATTAAAACTGTTATTTTGCTAAAAAAATTCCCCAACCCGACCTAACCCTCCTGACGCTTGTGTGGGTCGGGTTCAACCTATTTCGCGGGTTGAGTTGGGTTGAATTTTTGCCAAACTGAAACTTTTGGGTTGGGTTTGGGTTTGGGTTGGGCCTAAAACCGACCAACTCAACCCACGCCCAACCCTAGTTCTGTCAACTAATTGTTACATGTGAATGTTAATGTTGTTATTTTACACAAATGATATATATTTGACACTTCTGTCAAAATAAGTGAAGTGTTACTACGACGTTTGATATTGAAGTTACATGTCATGTATCATGTAATGAAACGTATGAGAATGTATACGGGTAATATCCTTTGAAATAATGCTCTGATTTTGTCATCATGTCATTTGTATCACAGATTGTTACTAATGTCACATTTCATTATATCATGAGTCTTATGTGTGATAGTTGGAGCTATTTACATGTATGATCATATATTGTTTTGAGAAGAAATGTTTTTTTTAGGTTAATTACACTAATGGTCTCCATTCTTTCAGGTTTATAACGATTTCATCTCCATTTAATTTTTTTTAGCAGATATCATCACATCCTTTCATTTATTCACACAGATAGTCCCCGAATAACTATTTTGACAATTCTTTGACAATTTTACACACGACTTAAATAAATTTAAATAATAGAAAAAAGAATATACAATAGAAAAATTGTAAATGGACCCCTAACCTTTTCAAAATTACAAATAAATTCTAAACCTTTTATATTATTCAAAATAATTAAAAAAATAAAAAACCCAAACCACACTTCATCTTCCCCACACCCCACCTGACCTCGGTGAAAATAATTCTCAAGCAGAACTACAAGACCTTGAAATGGTTCTTTATGAATATATATTGTGGAAATTAGAGAGAGAGAGAGAGTGAGAAATAGAAAGAAATGGATATAGAGAGAGTATAAAGATATATCATTGCTCGTGGGGGATGGTGCCGAGGCAAACTATTCTGCAGGCAGTGCCATGGCGGCAGCGGCAACCAAGATGATAGCCAAAACCGCCTCCAGTCCAATGTAAGCTCTCTTGTTCACCTCCATTAATCATGTTTTCTCTCACTTTTCTCTTTCTCTTTCTCCCTCTGTGACGTCTCGCGAAGTTGGTTTCGAGTTGCAGAGAGAGAATGTAGAGAAACTACAACCCTTGTGAAATACCTAGATTTCTTTGGAGAAGACATATGTATTTTAATGAAGAATTAGGAATCTAGCAAATCTGGTATAGGAATTTTCTCATAGATTTTCATCTGCAATGACAAAATCTCAGCTTTATCTTCAGTTTCTCTTTCTCCGATTTCTTCAGTGTAGAACAAAATTAATTCTTGGAATGCAGGCTCCTATTAAAAGACATTTTATACAGATCAAAGTGCAATATCACAAAATAATTTACTTCAAATTAGTACTGGCCTCTTTTGTTCATTTTAACCGTGATGCCAAACAAATTGTCCACTATTACATTAATAAAAAGATGGTAAATAATATTTTTCTATCAATTTCCTGTTCTTGACATCAATTAAAAGCGTTTGATTTTCGCACTAGGATGGGTGGATGGGTGGGTGGGGGAAGATTATCTCTTTTGTTTGGAGAAGGAAGATGATCCGGAACCAGGGCGGATTTTTCAACCCAAACCTCCGCCCGATTTCAGTGGTGGAGTGGAGTGGAGTGGGGTTTGGTTTTTTTAATTATTTTGAATAATATAAAAGGTTTAGAATTTATTTGTACTTTTAAAAATATTAGTGGTTCAATTACAATTTTTCTATTGTATTTTCTTTTTTCTATTATTTGAATTTATTTAAGTCATGGGCAAAATTGTCAAAGAATTGTCAAAATAGTCATTTGGGGACCATTTGTGCAAATAAATAAAAGTATGTGGATGATATCTGCTAAAAAAACTGAATGTGAATGAAATTGTTACAAACTTGAAAGAATGGAGATTATTAGTATAATTAACTTTTATTTTTTTTGGGCCAACACATTAATTAGGAATCAATCAACTTTGCCAATGAATCACAATTAAAAATTTCGTAATATATTGATTATAATCCGTTGTAGAATTTAAGAAATCAGTTACTCTATTTCAAGTAATAAAATAATAATATTAATAAATTAATTAATTATTAAAAAGCATTATTTTTAAAATATATGTATGTAATATAAATGGATTTTTATAATTATTTTCAAAAAGTAGTTTTCTCTATAAATAAAATCCCTTGTATAAAATTATAAATCAAAGAGTTGCCATGGTTAAATCCTAGGCCATGTAGGGCTGTTAATGAGGCCTGGCCTGCAATCAAATCACTTGACATTTGAACTAGTAACATTTTGTTTAATTAATATGTTTGATAATTTTTTTTAAATTTTTGACTAATTAACTCTAAATATAGTTATTGCAATTGTACATGAGATCAGAGTAGTGGTAACTTTTAGAGTGTGTTTGACTTTGATTAAAATTAGATTTTTTTTTTTTGTAAAAGTTAATGAAAATTGTTGAAATATGTAGTTAAAAAATTATAAAAAGTTGTGAGTCCATGAATTGTATCGTTAAAATTAATTTTTGACTTTAATTTTAGCTTTTTAACAAAATTAAAAGTGAAAACAAACACACTCTTGAGATGGTAAGGGCCGCCATCAACTGGAATGCGTTTTAAATTATGAAGTACTATGTTTTTAAGAATTTGTTATCTTTTATAGAATATGTTTGATAAAGATTTTGCAAATTATAAGGAGTGTATCTTACGAAATGTATGAATAAATAATAGATAAAAGCTGTGAGTCCTACGAAACGTGTGAATAAAAATAATGTTTGACCAATTTATAATAAGCACTAACCAATATGTTCTTAATTTTTTTTGCAATTGTTAGTCTCTCAATTTAACATCTAAATCTCGTAATTTTACCGTGTTTTATACTATCTCAAATTTGTGAATCCAAATGAAGTTGGAAAAAACTTTTGATAAAAATTAATGAAATGTGTAATTGAAAAATTGATAAAAATTGTGAATTTTATAAAATGTGTAGTTAAAATTAATTGTTGACTTTAAATTCAATTTTTAATTTTTTTAAAAAGTTAAATCAATCAAAAGTGTTGCTTTAAAACATATTTGGAAATCCTCACAAGCCTTTTCACGGATACACCATGACTTGTTTATTAAGACATGTTAGTTGTTGAAAATTAGTGGTTGCAAAAAGTGCCAAAATGAGGGGTTTAGATTTTTGAAGTAATTGTACTAGGGATGGATGGGCGGGTCTTGGGGGGGTCAGTCTTGTTCCGCCCTGCCTAGTCTCGCCTCACCCAGCTTAACGTATAATTTTTATCTCGTCATGATCTGTTCTGCGACCTGCAAATTTGCGGCGTGGGGCAGGGCAACCTTTGACCCACGAACTGCAACACAAATTTTTTTTTTTTTTTATGAAAATGAAAAAAAAGAAATACACATTTTTTAAATATTTGTAGCAAACAAAATAAAAGAAGTACAAGATTGAAATTGTGGTGTAGTGATTGAGATTTATAGTTAATAATTTCAACATGTGTTCGATTATCTTTTAGTCTATTTCTAACAAAATTTTAATTTGTATTCTATTTTATGATTTTACAAACAAAAAAAATAAAATGATAGAGCGGGGCTGGGCTGCCCCAAACCCGCCCCTATTACCCAAATAAGCGAACGCGTGGCGGCAGGTATTTTTGTCATCATTAAATTGTACAAAGAAATGGCAAGAAAGGATCCATATATGGTAGAAAAAGATCTCAATTCTTAATGCAGTTTGATTTTGTTGAAAAGTTGTGTGTGTTGTTAAATGTATGGTTAAAATTAATTGTTGATTTTGATTTTAACATTTTAATAAAATTTTAAACAAAATCAAACAAAACCTTAGTTACGTACCATTTCTACTCTTTTCTCAAATCGATTAAATGAGAAGCTGAAATGATCAAGTTCACCTCCATCTAAACTTGCTATCATATGAACCAACTTGTGTAAAGACTAAAGAAATGGTCTGGACTAAGACTAGCTCGACCTGTAAATCCACCAATATTGCGAATTAATCAATCAATTTTTTAAAAACTTTTATCTACATAGATCGATGATTAATAGATTCTCATAAGTCGTAGAACTAGATTATTTCGTGTATAATTTTTTTACTTATTATAACATGCCAACTTATAGATCTTTTTTAACATACTCAAATTCAATTCGATTTTTTAAGTGCATGTTTGGAAGTGTTAAACTTGTTTTTAAGTACTTATAAATTATGAGTTTTATACAATTACTGACAATAGGAAGTTTACTCTGCTACAAGCACAAAAAAAAGTATGTCTTTATTCGTCACTTCGTCTTCATCTTCTCAAACCAAAATCCATCTTTCTGTTTCAATTCCTCTATTTCTCTATATTCTTCTCCACATTCATCAAAATTAAACTCTCCTCAAAACAAAATTCTCTCTTATTCTTCTCAACTTCTCAATCCATTAAAATCTTTTACTGTCGGATTCCACCGCAAAGAAAAATGGTATACTAGTATATAAATAATACGAGAATAATATATTGTAGAGTGATGATATATCATCCACAGTGAGCACTAATTATGGTGTCTACTATTTACGTGGCATCATCACATTAGTCACTTTTTAAAAAATTGATGACAATTTTTTTAAATTTTTAAAAAATGATCAATGTGGTGATGCCACGTAGATATTGGGTACTATAATTAATCGTCCTGTTCCGCCCACTCCACCCCACGGCTGCCCGGCCCCATTTCCTTTTCAATTTCAAATATTTCCGCAATTTTCGATCCCTCCGCCAAACCTTCTCCGTTACAACTAATCTCTCTCTCTCTACAGCTTCCCTTAAACCATTTACAGAGCGCTCTTTCTGTCTACTCAACAATAAAAATCTTCAATCCAAAACCCTAATATATTATATGCAGAGGACAGATTTTTATTAAGTAACCATTTGATAAAAATGGCGACATCAGCTTTTAAGTCAACGTCGAAGAGGACTACAATTGGCGGCTCGAGCTCCGAAGATTCAAGCAGTACACGCCGGTCTCATCGCCGGTCCAGGAGTCTCAGCCAGTTTTCCCGACCGGAGCTGGTTTCTGAGCCGGTTCGGGAGGAGTTCATACGAAACGGGCCTAAGGGGAAGTTTGTGAATACGGTCAGAGGATCGGCGGAGTATCCGGAGATCAGCCTTGATGATCTTGCGCTTGAGTTCTTCTCGTCGAGGAACGAGAATGAGAGCAATGAAGGGGCGGGAGAGAGAGGGAGGAGGGAGGGTCGGTCGGCTTCGCGGCGTGGGGGAGGTGGCTCGGAGATTGGACGGTGGGCTAGCGATACGGCGTCGTCAAGGAGAAGGGGGAGGTCAGTGTCAAGGATTGGTGGAGTTGACAGCAAAAGTTATGCTGTTTCTAATGGCTCCGGTGGTGGGGGTAAAAATTTCCCCCCGGCTGAGGCCAGTTCGCGGCGGAGGAGGTCCCTCTCGGCTGCTCGGTATCATATTAGCGACTCCGAGGTAACTTTCATCAGTTTATTTAATTCTTTCTTAGTGAAATTTGTACTTTTAGCTGGGACTATAACTCAGACTGCAGCTACTTTTTATTAAATATCAAAATCGTCAACTGATGGGAGAAATTACTGTGATTGAAGCCCTGTTACATGTGAGAATTTCATTGAAATGGTTCAGAAAGTTTGAGATGTTGAAAATTCATAATAATTTTTGTTGAACAAAGAAGGATGATGAAGAACAAAACTAGAAAGAGGAACGGAAAAACCCACCAAAAAGAAGCTTTGAACACGATTTAGAACCTTGAACTCAAATTCAAATCAAGCAACAAGAACTTGAATATCACTTTTATAAAGTTTTGATTTTTGATTTGGATATATGTTTTGGATACATGTTGTTTATTTGATATTGATGATAACTTTTCCAACGTGAAAACCTTCCATATTTATTGATTATCAAGTTCAATTCACCTATAGGCGCCAAAATGAAGCCAAAAGATGCCAAAACCATGCAAAACGCTGCAAGAATTTAAAAGCAACGGCCACTGCAAATTCAACAAAAAGGCTACTGCAGCCTTAAAAAGTCGTTGGGGGCGTTCGCCCACCTAAAAATGGCTGCACAATTTGGCTCTTTCTTTTTTTTTTCCCGGTTTTTGCTTTGAGTATTTTCCCACCTACTTCATATCATCTCATAGATGTTTGATTAATTCAATTCAAATCACATCTCATTATATATTGAACAATATTACAACAATTTTCTTATGAAAGTAATTGATGGCATTCCAACTATATATGCACAAGTATTTTTAATCTATTTAAGTTTACTCTAATAGCAAGTGAATGTGTTGATTGAATATGCACTGTATTTGTTTGCTATCATGCATAATCTTGGTGTTAATCGAATATTGAGTGGTATTGTTCTAGACATACCAATTCCTTGTTTATGTATTGATCATATGTGAAGTTGAGGAGGACATGACTTGTCATTCGCCCTATATTTGGTTTGTTATCTTCTTTGAAGTGGAAGAATGTTTCAGATTGAATTCTGAAACAATGTTCTTATTCTCTATTATGACAAGTTGCTACAAGAGTATGACATGCTACCTGGTTTATGCATGCATATGTGTGATGTATTATTTTCATGAACACGAGCTTGAGATCCACTTGCTCTAGAAACATATAAAACATGGTCGGTACTAGTTGACAGCTGGTTTCATGCACGGACACACCACCTTAATGGAAGTCCAAACATGATGCAAGTTTCACCAGGGAAATCAAGATCAACATAGTTGCACCAGAAATTCCTCACAATCTTGAGATGGAATGGAAACTCATCATACCTTTGTAATATTTGGTCTAGGCCCTCTAAGGGAAAAAATTGAATACTAATCACTAAAGGAAACTCTACCAATGTTCCTAGACAATTCACTCCATGTCTGGGTTATGTGGGAGGCTAAAATTTCATAATAACTTTTTATAATATAAGATTGTTCACGTTTGTGTTGGAGAATTATCACAATTGTCAAGCATCCATCTATGCATTTGAGTGTAGGATTTTCAAGATTTCAATTTTTTGATGACTGTAGCTCAAAACAATCACATTCTTAAATATTTGCTACAAGTTTAGAAAGCATGTAGTTATTAAACTATGTGTGTGGTAGATTCTTCAAGACTTTGTGTATTATGAACTATATATGCAGTTTCTTTACTTCAACAAGAGAATATAAATTGCCACTTATATTTGATTGGCAGAGTGAGGTAGATAATTCCCGGAATCCAAGCAATAATGTTATTGTGAAGGGTACCCCCATCAGAGGGAGCAGTCAAATGCCTTCATCACGGAAGGCAACAGCTTTAAGCAATCAGCAACCGGGAATATCAGTTAGCCAAAAAGATCAGTTGCTGTTACATGATGGCTACTCTGTAAGATTTAATATGGTGTCCTTTTGCTTCTTTCTTTGCATATATGCTTATATTGGTAACATTCAACTTGGAACTATAACCAAAAGCTGGTCGTCAAGGTCACGTCGTCACCAATATATTTCCTCATTACTTTTGTCACATCAAATAGAGCTTTGACTGATATCTTTCTAGAATGGAACTGGAGTCTAATATTCTATTGACTTCGCAGAGCCACTCCTCTGCCCTAACTGATGATGAATCGAAGATTGTTCGTATTGGTAAAAATGGATTTGAGAAGACAATCCGTGCAGTTTATGCGGAGAAGAAGGTTGATGTTTTTGTACTACTTTTTATTAAGTAGGCTGTACGTGAAGTCTAACTCCATTTTCCTTTTCTCCTATCTTCTCTATATTTATTTTTTGCGCCACAGGCTGAGCTCCATACAGAGGATGCTGTGAACATTGGATTGTATGAAGCAATGCGAAAAGAACTTAGATATGCTGTTGAAGAAATTCGAACTGAACTGAATCAAGTATGTCAAATCTCTCTTCGTTGAAACACATCTTGCTTCTATGTTTTGTTGGTACTTGTCACAGTAAAATGTTGGTAAAATCTCTATTTGCTAAAAATTCTTCATATTTTATGCATAGGCCATGGGGAGAAATCAGGCAGCATTATCAAGTGGCAATTGTTTGCAGGTGGGCAAAGCTGAAGTTCTTCAAGCTGCAATCAGAAAAAATTATACTACAAAGTTAGATCAGGTATCTAAATAGAGATTATTACATTTTTTGCATGTGCGTACCTTCTGGTCAGGTTCTTATTTTGATGAATGGTTTTTCTTTGCCTAGTGGTGATCTTGGGGTGTAGGCAACAGAAGGAGCATATCGTTGTTCTGTACTTCTATTAGATCAATTTGATTTTTGCAGATACAATATTGTCCATTCTTGATGAATGAAGCACTTGAGTGCAGTTCTGTCCTCATTTTGCTTCATGTTCCACGGTGTATTTCTTAAGCTTGTTTCTTTGCACTACAGGCCTTTAGAAGGGTGTCTGTTTGCATGTTAGTGTTTAACCTGATTTTGAAATATGGCCAATCTTCTTATTCTTTATGCTCGGATGTTTCTTTAGGATCAAGAGCAATATTCTGCTATCTTCTTGCATTATATGGTCACATGGGTATCGATTTCAGAGATGCATCTGTGCACTACATTTTAGTTAGTTCTTAAGATATGAAGCAAAAAGAGAAACATGCACAACTTGTCTAAATGAAAATTGGCAATGCTGGTTGAAAAATGACAACCCTCTCGTTTAAATTCTCAAGAATTCCAAATTCTTATGTTCATTAAGCTACATCTGGAATACAAGTTTAAATTTTGAGGCCTCATACAGCCCTAAGTGGTAGAGATTGTAACCCTCTATGTTTTTTAATAATTGAACGCCTCATTTGATAGATTCTTGGGAACTTTGGAATTCCTCTCAACTTTCCTGCCAGATGAATTAATCTTGTATAAAAAATCTCAATTGTTGACTAAATTCTCTGCCAACTTTATAGTCAGAGAAGCGAAAGCAAGATCTTCTCACTGAAATATTGCTAGAGGAGCAACGAGGCCGGGAGCTCTCCAAAATTGTCAGAGATTTACTTCCGGATTCAAAGACTTCATCTGTTGCTCAGAAGCCATCCCGAGCTAGAAAGGTGCGTCTGTCTCTTAGCCATGCTCAAATAGTTTCGAGTCCTATTTTGTATGGTAGATAGCTTATTGGTTTTGATCCTAGAGATCATTGTTATATTCATGTGGTAGTGGTATTAAAATATCATCTTCACTTTATGCCTTTTCATATTCCAGAAAAGTAGTGACAAAAATAGGGCGTCAAAGCAATTGAGTGAGGAGGCAGAAAAATATTTTGAGGACTTCATTTTAAATGTTGAAGATACAGACATATCTTCATTTGATGGAGAAAGAAGTGATGGAAGTTCGACCCTAGGGGCCAACCAAAAGGGAAGAGATTCTTCAATAAGAGCAGAAGCAGAAAGCTATCAAAGTCAAGCAGGCTCTATTTCTTGTCCTGTTGAAATGGAGGGTGTTCTTTTACCTTGGTTGAAGTGGGAGACTAGTCCTAATGGTTCTCCTTCAGGCAAGAATAAAGCACAGACTCCTGTCACTCCAAAAGCACTAAAGTGGGACTCAGAAAAGGTAACTTTTAACTTGCGTGATTTGCAGATATGATCACGTGGCATCCCTAGAGCATGTTTGGCTAAGCTTAAAAAGTTGACCAATAAGCAAACAAGTAAATTTTAATTTAAATAATTATTTTTAGTGGTGAAAGTTGGGAAATAAGTTTCTGACTTTGCTACTAAGGTAAGTGTTATTTTCAAAATAAGTAACTTTTTTAACTATGCTCCTAAACTACAAGAACTAGAAGCTAGAAGAAAAAGGAAGTTATGTTTGGAAACAAAAGTAAATTTAACTTTTTTTTTAAGATTAGCCAAACAAGCTATTAGTTTGTCAAAAAACTGTATCTTTGTCTAAAGGAACCATTCTTTTTGGATATCAGTTATGGTAAATGTTTGCATTAGTTGCACGATGGATTATGAGTTCTTTAAATGTGGGGAAACTTCAATTGCCCAACTTTGATTATCATCTGGAATTAGCATGTACAGCGCTTGACATTATTAAAAGACAGAAGCTAACATATTGTCCGTTGTACGGTCAAAGTTTTTTTTTTCAATTCTGTTCTGTCTATCAATCTGCTAGGTCCTTGCCAATGCATGAATTTTCTTTTTGTTTCAACTGTACCATTAACGTCTCTGTCAATATGTCATTATTTTAAATTTTCATGAATTTCAAATTTTATTCAGGACGAGATCTCAGTAAATGACCCGAGTAATCATTCCACCAGCAGTCATGGGAGTTGGAGTCCTAGATCCTTGAATAGTCCTCCTTTAAATACAAGAGAAGACAATGGAGGCAAAACTGGACAATTTGGTGATGAACAAGTATCCCATATTAACACGGAAGAATACCTTAAACTTGGGAATAGCGAGGAACTCTTGTTTGAAATGTATAAAGAACGAAACAGAATTAATTCAGGTGGTCTTTTGCTTTGTAACAGTGTATTTTAGTTATTTTCTTGTTAAATTTGTGTGCACATGTTGAACGGATTCAAGTATATAAGCTTCATTTTTTATATTAAGCTTCTAGTGCATGTTTGGTGTGGAATACTAAATACAACTAGATAGCATAATGAACATAATTTTGACTTATTTTTTTCAAATTGTGTCCCGTGGTTTCGAATCCTTCCCAAGGAACATGGCACCAATGCTGTAATTTTGTTGTCTCTATCCATCTCTTGCTTGTATTATGACTTGATGGTGTCAATCGTTCAATTGAATTTTGATAATTATAATATATAAATACATTTCGTCTCCAACAATAATTGTTTGTTCTATATAATGTTTGTATGATGCTGACGACGTTGATAAGTTAAAATCCATTACGACATACTTGAAAAGGAAGTATTTGCATCCTAAAAATAATCAAAATTGTGCTAACTAAGAATAAGATTGTCTCAATCACTCTAAACTTACAAGTAGAGCTGGCAAATGGGTCCAACTTGTTAAAGCAGTGCCACACTTGAAATTGGATCGGACTGGTTTAACCCAATTTTATGTGGGCCAGAAACATGATGGCACAGTCCAGTTTAGTCCATTGGGTCAAATTGGTCTTAATTTTCTTTTTTTTTTTTTCTTTTTTTCAAGTAAATTTTTTATACAATATAATATATTGCATCAAATACAATTTTAGATAAACTTAGACATTATATATTTTGAGATTTTTAAAGAGATTAATTTATAAAATTGGGACTTTCATGTATTAGTCAATAGATTTGAATGAATTTTATTTCAAAAAAATAATATTTTTTTGGTTAATTGTAAACTATTGGTTGACACCTTTTTTTTAAAAAATATAAATAGTAAAGGCATGCTAGTTTTATTGTTTTGAGATATAAGCATGTTTTGCTTAAATTAAAAAGTTTATTTATAAGAAAATTTTAAATAAATAATTTACTTGTCACACCAAACATAATTTGGATTGAAACTTTAGTTAAACTAAATCTAAACAATGCTATGTTAGAGTTTGAGATTCTTAAACTAATGTTTCAAAAAAAGATAATTTAAATTGGAGACTTGGGGTTAGATCATTTTAGATTGATATTATTTAGATTATGTATCGGAGTTATTTACAAAATGAGTGATTAGTGTTAAAGAGAGAAAAAAAAAATCGAGTTGACCCGACTAACCCGAGAGCTAGACAGGTCGGGCCATATTGGCTCGGTTTTATTTGGGTCAGGCCAGCTGATGTCAAATTTTAATTAACTCGCAAGTGTACGAATCTATTGGAATATAAAAAAATAATAACGAGGTCGATCCCACAGATACTGCTATGAGAAAGGTATATTTTAATTCAAATTAACTGTTATTCTAGGCTAGTTGAGTTGAAGAGATTTGTGTTGAAATAGTTAACCGAAAGACTAATTAAATAAGCTAAATAAATGAATTGAGAATTCAAGTTTTGTAAAATACCAAGGTTTCGGAATCTACCATTATCTAACCTAGCAATCATCTAATCATTCATTAATTTCCAAAAACACACACGACAATACGAAATCAATCTATTGTCGTCCCTAAAGATTTATCAATTAAGTCCAGAAGAAGAAGATCTAATTTAGGTTCCCCTTATGCTTCAAACATAAATTACTTAAGCATTTTTCATATCACATTCCATTGAAAGAAAACAAAGAATCAAAGATTTCCTAAGCATTCTATGTATCCCAATACGAATAAAAGATGATGAAAAATCAAAAGGATTAATAGAACATATTTAATCACCAAGCATGGATTAATTAAATCAATATCTAACTATAAAAAATACATGATATTTAAGATGAAAAAAATTCTATTTAATTAATCTAATCAAGAACAAGCCATGAACGTTAAAGCTCTAAGAAAGAATTAAACGAATAATGACATGATCACTTAATTAAACAGGGTTTCATCGTCTACCTTGGCTAAAGAAAATTAGAAGAACATGATTAATCTAGAAAAACAAGAATTAATAAAACTCGGCATGGATTTTAGGAGAAGAAATCTTCGAAGAAGTCTTGATCGTCAAAGAATTGTCTTCTCTTGTTCTCTTCCGTCTTCTCTTGATTCGGCTCTCCAAAAATCCAACCCTTTGATATGAGAATATAACTCATATTTATACTACCCTAGTTGTGCCCCAAAATATCCCAAAAGACCTAAAAAATTCGTCCAAAACGTTTCCTAACTAGTTTAGAACTTAAAAAAGAAAGAAAATAACAAAATAAAAACGCAGACAAAAAATAGGCGCCCAGGCCCAGGTGCAGCTAATTGGTCACTGTTTCTGTTTGGCCACGCTGGGCGCTCGCCCAGCTACAAACTGGGCGGTCGCCCAGCTACAAACTGGGCGGTCGCCCAGCTTGTTTTTCTTAATCTTTGCAATTTAGTCCTTTTTGTTTCAACAGCCACCAATTTGGTCCCTCAACTTTAGGCCCTTGATCATTTCAGTCCTTCATCTTTTCATAACATCTCATTTGGTCTTTCAACTTTACATAATCTCCAATTTGGTCCCTCAACTTTGGGTTGAGTGCAATTGAGTCTCCGAACTTATGAGATATCTTCTAACCTATTGCTCTTTTCGCCCAATCTTCTCCAATTGTTCACAAACGCGTCCAAAACTGAAATAGAACAATAATATACTAGATAAGTAGAAAATCAACTATATAATGACATAAAAGATTAATTCAAAGGCCAAAATAAGTGCATAAAACGCACTTATCAACACCTCCAAACTAAACATTTGTTCGTCCTCGAACAAAAATAGACTGAAATATAAATTTATACTAAGCTAATAGACTCAACGGAAAATTAGTCAATGTTAAATGCTTTACCATATGCCTCAAGTTCGAAAATAAAGCAGCACTTTTAGAAGATATTAAACAACAACACAAAAATTTTCACTTATCCGATGCTCGACCTTGTGTGAGTGTGTGAATAGCCAAAATTTAAACTTATACATGTATTAGACCATGACCAATATTGTGTTGTTGATATTTTAGCAATCCCGAACCCTTTGTAGTCATTTATTCCTTACACCTCTCGTAAGTTATCACATTTCTAAAGTTTTTCTCTCACATCCCGATGTGTTCTAGCGAAATTAGTTTCTATTGATCATTACAATGCTCTTTCTTTTCAACAAAACTGGTAAAACTTAGCACTTGTATTCTGAGAATTAGGATGGTGAGAGATTTCTAAATTCTCATTTTCAGTCTCTAGGGTTCTAATCTAGCAATCCTTTCTGAGCACTTCTACTCTTTTTATTTATTCAACTCATGTTAACAGTCTTACATCCTGTGCAATACTTCTCTTTCACTAGCTTTCTGTGTGACCTTTGTAGAGAGCTTTGGGTCGATGACTCCCAAGTCAGATGACCATAGGGCACCAGGTTTGAAAATACCCTAGCAGACTTAATTGCTCGAGTCTCACAGGCTAATAGAGAAGTGAAGATGTAAATTTATAAATATCGCTCTCTTTTTTTTTTCTTTATGTTATATACATGACTCATGTAGCGAGCTTTGGGCCGATGACTCTCAAGTCAGATGACCATAGGGCACCAGGTTTTAAGATACCCTAACAGGCTTAAATGCTCGAGTCAGATATTTCATTTAATTTTATCATCTGCGAGTAGTGCTCAGTTTAGATTCCTTAACTATAACCCATTCAACCAAAGATGAGACCCAGAAAACCCAAACCATCAAAATTCTTAGAACAAAAGTAGTAACTTTAACACCCCCAAACTGTTCTCAAAACAGTTTAGTCACTAGCTCTAAGAATGTAGGAACGGAATTTTCATCATGATATTCAGTCAATAATATCAACACAAACACTCAAGTCATGTCTCCAATAAATGATAAGTCAATGTGGCTATGTGCTTCCATAATCAGGTCTAACATGGATAAGAATTCATACAAAAGAATGAGTTCAAGTGTTGTCTAATATTCTACTAAAAATGTGCTCGATTTTGAACAGATATCATCATTGAAGGCAAGATATTCAACAGTAACTAGACAACTAAACAATTTTTTTTTTATTCAGTTATAGAGACGAGAGTGATAAGCAAGTCAGAAGTACTTAGGTAACATGATACTTTATAACCCACACCCAAACAAAAACCTTACAGTGTCCTCAATGTAAGAATAGAATAAATCAAAGAAGATGAGGGAAAAGAACAGTTACTCCCCAGAGAGAAGTGGAGAAGAGGGATCCGACTGGCTGAATGACGGTGAACACCTTGGGCTCCTCAAGATCAGTTTGTACAAAAGCAGTCCTAAAAGAAAAAAAAAAAGAGAAAACAACAAACAAAAACGTTTTTTTTTAAACAAAAGTGCGAGTTTAAGAATGATGGGTAGGATCACCCAAATCAATTTCTTCCTCCCCCTTACAAGAGTGAAACTCCAAATACGGTTTTAATCTTTGGCCATTAACTTTAAAAATATCACAATTTTTAGGGTTTTCAACCTCAACAGCTCCATGGGGATAAACCGTGTGAACAATAAAAGGGCCTGACCATCTGGAACGTAGCTTACCCGAAAATAAATGCAGGCGAGAATTATATAAGAGTACTTTCTGACCTGGACTGAATGATTTTCTGACTATGTGCTTGTCATGAAAGACCTTCATTCTTTGCTTGTAAATCTTAGCATTCTCATAAGCATCGTTTCGAATTTTCTCAAGTTCGGTTACCTGCAATTTCCTTTTTGACTCTGCTTCCTACATATCAAAATTGAATTTCTTAATGGCCCAATAAGCACGATGCTCTAACTCAACCGAAAGGTGACAGGCTTTCCCATACACCAATCTATAAGGGGGCATGCCAATGGGTGTTTTAAAAGCTGTCCTATATGCCCATAATGCATCAGTTAGTCGTAGAGACCAATCTTTCCTATCAGGTCGAACTGTTTTCTCCAAAATATGCTTTATCTCTCGATTTGAGACCTCAACCTGACCACTAGTTTGTGGATGATATGGGGTGGCAACCTTATGTGTGATGGAGTATTTTGCTAGAAGGGTTTGAAAATGTTTATTGCAAAAGTGAGATCCCCCATCACTGATAATGGCTCGTGGAGTGCCAAAGTGAGAGAAAATATTGCTTTTCAAAAATGCCACTACGCTTTTGTGATCATTGGTCCTACAAAGAATTGCTTCGAACCACTTGGAAACATAATTGACACCTTCTAATATGTAAAGATAACCAAATGATGGAGGGAAAGGTCCCATGAAATCAATCCCCCAAACATCAAAGATCTCAACTATGAGAATAGGATTAAGCGGTATCATGTTTCTTTTTGAAATGCTTCCCATACGTTGACACCTATCACATGAAGAACAAAAAATATGAGTGTCACGAAAGAGAGTAGGCCAATAAAAATCACATTGTAAAATTTTGGCAGTAGTCTTTTTAGCACTGAAGTGGCCCCCACAAGCTTGGTCATGACAAAATGATAGAACACTGTTGAATTCACTTTCTGGGACACATCTCTGTATAATTTGATCAGCACAGTATTTAAACAAATAAGGATCGTCCCAAAAGAAATTTAGCACTTCAGCTAGGAACTTAGTTCTATCCTGTTTAGTCCAAAGTTCTGGAAGTTTGCCTGTAACAAGATAATTAACAATGTCAAACCAAGGCACAACATCAATGTTCATAAGTTGTTCATCTGGAAACAATTCATTTAATGGTAGTTTATCCTGCATAGAGTCAAGCACAATTCGAGACAAGTGGTCAGCCACAACATTTTCAGAACCCTTTTTGTCCCTAAATTCAATATCAATTTCTTGCAAAAGCAAGATCCAACTAATCAATCTTGGTTTAGCATCTTTCTTAGTGAGAAGATATTTGAGGGCAGCATGGTCAGAAAAGATAATTACTTTACACCATACAAGATAAGATCGAAATTTATCTAATGCAAATACAACTGCTAGCATTTTTTTCTCTGTAGTAGAATAATTCAATTGTGCATCGTTAAGAGTTCTACTAGCATAGTAAATAACAGAAGGCAACCGATCTAATCTCTGTCCTAAAACTGTTTCTATAGCATAATCAGATGCATCACACATGAGTTCAAAAGGCAAATTCCAATCAGGTGGTCGAATGATAGGTGTAGTGGTCAACACTTTCTTAAGTTGTTCAAAAGCTTCTAAGCACGAATCATTAAAGACAAAAGGTACATCCTTAACAAGTAAATTGCATAAGGGTCTAGAGATTTTACTAAAGTCTTGAATGAAATGTCTATCAAAACCAGCATGCCCAATGAATGATCTTACTTCTTTCACTAATTTTGGAGGTGGAAGATTGGAGATAAGATCAACTTTGGCCTTGTCAACTTCAATACCATTGCTAGAAATAATGTGGCCAAGAACAATACCTTGTTTCACCATGAAGTGGCATTTTTCCCAATTTAGCACTAAATTCTTTTCCTCACATCGCTGCAAAACTAAGGTTAGATGGCGCAAACATTCATCAAAAGAGTCACCATATACAGAAAAATCATCCATAAACACCTCAAGAAACCTCTCAACCATGTCAGAGAAAATGCTAAGCACGCATCTTTGAAAAGTGGCAGGTGCATTACATAAACCAAATGGCATTCTTCTATATGCAACGGTTCCAAAAAGACAAGTGAAAGTAGTTTTCTCTTGATCTTCTGGAGCTATGGGAATTTGATTATAACCAGAATAACCATCTAAGAAGTTATAATAATCATGCCCTGCTAGTCTATCAAGCATTTGATCAATGAATGGGAGAGGAAAGTGATCTTTTCTAGTGACTAAGTTCAATTTCCTATAGTCAATGCAAACACGCCATCCTGTAGTGACTCTAGTTAGAACCAATTCATTGTTTGCATTAATAACTACTGTGATACCTGATTTTTTTGGGACAACATGCACATGACTTACCCATTTGCTATCGGAAATAGGATAGATAATTCCAGCATCTAACAACTTAAGTACTTCAGTTCTCACTATATCTTTCATGTTAGGATTTAACCTACGTTGCATCTCTCTAGTGGACCTAGAATTCTCCTCAAGATGAATATAGTGCATGCAATCTACAGGATTTATACCTATTATATCCGCAATGGTCCATCCTAACGCTTCTTTATGTTCAGTTAAAATACCTAACAACTTACCTTTTTGTGCATCATCAAGGGCAGAAGAGATAATTACAGGTAAAGTGTCGGCCTCTCCTAAGAATGCATACTGCAATGTATCAGGCAATGCTTTAAACTCTAATTTCGGCAGTTGTTGAACTGATAGGATGTTCTTTTTCTCACTTATTAGAAGTGGCTCAATTTTCTGTCTCCACTTACTTGTATCCATGATAGGTGTTGACTCAAGCAAAATGTTTACCTCATCTACAGCACTATCAACATCAAAATCTGTACCAAAATGAGTTAAACACATCATTAAAGCATCATCAAAATTAGTTGAAATACAAGAGTCATCAACCAATGCTTCTATCATATCAACATCAGCAACATCCTCGTTGTCATGTGGTTGCTTGTTGACATTGAAGACATTTAATTCAATTGTCATGTTGCCAAAAGACAGCTGTATGACTCCATTCCTGCAATTAATTACAGCATTAGATGTTGCTAGAAAAGGACGACCAAAAATCACAGAAATATACTTGGTAGAGTCTCGTACAGGTTGAGTATCAAGTACAATAAAATCAACAGGAAAATAAAACTTGTCAACCTGTATCACCACATCTTCTACAATTCCACGAGGTACTTTCACAGATCTATCAACAAGTTGTAAAATAACAGACGTTGGTTTTAACTCGCCTAGTCCAAGTTGCATGTACACGGAATAAGGAAGAAGATTGACACTAGCTCCTAAATCTAACAATGCTTTCTCAATTTTATGGTTTCCTATGATGCAGGACAACCTGGGTCTTTAAATTTTGGAAGGGTATTGCTTTGAATTATAGAGCTAACTTGTTCAGTTAAAAATGCCTTTTTGCGTACATGTAATTGTCTTTCTTTAGTACATAGGTCCTTCAAAAATTTAGCATAGGCAGGAACTTGCTTAATGGCATCAAGTAAAGGGATATTTATGGTTACCTGCTTGAAGATTTTCATCATGTCATTGATAGAACTACCTTGCTTTACCTTGGTTAGCCTCTGAGGAAATGGGGCTTTTGGAATGTAGGATGGCTCATTGTCCTCTTTGGGAGTTTCCTGGACTGAATCATCAGTTGAGGTATTACCTGGAGAAATTGATTGAGATGTGTTTTGCTTTGAAAGATCCACTTTGTTGTCAAACAGTTTGCCCCGTCTCAAAGTCATGATGGCCTTAGCCTCTTCATGTTGGGTGCTTGAATCTGTCCCAATATTGTGCACCCCTTTAGGATTAGAAAATGGCTGACTAGGGAATTTACCTTTCTCAATGGTTTTTGCCAGCTGTTGTACTGATGAAGCCAGTTGCCCCATCATGTTCTCCATATTGGAGATAGATTGTGCCTGTGAATTCTGGCTAGTGCGCACTTCCTTCTTGAACTCGGTAATGGTGTGAGTCTGATGCTTTAATGCAGCTTGTGTAGCTTTTGTCAAATTTTGAATTGCCTCCTCCCATGGTTTTGGCTGTGAAAAGTTTTGGTTAAACTGTCTGGTAGGTTGCTGAGGGACTTGACCTGCTGTATTATCCTGTTGAACACCCTGTGACCAAGAAAAATTGGGGTGGTCCCTCCATCCTGGGTTGTAGGTGTTTGAACAAGGATTGTAAGGCTGTTTCCTCATCATGTTGAGGGCATTAGCCTGCTCAGCACATGCTTCTGGTTCAGTAGGACTATTGGCTGTCAATGAGGTCAATTTGCGAGAAATGTCTTCTATCATGCATTTGATTTCTTTGATTTCTGAGCTAGGTTCACTGCTGCGAATCTCATAGATACCTCTTTTCTTTGGTTTAGTTCTAGAGGATCGGCTCCACTGTTGTGAATTGTCAGCTTGCTTTTGAAAGAAGCTCCAGATCTCTATAGCATTCTTAGACATCAGCTCTCCACCGCTTGTGGCCATCAACCATTCTTGAATATGAGATAACAATCCCTCCAAAAAGTATTGGCATAAATGCCATTTTTCATAGCCGTGATGTGGACACTTCATAAGAAGCCCGTTGAATCTCTCCCAAGTTTCATAGAATGGTTCGTCGTCTCTCTGCACAAACTCTGAAATTTCCCTGCGAATAGCATTAGTTTTGTAAACAGGAAAGTATATGTTGAAAAATTTAGCAACCATTTGTTCCCAAGATGTAATACTATTTGCAGGTAACATATTAAACCATGATCTAGATCTATCTTTCAGAGAAAAGGGAAACAGACGAAGTTTAACATTATCAGGAGAAACATTCTCATATTTAAATGTTTCACATACAGCATAAAAATCCGTGAGATGATTGTAGGGTTCTTCACTATCTAAACCATAGAAAGATGGAAGACAGTTAAGCACACTCGGTTTAAGCTCAAAATTTCTAGCAGTGACCTGTGAGTATTGTATGCATGACGTGCTCAATTTAGCTAATGGACTAAAATAGTCCCTGAAAGGTCTCTCCTCAATTTCATCACCCATAACTACTACTGCTTCAGTTCCTCCAATCGTATCTAAGTTGGTAGGTCTTGTTCTCTGGTGAAAAGTTCTTTCTATCTCACTATCTAGAGGTTCTAGCTTAATATCCAGAGATCTACGACCAATCATGCACAATGAACATCTTTTTTTTTTTTAATAAAATAAAATTAAGCAAATAAAACCCTAAGTTATAACTAGTTAAGAATAAAATTAACTAAAATTAAATTAACCTTCAGACGTAGTCCACGGCAACGGCGTCAAAAACTTGATGTCAAATTTTAATTAACTCGCAAGTGTACGAATCTATTGGAATATAGAAAAGTAATAACGAGGTCGATCCCACAGAGACTGCTATGAGGAAGGTATAATTTAATCCAAATTAACTGTTATTATATGCTAGTTGAGTTGAAGAGATTTGTGTTGAAATAGTTAACCGAAAGACTAATTAAATAAGCTAAATAAATGAATTGAGAATTCAAGTTGTGTAAAATACCAAGGTTTCGGAATCCACCATTATCTAACTTAGCAATCATCTAATCATTCATTAATTTCCAAAAACACACACGACAATACGAAATCAATCTATTGTCGTCCCTAAAGATTTATCAATTAAGTCCAGAAGAAGAAGATCTAATTTAGGCTCCCCTTATGCTTCAAACATAAATTACTTAAGCATTTTTCATATCACATTCCATTGAAAGAAAACAAAAAATCAAAGATTTCCTAAGCATTCTATGTATCCCAATACGAATAAAAGATGATGAAAAATCAAAAGGATTAATAGAACATATTTAATCACCAAGCATGGATTAATTAAATCAATATCTAACTATAAAAAATACATGATATTTAAGATGGAAAAAATTCTATTTAATTAATCTAATCAAGAACAAGCCATGAACGTTAAAGCTCTAAGAAGGAATTAAACGAATAATGACATAACCACTTAATTAAACAGGATTTCATCGTCTACCTTGGCTAAAGAAAATTAGAAGAACATGATTAATCTAGAAAAACAAGAATTAATAAAACCTAGCATAAATTTTAGGAGAAGAAATCTTCTAAGAGGTCTTAAGCGTCAAAGAATTGTCTTTTCTTGTTCTCTTCCGTCTTCTCTTGATTCAGCTCCCCAAAAATCCAACCCTTTGATATGAGAATATAACTCATATTTATACTACCCTAGCTGTACTCCAAAATATCCCAAAAGACCTAAAAAATTCGTCCAAAACGTTTCCTAACTAACTTAGAACTAAAAAAAGAAAGAAAATAACATAATAAAAACGCAGACAAAAAATATGCTTGGACGATCGCCCAGGCTATTCCAGGGCGATCGCCCAGGTGCAGCTAATTGGTTACTGTTTCTGTTTGGCCACGCTGGGCGCTCGCCCAGTTACAAACTGGGCGATCGCCCAGCTTGTTTCTTTTAATCTTTGCAATTTAGTCCTTTTTGTTTCAACAACCACCAATTTGGTCCCTCAACTTTAGGTCCTTGATCATTTCAGTCCTTCATCTTTTTATAACATCTCATTTGGTCCTTCAACTTTACATAATCTCCAATTTGGTCCCTCAACTTTGGGTTGAGTGCAATTGAGTCTCCGAACTTATGAGATATCTTCTAATCTATTGCTCTTTTCGCCCAATCTTCTCCAATTGTTCACAAACGCGTCCAAAACTGAAATAGAACAATAATATACTAGATAAGTAGAAAATCAACTATATGACGACATAAAAAATTAATTCAAAGGCCAAAATAAGTGCATAAAACGCACTTATCACCAGCTCAACCCAAAAATCCGGATTATACAATTTTACCACCTCTACCTACAAGCTTTGGGTCATACAACACATGATTGGTATACGGAACTAAAGAGGAATACGACACAATTTGTTTATTGTTGTGGTACATCAAACATGCCAACAATTACAGACGCATTTAAATTTTATAAGTCAATTGAATCATATTAGAGGTGTAAACCGAACCTTAGTCAGCATGGCCTTTTTGGGGCTTTTCTATTTTTCTTTTTTTTCCGGAAGTTTTCCATCATTTTTTAATTTGAATATAGGTCTACATGGACCAACTCACGCAAGCTTCTAAAGCCGAGCTTGGCGGCGGAAGACAGGTAACTGAAGCAATATATTGCCCGTCATGAGTCCGGGTTGCGCTTCTTTTCATGTGGCTCAACAATTTGGAGGACTCAGACACATTTTGACACCCCTGAACGAGACCAACCAATACCATGTTCAAAGTTCACTTTATCGAAACCTGGATCATGTTAAAATTTTCAAGCTTAACTTATCCCAATCCCAACAAATTACTCCAATCGAATTGAGTCCTAATTCACAGTAACAACCTGAATATGTTGTTTTCAGTTCTAATTGTAAACAAACTTTAAAAGATAATTCGGCAACAGATAAGCCTTAAATATCTGAAAAGAAATCCATCAAGATTCATTTCTAATTGTCAATTAACTGCCTATTTTGGTGAAAAAATTAATTTAAAGTAAAAGCAAAAAGAAGAAGATGGAGGTTGATCAGTCACAGACTAAGGTAACAGTTTCTGCTAAGGAGAAAGATCTGAATGACTGGCTTCCTATAACGTCGTCAAGGAATGGAAAATGGTGGTATTCGGCTTTCCATAATGTCACGGCTATGGTTGGCGCTGGCGTCCTCGGCCTCCCCTATGCTTTGTCTGAACTCGGCTGGTACGTGTCATATTCATTTCTAGCACTAAATCGAATAGCTGACTTTGAATTTATTGAGAACAAGTCTTAGTTTATTATTGTTGTATATTTTCAGGGGGCCTGGAGCTACAATAATGATCCTGTCATGGGTCATTACCCTCTACACCCTGTGGCAGATGGTGGAAATGCACGAAATGGTGCCAGGAAAACGGTTCGATAGGTACCACGAACTCGGCCAGCATGCTTTCGGGGAAAAACTCGGGCTTTGGGTGGTTGTACCCCAGCAGCTGATGGTTGAAATTGGGGTGAATATAGTGTACATGATTACTGGTGGAAAATCCCTGAAGAAATTCCATGATACAGTGTGCCCAAACTGCAAGCAAATTAGATTAACCTTTTTTATTATGATATTTGGCTCTGTACATTTTTTCCTGTCTCATCTTCCCAGTTTTAACTCCATTACTGCAATCTCTCTTGCTGCAGCAGTTATGTCTTTCAGGTAATGTTTTCTTCTTTATATGGATAATTGGCCATTCTGCAAGCTCGTAATCTATCCTCGAGCTACCTGATCTAGAAGCTTAAACTATCGAGGGATGTGTTTAAATTTAGTCTTCAACATGTCCTGCACCCAAAATGGGAATTTGTTTAAATTTACTCTTCAATGCTGTGATATATGTTGCTTTATTGTTCATCAGTTATTCGACCATAGCATGGATAGCCTCCGCCCATAAAGGAGTTCAACCAGAGGTGACATATGCCCCGAGGGCATCCACAGGCACCGGAAGAGTGTTCCAATTCTTTAGTGCTTTAGGAGATATAGCTTTCGCCTTTGCTGGCCACAATGTAGTCCTGGAAATTCAGGCAACCATTCCTTCGAGTCCCGACAAACCATCAAAGAAACCAATGTGGAAAGGAGTGTTAGTAGCGTATATTGTCGTGGCTTTGTGTTACTTCCCAGTCGCCTTCATAGGTTATGCTGTGTTCGGAAAGAATGTAGAGGACAATATCTTGATATCACTGGAGAAACCGGTGTGGCTTATCGCTTTAGCTAACTTTTTCGTTGTAGTCCATGTAATTGGAAGTTATCAGGTATTGCTTCAGTTAATTTCTGTCACTGATGGCTTTGTTTTTTTCATTGATGATTAGTTTGTGTCATTGCATGAATTCAGGTTTTTGCCATGCCTGTCTATGACATGATGGAATCATTCTTGGTGAAGAAATTGAATTTCAAGCCAACTCTACGACTTCGTATTGCTACTCGTACTTCTTACGTTGGTAAGTCGTATGTTTATCCATTACTGTCTAATCTGGCATATTAAACGTGCTATAGTTACATTGACTAATAGTTTGAACAAGTCTTGAATGAGTCCCTCGAACGCTTGATGCAAATAAATCAATTTTTGTTCTACATCTCCAAGCTATATATATATCCACATTTTTTTATCTGATTATGATTGCCGTGGATTCAGCCCTAACAATGTTCCTCGCAATGACATTCCCTTTCTTCGGTGGGCTACTCAGCTTCTTCGGAGGGTTTGCTTTTGCTCCAACTACATATTACGTAAGTTACTGCACTTTGTTTCACATTACATTAGACAAAATTAAGGAGATTTATAAAGTGTAGCTCTTATCTTGTCTAGTCGAGCACATAAAACGCATTAAAAATGTGTATAGTAATCCAACAAAGCTTGTGTTTGCAGCTTCCTTGTATCATTTGGCTTGCTATCTACAAGCCCAAAAGATTTAGCTTGTCTTGGTTTGCCAACTGGGTATGTTCTCTATCCATAAACCTCTCTATTAACACACACAGTGATACATACACAAACGTGTGAATGTACTCACACACATTTATATTTTTGTAAATTGTGGGATTCTAATATTTTGTCCACTAATCATTATTTTTTCAGACATGCATTATTCTTGGATTTTTGCTAATGATTTTAGCCCCTATTGGTAGGGATGGCAAAAAAACCCACGACCCGCGACCCGCCCCGCGAAGCACCGCCCCGCCCCGCCCCGTTGGACAATAGGGGCGGGTTTGGGGCAGAAAAATCTGCCCCGCCGCGGGTCCGGGGCGGGTCCGGGGCGGCCCCGACCCGCCCCGCCGCCCCGCGACCCGCCCCTAGAATTTTTTTTTTTTTTTTTTTTTTTTTTTTTTTTTTTTTTTTTGAAAAATCATAAAATATAAATATATAATACAAATTATAATTTTCACTACAAATAGGCTAAAGAAGAATCGAACCCGGGTTGAAATTTGTAAACTACAAATCTTAACCACTACACCATAACCTCAATTTTATAATTTTTTTGTTTTGTTTAGTACAAATATATATAAAAAAATTTATTTTTTTTTTTTATTATTTTTTCAGTTTTCAGAAAAAAAAAAAAAAAAAAAAAAAAAAAATAATTTCGCGGGGCGGTTGGCGGGTCGAAGGGCCGACCCGCCCCGCCCCGCGACCCGCCCCGCCCCGCCCCGCCCCGCGAATTCGCGGGTCGCGGGGCGGGGCGGGGCGGGTAAAATTTTTCGCGGGGCGGGGCGGGGCGGGGCCGACCCGCCCCGGACCCGCCCCATTGCCATCCCTACCTATTGGTGCATTGAGGCAGATCGCATTGCAAGCCAGGGACTTTGACTTCTACTCTTGATTTTTTTCATTATTAGGAAGTGCTAAAATTATTTAATTTTTTTGTGTAAGTATAATGTTTTCTAACGGAGCCCAAGTTTGTTATGAAGTATTAGACGCTATAATAAACAAAATTTTCTTTTCTTTTCTTCAATATTGTATAGTACAATTCAATTGAAGACGCAAAAGCAGCAGCCCTACGTGAGGGTCTTGCCTTGCCCAAAAAAAAAAAAAAAATGGTTCCCAAATTGATATTGCAGAATGTGATTCTCTCTGGGTTGTTCACAATCTTTTGTCCAATTTTCATTATTCTCAGAACAAGCCCATTTTGTTTGATGTTGTTGCTTTGTTGCGAGATGTAAGTTATAGTTTTTGTTGATTTCCTACCTATATTAAAAGTGTGAATATTTGATTTACTATTCATAATAGTCAATCAAAGTTGTTTTCTACCTATATTAAAAGTGGATAGTTGGTTTAATAAATATGAAAAATAATTATAAGAATTCAAAGATGAATTCATCCTAATTAAATATGATATTTGTTCACGTTTATGAAATAATGTTATGTAAATTGAAATTTTAAAAATTAGGTTTATGTAAAATACAATTACATTCTATAAATTCAGTATTTTAATTTTTTCTATAAAAATTTTATAGAGACTTACTAGAACGTGAAATACATATGTAATTCTTGAAAATATGGTATGTGAAGTGTAATTTACACTCTTTATACGAAGAATTAGGGAGTGGTTTGTAAATTTTCACGTGTAATATTCTCCAAAGTAATATCAATAAATAGAATTTAATATATATTTTGAAATCCAAACCAACCTATGTAAAATGAAATCCTAGAGGAACTTCATATGCATCGTTACGCCTGATACAAGTTGTAGGACTTGATCAAAAAGTGTTTCAACTTCGAATGCAAATTTCAAGATAATTGTGGCTTGTTTTGCATAGACCCAAAGAAAGTATCTTGTGATTAATGCAATAAGGTAGAACATACTATAAGGAGGGTTAGTAGACCAAGATTACTATAGCTGTATAAGTAAAATATTTGGTTTTATTGACAAGTGAAACTTGGGTATTTTTAAACCCATATCTAAGTATCTGTTTGCTTTTTCTTTGAATTTGAATTCATTCTGATTATATAGGCTTACACCAGTTAATTGTTGCAGCGTGTTGCAATTGTTGGCCATAAATTGGCAAAAGGTATATTTAGCATAATTTTAGCTACTTTTATATCAGTTTTGAATAAACTAACTTATGATTATTCCAAGTTTTCAAAGCATTGTCTGACTAAGTAGTTCTGATGAATAATGTCTGGCATTATAATTAAAAATTGTGTCATTAATTTGGATTCACTTTTCGTATCAGTTTTAAGGAAAACAAAACGTAAGAAGTTTTCGAATCTTATAGTGAAACGACAATAAGATGGAGGAAGATAATTGACAAATTCAAAGTTGTTGTGAAATGCTTTGAACATCTATTTGGTTAAATTTGACGACGTGTGAGTTCTGATTTTGGTTTTTAGTTGTTTTGGAGTTTAAATGCATAAGAATTATAGTTTTACTATTTATTATATTATCAAATTTGCAATATGTTATAATTATTCCAGAAAGTTTAACTTTTTATTGTTCTTTACTTTTATAGTCTTGTTTGTTTTGGATTTTTGTCGTATTTTTTATTCGCAGTTACCTTTTCTTACTCAAATTGAAAGACATGTGAGTTGTTACTTTATTTTTTGTTTAGGAGTTTGAATTTTGGAAGAATTGTACTTTTATATTCTATTAGACTGTTAAATTTGCAATTTGATTATTTTAGAAAACATTTCAAATTTTGTTTTATAAGTTTCTTTTTCTGTAAAGTATAGTTCTATTAAATAATTTTAATTTTAGAAATTTTAGTTTAGTTTTATTGTAATTTGATAATATTGTCACATTGAGACATTGTTTAACTTAAAATTTTCTTCTGATTGCTTGTCGTTGAAAATGTACTATTATTTGAGACATTATTTAATTCGAAATTTGGTTTGTTTAGTTGTAATTGAATAATATTATCATATTTTGAACTACATGAGCTTAGAATAAAAATGCTTGTTTATATATAGGGTTTTGAAATGCAGTATTTTAGTAATGTCTCAACTTATTGTCATTTTCCTTTTGATTATTAATGCAAGTCTAGGGTATTATTTCTGAAAATGACTTGTTTGCACATTAACATTGCAAACTCTACTTAGTGCTTTAGAAAATTGTATTTAAGATGCTATTTTTTATACATGGGTGGTTGTTGAACAATTTTAATTGTAATTAATATGTTTATTAGTTTGTTTACTTGTTTACACTTTTGTGGAACAATTTTAATTTTAATTAATATGTTTATTGAATTGTTTACTTGTTTGTAACCCATTTTTGCCACAATATCTGACTTGCATAAAATACATACAACTTCACTAGTATGCTTAATTAACAACTGCAAAGTGATTTATTTAATTTTAGAAATTATGTTATTTTAAGAGTTTTAATTCGACCATGAAACGACCTAATCAATTAACTTATTGATTATCTCCAGAGTTTTATCTAAAACAAGAAAGAAGATTTTTATAAACTTTTCATTTTGCCACTAAATATTGTGATGATCTAATTGATACACTTACCGAAGAAGCCTAAATTTTCGTTCATGGAAACCCAAATTTTTGATGATGTAAGCTCAATTCAACCATATCTTTATCTTTTATTTAAGTTATTTAAAAAAATAAAATTAATGTGCAGATGTTGTTGTAGATACTTATGCCCAGTCTTATTGTAGAACAAATGTCAAATTTCTTAATGCGAATGCATTTAGCTTTCTTTACGTGATTAAAATATTATAAATGAATAAACTCAGGCTTCGAGGAAGAACGCAAATTCGAGAAAAATAGTCCTTAAGAATAGTAACTTTTATTAAGTAAATTGAATTGAATTTTATCATATGTTTGAGTCATCTATTATAATGAATTTTAATAAACTAAGTTTTAAGTTATAAGCATGTTATTTAGGTCTCAATCGCCTAATTTGTTAATATTTAATTTTTTTTCCACTTAGATTACCCATATCAAGTCAATTCGTAAAAATAAGATATAATAAACACTATTACATTCTTAATTATCAATACACCACGTGCATCGCACGTGCTCACACTAGTATTATGAGAAATGGTGATGCTGCGGGATATGATGAACAACCAATATGAACATAGTTAGATCAATTATTCATTGATTCAAAAGTGTTAGAAAAGTAAACCAGATTATTTTCTGTACAACCATTCATGTACTGAATTTATTTGAGTCAAATGCCTTCTTGAAGATTGGATGGTCACACTAATTCTTCTGTAATTTGATGTATTTTGAAAGGTATTGAAATAATAAACTTCCTCACATTAAGTATTAAATTTTCTTGTCTTCAAATTGGTATAAAAGCCTACAAAAAATATATATATATACAGGAGCTGTGTTCTAAATACAGTAGCAGCAACATATTTTGGAAAGAAAAAAAAAGTCATAGCAAATTCAAATAATCTGGTTTCTCTTATTCATCGTTTTAATGAGAGAGACCGTGGTTATTGGAGCCACAATATGAAAGTTTTACTGAAAGCATTGAAGCTGTGGAGCATTGTGAGACTTTGGTTATTCATTGGAGCCACAATATGAAAGTTTTAGTGAAAGTATTGAAGCTGTGGAGCATTGTCGACGAAGGTTTTGAAGAACCAGCTAAAGATGGATTGACTCAAGCACACAGAAAGAAACGTTAAATGACAAGAGAGAAAAAGACAACAAGCTCTTTTCTATATTTACCAAGCAATTGAAAGACCGGTGTTTGAACGAATCTCAAAGGTAAGAACATCAAAGCATGCTTGGGAGATTTTACAAACTTCACATTAAGGAGAAAAGAAAGTAAAAAAGGTACGCTTATAGTCTTTGCGGTTAGAATTTGAGAAACTTGAGATGAAAAAATAAAAAAATATTTCAGATTATTTTACAAGAGTGGCCTCTATAGTAAATCAAATGTCACTCAATGGTGAAAATTTAAAGATCAAAAAGTAGTGGAGATAATTCTTCAAAGTTTGCCACTAAAATTCGACTCCATAGCATGCGCTATTGAAGAATTTAAGGACTTGTCATCGCTTTCATTAGATGATTTACTTGCATCTTTATAATCTCATGAATTGCGAGTAAAGCAAAAGAATCCTCATTTCCCTGGCCAAGCTCTTAAATCTCAAATTTTGAAAGGCCTTGGTTCAAATAATTTCAGTGGACGACATAGGGGAAGAGGAAGATCTGGAAGCCGAGGAAGATGGTATAATTCTTGTGGAAAAGGAAGGAGATTTCAAAGTGGTGGAGATTTTAAAGAAGAAGAAAAAGACAATCACACCAAAAATTCTCAATGGAAACGAGGCCAAGGATATCACCGAAAATGTAAAAAAGAATACATTGAATGCTATAATTGCCATAAACCTGGTCACAAAAGCAGTATTGTTGGTATAAGCAAAATGAATACATTGAATGCTTTAATTGTCACAAATTTGGCCATAAAAGCAATAAGTGTTGACATAAGAAGAATGATGATAAAGCTGGAACAAGTTTTATTCATCAAGATGACAATATTGAGAAAAACAATTGTGACATGACAAGAATGATGCTTGGTATTTTTACAGTAGTGCTAGTAAGCATATAATTGTAAATAAAGCCTTGTTAGAATTATACATGGGGTACATTACAATTGATGATGCAAGAGCTAATGAAATTAAAGGCATTGGAGATATTACAATTGAAACCAAGGGTAGCAAAATTGAAAAGATGTTTAATGTATATAATGTTCCTGGTTTGAAAAGTAACTTGCTTAGTGTTGATTTTCTTTTAAGAAGAGGATTTTATATTAATTTCTATGATAATATGTGAACTTTGATGAGTGGAAGTCAGATTTTGGCAAAGATTCCTTTGGCGTCAAATAATCTGTTTGTATTCACCTTAAATTCATTGGCATTACTTCTTGCTTTGCTAGCATGAAGGAAGGAATCTCCAAGTTGTGGCATGACATGTAAGATTATTTAAATTACGAAGGCTTGAAGTTATTATCAACATAGAAAATAGTGGACGATCTTTCTCAAATTGATCAAGTTCACGATGTTTGTGAGGCATGCCAACTTGGAAAACAACATAGAGATTTATTTCTTCACCAGTCCTTTTGGATAACCAATCAACCACTTCAGCTTGTACATTTAGATTTGAGGGAACTAATGCCAACTTCATCTCTTGGAGGTAACAAATATTTCATTTCTTTCATTGATGATTACAGTAGAAAAGTTTGGACATATTTTTTCAAAGAAAAATCTAATTGTTTTCAAGCATTCAAGAATTTCAAAGCCGAAGTTGAAAATTTATGTGGCTTTTGCATCAATACATTAAGAATTGATTGTGGAACTAAATATCTTTCGAAAGATTTGAAAAGTTTTGCAGTGATCTTGGACATGACTTGACAATTCGATAGACACCGTAACAAAATGGAGTTTGCGAAAGGAAAAATTGAACATTAATCGTGGAAATTGCAAGATGTATGCTCAAAAGGAAGAAACTACCACCAGAATTTTGGGCAGACAGTCTCTTGTCCGGAATATTTAATTACCAGTCACCATCAAAAGGTTTGAAAAACTTCAATCTTCTTGAAGTCTGGTATGGATCTAAACCAACACTTGGGCACTTGAAGATTTTTGGTAGCCTTGCTGATGCGAACCATGGACCGACTAGCAATGACTTGTTACATATTCCGGTGGGGCCAATAATGAGATCAAGAGCCAAGAAGATCAAAGACGCCATACAAGGTCTTGTCCAAGCTATGTGGGTCGAAATCGACACCCAAAGTGCAACAAGCAAGACACCAACCTTCAAAATTATGACAAAGGAAGAGCCAACTTTAGTACATTTGATTCAAATTAAAGACCATATTAAAGGCATATTGGAGGTTGGTGGAAGATTGGAGGGCCAACATGAGCATAATTCAAAGTTTGGAGATCAAAATGCAGAGGGCTAGGCATTAACCTTGGGCGATCGCTCCACCTTATAATTAAAAATTCGAGCCTAATTTTTAAGCCTAGGCGTCAACCCGGATTGGAAAATTTTTAGGATTTTGTTTCTTTTTTCGTTTAGAACTCTATTTTGTTAAATTTTTAGTTATTTTTCTGAATTAGACTAGGTTTCATTGATTTTTACATATATAAACACTTCTCATTGTAAACAAAACACAATTGATTATTGAGAATTTAGATTAAAGTGAGATTCACTTTTTCTTCTTAACCGAACTTATCAAAAACTTCGCAAATCTTTGTGGCGTTCACTTTAACTTGGTTCTTTGATTCAAAGAATCATCGGGTCAATGTCTTACGACTTGATTTTAGTTTTCTTGGTGTTCATTATCAATATTTGTTGTGGATTCCGAGATTCAATCTTCGTGGGTTCGCATAAGTTGATATTAGAATTTTGGTTATAAAATCTCATTCTGTCTTTTCTTTTTTTGTTACCATCAATTTTATCTTGAGTCATATAAAAAAATAATTAAAAAAAATTCTCTTTTTTTATTCATCATATTTGATAAGAGACTTTATTTTCTTGTTTGGATTCATCACATTTTAGAATTATTCAAAAAAAAAAAAAATATTTTCTTGTACCAAAAATATTCAAGAATTGTTTGGACAAAATCCATTAAGGCACCAAAGCTAATTCTTTTATAGTTCTTGTCTTGTGATATTTTTTTATTAGTTTCTTGCGTTGGATCAATAAGTATAAAAAACGAAATTCAAGAAAGTCAAGAAATGTTTTTTTTTTTTTTTATTTTGAGATCCTTGTGTTATATTTGGCAAGAAACACACAATTCATATTGTCATCTGGTGCTTAAGTCTTCAAATCTTATTCTTTTTGTGATTTTTCTTCTTGAATCATTCTCATTGTCTTTTATGTCTTTCTTATTTCTTGTTCTTGAACGTCGTGGAAACGAATTTTGATTGAGTTTAGTTAGTTCTTTAGACAACTTGGCAAGAAAAACAAAGAGAGGTAAAAGGCAAGAGTGGTGAGATTATTATCAAGAAAAAACCAAATAGAGTGAAACATGAGTGTAAATACGTGAGGTTAAAATTTTCTTTTAATACTAATTTCTATTTTTTTTCATCCCAAAATGTCTAATAATAAAGAAACAACACTTAGGGAAGAGAACAACCAATTCCTTTTATTAAAAGTCATGCAACAACAATTTGAGCGAATGCACATGGTGTTTGATGAGATGATGGATAGCAATAACGCAATGATAGATATGATGGATATGCATGATACGGTGATTACAACCTTACTAAGGGAGCAACAATCCAGGATCTCTAATGATAGGAGACATGATAGGCATGAGCATAAACCTATGGCTAGATTTCAGGATGATGATGACTATAATTATGTAGCTAAGATAGATAGGATGAGGCGTAAAGGAGATAGACGTGAAAGGGCACCAAGAGGAGGAAACTATAAAGGCCAAGATGGGATAGATAAAACCTTGGGAATATAAAAATGAAAATACCTTCATTCTTAAGTGGGAATAGCCCTGAAGTCTATTTAGAGTGGAAAATAAGGTTGGAATTAATATTTGATTGCCATAGCTATTCAGAAGAGAAGAAGGTGAAATTAATAGTAATTGAGTTCACTGACTATGCTATAGTGTGATCAATTGGTGACAAATAAGAAGAGAAATCACGAGAGGCTTATAGAAACTTGTGGTAATTTAAAGGCTCTCATGAGAAAGAGATTTGTACCTAGTCATTACTATAGGGACTTCTATCAAAAATTGCAAAGCCTTACTCAAGGTTCAAAGAGTGTGGAGGATTACCATAAGGAGATAGAGATAGAGATGGCTATGATTAGGGCTAATGTTGATGAGGATATGAGGTCACATTGGCTAGGTTTTTGAATGAATTAAATAGGAATATAACCAATGTAGTTGAATTACAATACTATGTTGAGTTGGAGGACATGGTACACATGGTTATGAAGGTGGAGAGGCAATTAAAAAAAAAGGGACATCAATGTATTCTTTGGGATCAAACCCTATTTGGAAACCGAAGTGGGATAATAATGATATAAGTGATAGAGCTGTTTCAAATGGGGAGACCAAACCACCTAAGAAAAAAGAGGATGTAAATAGCAACAATAAACCCAAGTCAGATTTCCAATTTTCTAAGAATATGGATATCAAATGTTTTAAATGTTTGGGTTCCGGACACATTGCATCACAATGCCCAAACAGAAGGGTAATGATTTTGCCTGATAATGGAGAAGTAGAGACTGAGAATGAGTGTGCTAGTGATGTGATGCCTGAGTTGGAGGATGATGGTGTAGAGTACCCCTGTAGAAGGTAAAGTCTTAGTTGCGATGCATGTTCTTAATGCACAAATGAAGGTAGATGATTTGGAGCAACATAAAAGAAAAAGGGAGGTAGAAGTACAAGAAAAGAAAATGAGGGAGGAAAAAAAACGATATTAAAGCTGAAAATAAAGTAGAATCACGAGAGAAAAAAGATAGAGAGCCTAAGAGGGGAAAAAAAGACACAAGTGAGTTTTTTTGTAAAAGAAAGTGAAATTAAGAGGGCTCTCATGGAAAATCAACAAATGATTTTGCTAGGATACAAGGAATCTTACCTTGTACTTGTCAAAACTAACCAATCCCTTCCCAGTTTGACTATTTCTTTACTGCAGGAATTTGAGGACGTGTTTTCTGAAGAGATGTCTAGTAGGTTACCACCTATTAGAGACATTGAACATCAAATTGACTTTGTACATGGAGCTATTATTCCAAACCGAAGTAATCCAGATAAGACAAGGAGCTTCAAAGGCAACAAATTGAAAAGAAGTATAAACAAAATACATCTAAAGCCAACTTAGGCCGTAGACTTATCTTTGAGGCTGGTGATTGGGTTTCGATGGATATGAGAAATGAAAGATTTTTTGCCCGTAGACGGTCTAAGCTACATCTTAGGGAGGATAGGTCATTTCAAATCTTTGAGAGGATAAATGATAATGCTTATAAGCTTGACCTTCCAGGTGAGTATAATGTATCTGCTACTTTCAATGTTGCTGATCTTTCTCCATTTGATGCATGTGATGATTTGAGGTCGAATCATTTTGAGGAAGGAAGGAATGATGTGAACCACGCATCGGCTAGTAATGACTCGTTACATATTTCAATGGGGGCCAATAATGAGATCAAGAGCCAAGAAGATCAATGACGCCATATAAGGTCTTGTCCAAGCTACGTGGGCCGAAACTAACACCCAAAGTGCAACAAGCAAAACGCCAACCTTCAAAATGGGTATGAAAAAGGAAGAGTCAAATTTAGTACATTTGATTCAAACTAAAGACCATATTAAAGACATATTGGAGGCTAGTGGAAGATTGAAGGACCAAAACGAGTATAATTCAAAATTTGAAGATCAAAATGCTGAGGACTGTGAACTAACCTTGGGCGATCGTGCATGCCAAATATGGGACGATTGCACCACCTTATAATTAAAAATTCGAAGCTAATTTTTAAGCCTAGGCTTTAGCCTGGATTTGCACTGGGCGATCACCCAGGCCAAAATTTGGCAATTCGAAAATTTTTGGGATTTTGTTTCTTTTTTCGTTTAGAACTCTATTTTGTTAAGTTTTTAGTTATTTTTTCGAATTAGACTAGGTTTTCATTGATTTTTACATATATAAACACTTCTCATTGTAAACAAAACACAATTGATTATTGAGAGTTTACATTAAAGTGAGATTCACTTTTTCTTCTTTGTTCTTAATTGAACTAACCGAACTTATCAAAGATTTCACAAATCTTTATAATGTTCATTTTAACTTGGTTCTCTGATTCAAGAAATCATCGGGTCAAGGTCTTGCGACTTGATTTTAGATTTCTTGGAGTTTATTATCAAACTTTGTTGTGGGTTCCGAGATTCAATCTTAATGGGTTCGCATCACTTGCTTATGCTCATATTCTTGATGCAATGAGAACCAAATTGGATGATAAAGCTAAAAAATGTACTTTCATTGGTTACATCAAGAAGTCTAAATCTTATAAATTGTTTAACCCAATGACAAAGAAAATTGTGATCAGTAGAGACATGGAGTTTGATGAAAATGAAACTTTTGAAGAATCCGACAAGAACTCATCTACAATTTTCCATGAAGAAGAAAATATTTTCAGATAGTTATATAAATCGTACATCTTCAAATTCTCCATTGGAAGAAGATTCTGATGAAGACCAGCAAGCAAGGAAGAAAAATTAGAAGCATACAACAACTTTATGATGCAACATATACAAATAATCAAGAAAGTGCTGTTCTTTTTGCATTTTTCACAAGAGAAGAACCAATTTCATATGACGCGGCAATAAAAGAAGAAAAATGGAAGCAAGCTATGAAGAAAAAAATTGAGGTGATTGAAAAAAATAACACATGGGAGCTGGTTAATCTACCTTCAATGAAGAATGCTATTGGAGTAAAATGGGTGTTCAAAACTAAGCTTAATTCAGATGGTTCACTCAATAAGTTCAAAACCCATCTTGTTGCAAAGGGGTATGTCCAAAGAAAAAGTAGAAGACTGCAATGAGGTATTTGCCCCTGTTTCTATACTTGACACTATCTGCTTAACCATTTTACTAGCAGCTCAAAATAATTGGAATTTTTTCAAATGGGTGTTAAATCTGTATTTTTAAATGGATTTATTCAAGAAGAAATATATGTTGATCAACCACCTGGATTTGGAAAGGAAGGAGAAGAACAAAAGGTTTACAAGTTAAAAAAGGCTTTATACGGTTTAAAGTAATCTCCAAGAGCATGATATAGTCGGATCAATGCATTTTTTGAGAAGAATGGTTTTCAGAAAAGTCCTAGTGAACACACTTCATTTGTTAAAAATGGGCCACAAGGGAGTTTTATCATTGCAAGTCTTTATGTTGTTGATCTTGTCTTTTTTGGAAATAATTTGGCTATGTTGGATGAATTTATAACTTTGATGATAAAGAATTTGATATGACTGATATAGGGAATATGACTGATATAGGGAAACTACATCATTTTTTGGGCATTAAGTATACCAATTAGAAAGTGAAATTTTTATCATTTAAGAACGTTATGCTAGATAAATTTTGAAGAAATTTAAGATGGAACATACAAAGGATGTGTCAACTCTATGCCCTTGGGACAATAATTACGCAAAGAAGGAGAAGGGACACTTGCCAAAGCTACCATGTTCAGAAGTTTAGCGGAAAATCCAATGTAACTTATAGCTACAAGGCCCAACATAATGTTTGCCGTAGTTTGATAAGCAGATTCACAGAAAAGCCCTACTCAGAACATTGGGAAGCTGCTAAAAGAATCTTAAGATATGTGAAGGATACAATAGATTATGACATCTTTTATCAAGTAAATGTTCTAGTTTTGGATATATTGATAGTGATCTTGCAAGAAGTATTGATGATAGTAAGAGTTCACCAGGCTATGTTTTTAGTATTGGAAGTGGAGTGGTTTGTCGGAGTCCAAAGAAACAATCGATTGTTGCTCTATAACAACTAAAGTTGAATATACTGCACGATCTTTTGTTGGATGTCAAATTATATGGTTGTGAGATATTTTGGAAAATCTAAAGTACGAACATGATGGTCCAATAACTCTTTTTTATGATAACAGCTCGACAATTTCAGTCACAAATGAACCTATTTTATATGGAGGACAAAACACATTCGTACAAGGTATCACTTCTTGAGAAAACTTATTCGTGATGGAATAATTCATGTCAAATGCTGCAAAACATAAGATCAAGTAGCTGACGTCTTTTCAAAGCCACTTGAAGGTCAAAATTTCAAGAATCAGATTGCAAGACTCGGAATAAAAAGTAAATTTGGTTTACAAGAGACAATGTTGGAAAAGTAAACCAAATTATTTTATAGAACCATTCATGTACTGAATTTATTTTAGTCAAACGTTTCCTAAAAATCTACTGTTTAACTGATGTATTTGAGGAGCCTCATTGAAGATTGAATAGTGACATTAATTCTTCTATAATTTTCTATATCATTTTAGCTTATATAAATTTGACTATAATCTGATATATTTTGCAATGTACTAAAATAAAAAACTTATATTAAATATCAAGTTTTCTTGCCTTCAAAACGAATGTAAACAATTGAAAGAAAACTTTCAAAAAGTTCAATGATTTTTTTTTTCATAAAACAAATCACTGCTTTGGTTACAGAATTTGGTCCCAATATAAAAGAGTTACAAATTGCTGTTTTTCGTAAACTAACGATTGCATTAGCACATTATATAACTATCTCGATTTTTCAAATTTTTGATTGTCAAACAATATATAGTTATTTTAAGTGTATGATAAACTAAAAAAAAAAACCTTTTAGTATGGAAGAATCTATCTTAGATTTAAAACTTTTTCAATTATTCATCATTAAAATATCAATTTTAACCTCAATAAATATAATTAATTCCTTTTATAAAGTCTTATATATAATTCACCTAATAACATATTTTCTTTCTTTTTGTCCTTTTAAAACAATTGTGGTGAATATATTATATTAGATAAATATTAAATAGTATTACATATTGTTAACAAATAATAATATTTAAAAATAATAATAATAATACATAATACATAATAAGATCAATATAGTCAATGTCCATTTTGGTAATAGTATACCTACAAAATAATAAAACCAAGCCTTAAATGCTGTTTTTGAAACATATAAAAAATTATCAAATACTTAACTAGGTATAACTCCAGTAGATTATTCTTTCGATTATTTCATCATCATAGCTGAAGTCATTCTCTTAAAATTTAGAGCAATGACAATCCAAGCCTAATAAAGATCGACATATTAAAGGTGCATATAAAATAAATAAATAATGTAATTTATAGTTGCTCATTATCGGTAGTCATCCTATGTGACATTACTCAATTTGATATATTATTTATTCTAATTGAGATATGTATTTATAGTCATTAATTATGAATAATTCATCCAATTGAGTAATGCAATGCATGATGACTACCGGTAGTGAGCGACTATGAATAACATTATTCTACAAAAATTATTAATATTTTGAACTAAAAAGTTACTTATTCTAAAAACAATTTTTATTTATTATCAAAATATGTAACTTACTTATTTTTATCTTTTTATAAATAAAAATTATTTATTTCAACTTATTTATGCATATAAAATTGATCTTCAATAAATTTTATCTGTAATTAAATAATATTATCTAGGTGTGGTTTAGTATTTTTAAAATAAAAATAAAATTATATCTACAAATATAAATTTTACTGAATGAACAAGGGTAAATTTAACAAATACTCACTAAACTTTAAACTTGTTAATACTTACTTACTGAACTTTAAGGTGTCAATGACAACTCACTGAACTTTTAATTTTGTTTACCATCCATCATCATTTAATAATTCGTTAGAATAAGTTCACGAAAAATGCCAACGTGGATAACGGATAACACGTGGCACCAATCAAATTGTGTTATTTGTCCAACTCAACACGGTGATAAAAAACGCGTGCCATGTCAGCAAATTCCAAAAGTTGAGTTGGATCATTGTTAGAGGAATTCTGCTATGGAGGACCAATCTTCATCACCTTTAACTAACACAGGGACCGGAGCTGCAATTTTCCAAAACCCTAGCCAATCTACAGATTCGCATCAATTTCCACTGAAGAGTTTCTAGATAAGGATGAAAAGAATGCAGTCAATGCATTTCGTCAAGTTTTACTTGATAGAGACCTGCTTTCGGTTCGCCATGATGACTAGCATACTATGTTGATGTAAATTAATCTGCATTTCTGAAAGAGAATTTCTTGGCCTTCCAAAAAATTTCGAAAATCCACCTCTGACAATTTCTGGGAAAAAGGAAAAAAGAAAAAAGTTATTGATTTGCATTTGCTATTGCATTATGATAAAAGAGAATTTCTTTGCCTTTCTTGTTTGCTATTTCATGTTGTGATGTTAGATCTATAATCTCATTACGCTCTCACAAGGGATTAATCTAGTCATAACTTAAGATTTTTAATGTTGTTTGTTCTCAGGTTTTGCATTTCAAATTCTGACTTGCTTTGGTAGAATCTATTTTAACTAATCTCCTTGAGCTTTTTCCAGAGATTGTGACCATAATCCATATGAAATCCCGAATAAAGCATTCATGTTTTCCTTGTGAAACTACATGAAATTACTCTTAGATTTGTCTCTTGGGTGCAGTTGGTGCTCTTTTTTCTGTCAACGTGTGGTTCCGTCCGGTCGCTCTCCATTTTCTTGCGAAGGCAGTGAAGTTAAGGGCTAGAATTTTGAAAAATTGCAGTTCCGGTCCCTATGTTAGTTGAAGGTAATGAAGATTGGTCCTCCATACAGAATTCCTCCAACAATAATCCAACTCAACTTTTGGAATTTGCTGACGTGGCACACATAATTTACCTCTGTGCTGAGTTGAACAAATAACACAGCTTGATTGGTGCCACGTGTTATTCGTTATCCACGTTGGCATTTTCTATGAACTTATTCTAACAGATTATTAAAAGATGGTGGATGGTAAACAAAATTAAAAGTTCAGTGAGTTGTCAGTGACACCTTAAAATTTAGTGAGTAAGTATTAACAAGTTCAAAGTTTAATAAGTATTTGTTAAATTTACCCGAATAAATAAAACTTTTGGTAAATAGCACTGGGGTCCCTCACCTTTAAACCTTGTGACAGTGGGGTCCCTAACCTTCCATTTCTAACTCCCGAGTCCCTAACTTTTAAAAAACGCGCGAACAAAGTTCTTCTGTTAAAAAAATCGTTAGTTTGACGGTTAAATAGTCAAATTTTACGTAAATTGGCCAATTTACCATTTTCAAATTAAAATAAAAAACAAATAAAATAAGAAAATAAAGAAAAAATTGCAATCAAGTCCCTCATCAACTTCTTCTTCTCCAACTCACCTTTACCAACTCCGGCGCCGGCAAGAAGCACCATTCAACTTCACCAACTCCGGTTCCACCAACTCTGCACAAAACCTACCCCCACCGCAAGAGAAAAAACCGAAAATGCTGTGCAGCTCATCCCATTTCTTCATACAACAAGCCACTGGAATCCACCATGGCCTGAATCTCCAGAGTCGAATATGTGTCGTCTCCGGCACGACGCGCCAACGGAGCAGATCTCTTTGGCACGTGCGAAAGCCGAGCAGATCACAGCGTGAAAACCAAGCAGATCTGATATCTGCTCGGCCGTGCCACGCGTAGATCTTGGATCTGCGCGCTCGCCGAAGCACAGATCCAAGATCAATGCTCCTCGGCAGCACAAATCTTGGATCTACTAGGGTGCACCGACCGCACAGATCCAAGATCTGCACAGGCGTGCTGGTGTGTTGTCTCCAGCACGGCGCCTGTCCAAAGGAGCTCAGCGTGTTCCGTGCGAATGGGAGACGGGCCCATGGCGTTGAGTGCAAGAGCGCGTGCGAGGCCTTGCGGTGGGGGTGGGTTTTGTGCGGAGTTGGTGGAATCGGAGTTGGTGAAGGTGAATGATTGGAGCCGGCGCCGGAGTTGGTAAAGGTGAGTTGAAGAAGAAGAAGTTGATGAGGGACTTGATTGTAATTTTTTCTTTATTTTATTATTTTCTTTGTTTTGTATTTTAATTTGAAAAGGGTAAATTTGTTATTTTACATAAAATTTGACTAGTTAACAGTCAAATTAATGATTTTTTTAACATAAGGACTTTGTTCGAACCTTTTTTAAAGGTTAGGAACCCATTCATCACAAGGTTTAAAGGTTAGGACCCCAGTACTATTTACCCTAAAACTTTTTGAAGCTTTGCCAAACATTATCCGCGGGAGAGAGTGTTGGCTGCACTCCACAACCCGAAATGCACACTCTAATTACCCCTTCCTTCTTCACTACTTTCCTTCCTCTTCCCTCTAAACCCCTCCTTAAACCTCAACAAATTTCTCAATCCCAGTTCGTATACCGACCTCTCAAAAGCATTCCCTTACTCGTCTGCGCCTACTCCTCCGACGAGTACCCGGTCGGCGATGACGACGCGTTTCTTGCATCATATGGGCCTAAGGAGAAAGAATCTGAAGAAGAAGCCCGGAAAAGGAACTGGGTCGAAAGGGGATGGGCTCCATGGGAGGAAATTCTGACCCCGGAAGCAGATTTTGCTCGAAAGTCGCTTAATGAAGGCGAAGAAGTGCCGCTTCAGTCCCCTGAAACAATTGAGTCATTTAAGATGTTGAGCCCTAATTATCGGAAAAAGAAAATTGCGGATATGGGCCTTACGGAAGATGAATATTATGCTAAACAGTTTGAAATCAAGGGTGAAATACCGGACCCGTTGCAGACGGTTTGGAGTGGGCCTTTGGTGTTGAGGCATGTGCCGCCTAGGGACTGGCCACCGAGGGGGTGGGAGGTGGATAAGGAGGAATTGGAGTTTATACGAGGCGCACATAAGTTGCAGACGGCGGTGAGAGTGGATTATGATAAGGTGGAAGAAATGGCGGAGAGGGACACTGGGGATATGTGCTTGGAGAGGTATGAGATGTTCTTGAAGCAATATAAGGAGTGGGCAGCTGCAAATAGGGATCGTTTGGAGGAGGAGTCTTACAAGGTTCTTAAATTGTGATTATTTTATACTTGCTTTATTGTTTTGGTTCTTTTTGCAGCTTAATTACCGTGTTTTCAATGATTTATCAAATTGGGGAATAAATGTGTGATTTTTTGGTGTCTTGTTATGATTTATGATTATAGGCTTTTTGTTAGAGTTGTTGGAAAGAAATAAATGAATTGGTTTAGTATTGTATGTAGCTGCATATAAATATATTCAGCTAGTAGAAATTTCATGATTTTCGAGCTTTTTCTTTTCTTTTTTTGGGTTGTGGACTGGTCTTACTTGCGAGAAGGATCAGATTAGAGTTATTTTGCATGTGGAATTTGTGAAATGATTCAATGAATTAAGCTCTAGAAATTTGAATTTTGTATCTTGTCAATAAGCAGATTTTTTGAAAGTTACTGTGGTAGCTTTGTTAGAGTAGGGAGCAAATTTGGTAGCTTTGTTAGATTAGGGAGAGCATCTTTGATTTTTCCATTCAGAAAATTTTATTTGTAGGTTTTTGTCATCTATGCAGCATGATCAAGATTTTTACCCTGGTAGGAGGAAAAGGGGAAAGGATTACAATGAAGAAATGGTAAGATGAATGTTGTGCTTCTCAGACACACCCTCCTCTCCCCTGGTTCCTTTATTTAGGTTTGATTTTTGGATTTCATGAAGTGGATTTGAATGGTGAACAGATGAGCTCACTGTTTTCTTTTTTGTTATGCAGTATGAACTTCCATTTTATTACCCAGGACAAGTAAGTAGTATCTATTTTCTCTTTTTGTCCTGTTTTTGTTTGAAACTTTAAATTTGTTGTCATATTCTTGGCACCCAAATAAATCTTTTTTTCACCATGCAGATCCGTCTTTCTTAAATTAAAACCATATTTCACTCCATGTTTAATTATCTATTTTAAATTGTGGATCTTTCTATAAGAGAAAGTGAACAAAAAATTGCTCTATCTATCTAGTGTAGGTTGTTCTCCTTGATCCAATTCACTAACTGTCTTAAATCTGAAATAGAAGTGATTAATAAAGTGTTTGTGTAAGTGTCTTTGGTCTCTTGGCCAAGAGAATTAAAATGATCCTGGTGAATTTTTGTGCTGGCATTGTTCTTGCACCTGTTAACTATGTTTCCTCATTTTTTTTTCTGGTTCTTGGCATCTTATGTGTGTTCTCCCCTTTGCACTTATCAATCCTTAAGTTTAACTATTAGTCGTTGAATATGGTTTTATCTTCAGCATTCTCCACTAGGAACTAGTACAATTTCCTGTTAAAAATTCTGGAAAAATCTTAAACGAAAACAACGAAAAAAATGCATAACATTTTAGCAGTTATCCACTGCTTTCCAATGTACATAGATAATCATGTTTTATCAGAAATTTTTACATTAATTGGTTGAATACAACCTAATTAGGAGTTCCTTATTTTAACTTGTCTTTCACTGCCTGTTTATGAGAAATGTTTTCCCAGATTTGTGCAGGTAAAGTGACTGCATTACAACTTTATCAAGGAGCATTTGTTGATATCGGAGGTGTCCATGACGGGTATATAATATTCTTCCTTGTGCTTATGCTGATATTACGATTATGCAATTGATACTTTCTTTGTGCCAACTTGAATGCTGAAAACAAGTGCTTTATACTGTTTAAAATAAGGTACACTTCCCTAAAGTGGATCTATTACCTTCTGTTAATAATGTGGAAGAAACATAGAAGTCATCATCTACCTTTAGGCCCCAATTTCTATTAAAGTATCACGGATTTGGAACCCATGCAAAGTTACAAGGGATATTCTAGGTCAGCTTTAGTTATGTGTGGTATTTCAGATTTTTTACAACTTGCCTGTGCATAAAGTCTACTAGGGATGGCCTCTCTGTATATGAATATGGTTTTGCATTCCTGCTATTCATTGTGATTTTAATGCATTTCAGGTTAGTTCCTATCAAACGCAACGACTGGTATTGGATCCGCCATCACATTAAAGTTGGTATGCACGTTATCGTTGAAATTTTGGTGAGTCATCGTTTGTTGATTTCTGTTACCTATACACTATCGCAATTTTAGCTCTTTGAGCTAACTTGTCCAGTAGAGGTAAAACCCCAAGTTAGGAAGTGGGTTTGATAGTTGATTGAAATATAATATATTTAGGAGGGGCTGATAAATATGAGTCATAGAGACATACACTGTTGAAAATTTGAAGAGCCAAAACAGCCATATTTGCCACTAGATGCGCCACTCAGGAAGAGTGGTATAATTAGTTTTAATGTTGAACTTAGAGGAGCAACCATTACCATTACAACGTCCTCCAGGGATTTGACATGCAGGCTTCTCAAGTGAGAACAGGATCACAAATTACTGGGATGAGTCCAGATCCTCATTAAATATGAAACTGACAGAGGTTATTACTAATTCAACTCTGAGGAAAATAGGTCCGACATATGGCATTATCGAGAAGAAAAAGAGAAACAATTCCATATTTGTAGCATCTCTAGCTGCTCTAATATAGTATTGTGCTGCTTTACTTGGTAGCTGATTTTCAAAGTCTTAATTTATTTTATTTTATTTTCTTTTATGAAGTTCTCATTGTGAAAATTTATCTCTATACATTTTAGCGTTTTTATTTTGACTTGTTTACCGATACTTGACTAATTAAATATGTTGAATTCATGCTTTATATAATTTCCCATGCCTGCAGGCAAAGCGAGATCCCTATCGGTTTCGGTTTCCTATAGAGCTGCGTTTTGTAGATCCGAACATAGATCACTTAATGTAAGCCTACAAATCTTCTTGAACTTTTTGTTTTGAGGATTCTGATCTGAGTATTGTCCTATAGTATATATTTGCTGTTTCCTTCATTTCTGAAAGGTCAATGTTGTGTATATTTTTCAATCCCTACAAGTCTGTATGCTTGTTAAAAATAGTCTTCCCGAATTATATCTACTTGTTCACCCATTCTCTAATATTTTACATTGGACATTGTGCTTGCAGCTTCAACAGATTTGAATTTCCTCCAATTTTTCACCGTGAGGAGGATACTAATCCAGACGAGTTACGTGTGAGTAAACTCTTCTATGTAAACCATAAAGCCTGATTTGTCCTTTCAATATGTATGAGCGTTTATGCATATGCTGTAAGTGCTGGAGAAACTTGCATCAATCAGTTTAATGTATGAAAGGCATTGTATCCTTGAGTCCTTGTGACTTTAATAGATGGCATGGTGATACAAATGCTTAGATTATACAGCTTCTAGCACATTAGCTAGACCCAGAACAGATAACCATTGATTCATAATGTCAACCAGTGGTCCTATTTTACATCATTTTGATAACATTTTGTGAATAAATAATTAAGGAAGGATATCTTTAGGCGTTCTGAGTTCTCCTTGGAGTTCCTCTATAAAATATTACACAAAAGGTTTCAAGCATTACAAACCTTTCAATCTTTTCTTTATTGTGCACAAGTGTTGGATTTATTAAAGCCAGAGGTTATGATTAAATCAATGCTTATCAATTTTTTTCAGGAATTTTAGGACCTATTTAATTTAAAAGCTTATGCATTGGCTTTGTTTCCCTTTCGCAGCGTGATAGTGGAAGGCCTCCTGTTCCTAGAAAAGATCCCGGTATCAAAGTGGAGGAGGAATCTCTGTTATCAAATCACCCTTATGTTGATAAGGTATTCTTGTGTGCAATTCATTTGAATGTAAAAAAGCAGTCGAAGAAGGCTGGTTAATACATTTATCATTTATGCATTAGCATCGATCCCTTTTGCCAAGCCATGAAGAATTTGGGTGTGCTTCTTCACCATCTCCGAAGTGGGTATCAAAATTGGCTTGTGCGATGTTATTTTCTATACAAGCCCAAAATTTAATATCACTAGAGCTATTGGTGCCAGATGGTGTACGCTCTTCACTAGAAGCATATTTTCCATATAGCTTAGTAGCAATATTTGATTTCTTAAACTACTAGTCATTATCTATTATTAAGTAGAAAGGATATGTGAGACCATGTCATTGAATTTTCCTGTACTGGTGATCGTCGTTTTTCAGGTCCATACTGGTGCATCAAATAGTCTTGTGTTTGCACGTCCAAACCATCTTAATTGATTTCCTTATTATTTGTCACTGATAGTTATATCACGATCCCAAATTATTTCTTAAATTTTCAACATTTCAGCTAACATCAAATGCTACTATGCTTGTTTCTTTGGTTTATGATAAAAAGTTGCATTATTAAACTGTGCATTTATGTTATCAAGAGCTTCAGTTTTGCATCATTTTGTGCTCAACCTTAAATAAGCTGTAAATCCAGGACTCCCATGACCTACTTTGGTGGAGTTTGAGTCATGTTGTTAGTATTCCTTTTGCTATTATGTTAGGATTCTAACGAGCTGCATTTAAGATTCTAAATTATTACTTGTGTTTATTTGCTTTGCAGCTATGGCAGATACATAATGCTGAACAAATGATTATGGATGACATGGAGGTTAATCCTGATAAGTACAAGGGAAAAAAGTTAACTGAATTGACTGATGATGAGGATTTTGATGAAGAAAACATTGTAGAGTACGGCAAAGCTTATTATAAGAAAGCACTGCTTCCAAAAATGACTTTGGTAAGGCTTTTTTTCATGCAGTGTGGGATTGTTACTTTTTTGCATAATCTATATGACATTGCTCACTCATTGACAGAGAATAAGCACAAAAGAACTTGATTTGGAATCTGCACTTGCTGAGCGTCAGGTTTGTGATCAACTGTTCATAATCTTAAGCTTCCTATGTACAGTCCTTTGACTCGTCAGATTGTCTTTTCAATGCATCTTTTCAGTTTGTCTTTACTGATATAATGAGCGACTTCATTCTATGATCTAGTCTCTAATAATGTCACAAGACCTAGCAGTATATGAAGTCTGACGGGTTGGGTCACGTTGGTAATTTCTTCCAATCATTAAATGAAAAATGCTCTGTAGTTTTCTGTGTGGCTCCCAATGGAACTAATGTTGCATCATATAAGTTTGTGGAAATTGCTCGTGAGGAAATGACTTTATGATGCTTGCTTTTGCGATCTCTATTTCAGCTCCACAATAAACTACAGAAGGAAGCAGAAGAAAGAGGAGAGGAATACAAAATCACCAAGCTGAGGCGTAATGAGGAAATGAATGAATATGACCTTATCCATTGGCGTCGATCTTTTGAGGAAAGAGAAGCTCTACTCCGAGATATAAGCTGGTACACATTTGGAGAGCTACACAGATTTTTTAGTGCTCAATGACTGTTTGCCTGTTAGCTGACTTGCTAAGCTTAAAAAAGTTCACCTATAAGTTCATCTATGAGTAAATTTTGAAATAAACTAGTTTTTAAATTTCCTGTATACATGCATCAATTAACCCGGCTTTTTCCCTTGCAGTCGTCGGGCTCTCGGGCTTCCATTGGAAGAGCCTGGTAGGTATGTTGATGCTAGTTACTTTGGAAAGGACCAATATGATCCAGATAGTCCCCTGTATCGTTACGACTACTGGGGAGAGCCAAAGAATTCGGAAAAGAGCAAGCAAGAGCGGATGACTGATGCTCACAACAAATCGATTGTTGGCAAGGGTACTGTTTGGTATGATATGTCATACGAAGATGCCATCAAACAGCAGTTGCAGAGGGAAGCTCTTGGAATCAAGCCAAAACAGTACAATGATGAAGATTCAGACAGAGACCATGATGAAGATGAGGATGAAGATGACTTTGATTATAGTATTCTGGGATACCAAAGTGCAGAGGTACCCGATCAGCCTCACGTTAACGGGACTGAATCTTCTCGATTGTTGGATGAAGGAATGTTTGAGGATTAGTTTGGCAGAAAATACCCACTAGCGATTGTAAGATTTTTGTAGTTGTACAGGGTTAGATTAGTTAAGCCAAAGGAGTAAACAGCCTTATTTCACTACAGATTTTATGAATAATTTCTATTGCTTATTGGCCCATATTTATTACTTATTTCTTCACATTCATTAATAGCTATATCTAATGAAATTATCTGGAATAGTGTATCTGGAAGACTCAAATCAATCACAGAACCAAGGACTATTCACTTGCCTTGTGATTGGACCATTATAGTTACGACTGCTGTTCTCAGGACATTTGTTGATGACTCCCATTGTTTAATGTCTCGCTTCTCTGAGTTGTACACTACTGTCTAGTATCATACTGTTACTAAAGAAGAAAAATCTTTTGATTCTCTCTGAAAGCTTTTCACCAGAACCCCCATTTGATACCTGGAAAATGTACCAAGCAATAATTCAATAGTATTATTCTATCAGTTATAGGATTTCTCAATTTGGAAAATATGGGATTAGTTCCACGTACCTAATTCACGGGAATTCTGAAAATTGCCCAAATGCTTCCTTATCTTGGGGAACAGTCTGAAACTTGAGGCCAATTAGGTCAGTTTTGCCTCAAAACTGTACAATTTGGAGGAGTCAGTACTCTAATTTGAAAATCATCTTCCCAGAAACAGGGACCCTATGGTTGCATTAAAAGCATCGACCTAAAAAGACAGTGATCAAAAGATTGCATGAAATTGAGCAAACACAGACTAAAGAAAGAGGAACAGCAGAGAGTGAGACTACTGCTCACCTGAAATCACACACAAGTACTTGTGATCAATCAATCTCTCCTTTCGATTCATGTTGATGTATCTGGGATGCTTTGAGGTTCGACTTCCTCCTCCTCCTCCTCCATTTTCATGTATAATCCAAGTTGCTCCAAGGGATTACCACTAGCCTGTAAGTTGTCATCTGGAGCAGCTCTAAACATTTCCAGATATTCCATATACTGACTATTGTCATTAATATCAACCGTCTTTTCCATCTGTTAAGAACAGAATGTTTATGAAAACATTTTTGTGGAATAATATGATTTCACTTAATTTTTCCCATTCCAAGAAACTCTACTTTTACCTTCTGCAATGCCTGACGTGCTGCTTCCCTTTCAAGTTCCCTTTCCTTCTAGCTTCCGCTGCAGCTTCAGCTCTTTTCTGACTCACTTCAGCCGCCTTCACTTCTGCTATTAAACGAGCTTTCACTAGTACACTCAAGTCAACATCATCATTGAACGAGAAAAATAAACAGAAAATATGAGCATGACAATACCTTGTACCGAGCAACGTGCATTAGCATATATGCAAACATTTTAAAGAAAATCAAACCTTCTCTTCTCTGCCTTTCGAATTCTTCTTTCTCAAGCTTTAATTTCTCGGGATCCTGTCTTTCGCCCTGCAAGTTCACTTGTCACATTTATTACTACACATCAGGTGGAGAAAGCAATCAAGCAGACAGGAATTCACTGGCAACTGAAAAGTCCACACACCTTTTCAAAGGTATTCTCTTGGGCTTTGATTATGATGTCTGCAAATCGGCTTCTCAACAAAGCTGCACGGTAAAGCTTGCCAGGGGAGACTTGCCTCTCGGGTGGAGCACTCTCCCCTAAAATGTTACATCATATTTGGTGAGATGTTGTCACATAACTTATAGTACATGCTTTCTAGTTTCTTCATTAGTTTTCGTTGCTTACCCTCTAGGCAACAGCTAAGTTCAACTGAGGCACATTTTGATGGGGAATTTCGCACAGTTAGCCCATTCAAGAAATCTGTGGAGAACTCAAAGATTATATAACTTCAGAATGTATAAAGACCGTGACAATGTTGCCTGTTAAACCAACAAAATCCTGACCTCTAGTATTTACATCACCAAGATCATTTTCCTCATCTACCCCAGAAACTACAGTTTCCTGGCATCATGAAGAAAAAGAACCAAATGTTACGGAGCCACCTAGGCACTTACTGACAAAGATTACAAGAGGCACTTAATATATTTGTAGTACTTACTGAAACAATTCAACCCCCCCCCCCCCCCCCCCCCCCCAACCCTCCAACTCAATAAGAAAAGAAAGAAAATAAAAGAATTGCCAATACAACATCATACCTTAGCAGTACTTGCAGGAACTGAATCATTGACACCATCTGATTCACTGCCAGAAGAATTTCCAGAGTCGGAATCTGAGTGAACACCATCAAACCGATAAATAATCACAATAACTCTCTTGCTTTTCAGTAAATGCATTCGGTGGATCGAAAGGAGTGGCATAGAAGGATTTAAAAGAAAAACCATAAATTGAGTATCATTTTACAGTTTTCACATAATTTTTCCAAACTTGCACCTCTTAGTGGAGGTAGTTCTGTTGACGTTTGTTATATTTATGTAGTAAAGTTTTTACCCACTTTAACTTAATGACTGGTATAATAGGAATTTTAGAAACTATAGTGCTTTGACTTTCGGTAACGAAAAGAAATTATGAGATAAACAGTAGTCTAGAAGAACAAAATCAAACAATGGGAGTATAATATTAAAAAAAATTGACATGTTTCACTAACCAACCCAGCAAACATAGAACTAACAATAGGAGTATTAATTTTCTAAATTCAAAAACACTAGGGACACACTGAAAACATGTTCTACACAAGTTAGAGACCCGTCAAGTATATTTGGGAAACACGATTGAAGTGCGAAACATGAAGGCCCTTTCATGTCCCAAGATTGGCAGATGAGGAAAGAGAAGAACAGTGTAAATTTCAAGCCCATGAAAACAAGGGTCTCAAGGCAAGTGCTCTTTATAGTTCCATTGGAACGCTATGCCATGATTTCTTAGTTTCATGAATACAGAAACAGAGGTAGAGAGTTATGAAAAGAGCTTAGCATCCATTAATTAATGAAAATGAAAAGTCCAAATCAACATAGATATACCCAAATATTGAGCATCACATCAATTAGAAGAATAAATATCCAAATTGAGAAAAGCATGCATGAAAGCTTCATCATAACACAAACCAATAGAAGAAGAGCCTGACTCACTACTGGAGCTACTTGAACTTCTGCATTGACTATCAATTCGGGCAGCATCCTTATCAATCTCTATATGAGGAAAGCTTGAGATAGGTGTATCATTTCTGGCAATATATACATCCCTCTCAGCTGGCTCGTTGCCTGATAATGAGTTCATGAGCAAGGCAGAGAGCAAATAAATCAATTTATTGAACCAAACACTTATTGACAACTGAAGTCCTCCGCAGTGCAACTTCATAAGTAGAAGAGAAATTACCTTTGCGAGGCTGCACATGTGAATTGCTGTACCCTGACTCATTACATATCTGCAGAAGATACAAACACCAGTATTTAGATTCATGTGCGCCTCTCATGTAGACAAAGTTATAAACATAAAATTAAACTTATCCACCCGCATTCCCGCAAGAAAGAGCATGCACAGGTGTACCTCAATTTCAAACATCTCTATTTTTGCTTGACTTTTCTGCTTCTTTTCTAAATAGTCATCCAAAAGTTTCCGTAACTCGAACAGGGTATCATCACTGAGAGTGTCAAGATCAATGGTAATCTCATCCTCATTCACTTGGCTTCCATTCAAAGTGCTCTCTTTCAAGAAATTAATAATATATCTTCAGGCAATTCTTCCAGCCACATCTCCAACTCTGCCTCCAATTTTTGCTTCTCAACATTACTCATTAAAGGCTTAACTGGTTCTTGCTTGACTTTGTTTTCTGTAAAAGTGGTTTTCTGCTTCTTAGAAGGAGGCATGGAAGGAGTTTTAGCTTCCATTATAGCACCTGCTTTTGAAGGCATGGATGCATCCATTGTTACAGGAATCTTCTTCTCAATTTGTTTCCATCTCACTTCAAAAAGTTTACTCATCTTCTCGGCTGTATGATGGACATGATGTCCTGGCGGGTTGTAAGTCATTGCATTTTTGAAAGTTAGCCTCACATCTGCAGCAAATTCCTCTGGACTGGAATACCGGCCTGAAAGTAACTTAGTTTTTATCGTCCCCCAAATCCATTGGAACATTGAAGTAATCGGGAATATTAAATGCTACAATATCGACCGGACTATTCAAGATCAATGCATTCTTCTGCGTCATCAACCGATTTAACAGTGTCTCACATTGTTTCGTTAACGTAACAGAATTGAGATTCTGAGGTAAACTGTGCTTCTTCACCAACTCAGTCTGCCTAGCTGCCATGGCCCCACCGTTCATGCGGGGCACATTTCTTCCCAAAGGAAATTTTTTCTTCCCGGGCACTGCAGATACTTTATTCACAGAAATCAGATAAGTTTGCACCTTGGCTGCTCTCTTTGGGCCATCACCATAACTATGCATATCACTAGTGGCATTTGAGCTCAACAAAGCTATCTTTTTCTGAAGCATCCTAACTTGTTCAAGTTCATTTTTCAACTTTATGTCCAAATCCCTCCTGCCCAAATGTGAAATCCTAGACAATGAAAAGACATGTGTCGGCACAACAGACCTATCAAAACCATCCACATTGGAGCTGATAGATTTCTTTTGAGGAGCAAAAGAATCCTCTGGAAAAGTCGACTGGGTATCGACTGAATCTGAGCTCCCAAAACCATCTAATTCCGCCATCGCCTCAACTGAATACCGATAATCCCGCACAAATCCAGATGAGAAACCCTTAGAAAGTTTCCATGTTTTCCCCATGAGAAAACCCTGCCCCGTTTATATCACTTTCTTGATTCCTTCTACCCAGTGAACTCTATGGAAACAGTCAGTGACGTAAATTCAACCGCCAATTTCTTCACATATCAACTCCCTCTCATTCCATATCATATACTCTGCTCATAAAAAGCCCTAGTTTCAAACTTCCCAGTATATAAATCTCTTTCAATACCAATATTCAACGCATATTTATCAATTTCCACCAAATGAAACATTTTTGGATTATACAGAATGTGGTATCTGTTAATTAATCATTTTTTACTTGACTGATAACTTATTATCTTATCTTTTTCCTTCTCATAATTACTTAAGCTTCTATCAAATAAAGAAAATACTAAAAGAACCCCAATTCGATAAAAATATAACTTCGACATTCATTCAACACCAAGCCGAAGAATTCAAAATTCAAGAATTTATCTTTCTTTATCCGAATTCAAAACTGGCAGGAGAATCGCAACCCTAGATATGAAAATTATAAGAAGTAACCCTAGACAATGCCTCACAAGAATACAATTGTATCCTTTTGGATTTTCAAATCAGAGAGAGAGAGCATAATCGGTTTGGCTTTGGCCTCGATTGCATGTGTGCACAGTTCGCAGATAATTATAATATATATATATATATATATATATATAGAGAGAGAGAGAGAGAGAGAGAGAGAGAGACACTTACGAGTTGTGATCGCCGGGAACTTGGTTTCCGACTGATCGCCGGATACTTAAAAGCCAGATAGCGTGAAGCCCGCCCAATTCGAAAAATCCTGGCCATTGATTTTTCCTGCCATTAAATCTAAAGGGTGGAGATTGTTCGCGATTTATAACCATCAGATGCAACGAGTAAAAAGATATTCACCGAATATAGGATGTTTACTCCACTACAAGTACACAAAAAAATAATTTTTTGTTTGTTATTACGTCTTCATCCTCTCAAATTAAAATTCATATATCTAACTCAATTCCTCAATTTCTCCATATTCTTTTACATATTCATCAAAATCAAACTCTTCTCAAACAAAATTATCTCTCTTATTCTTTTTAACTCCTCACTCTATTAAAATCATCAACAGTCGGATTCCACTGCAAAGAAAATCGGTATACTAGTCTAATTGGAGAAATTTTTTAGGACTTTTTTACAAGTCACAACTTGACAAGGACAAAATCCGTCTCTTATGCTCTATAAACCTAGGGCTCTCGATCTTGAGGGGTCCCCACCCCGAGGTCGGCATAAATACTCTTTCATCAATATTGTCACCTCGAACTCGGGCTTACGACTGGCTGCACTTCAATATACTTCGCACACAATCAATAATCATGAGTCGATGACAACCCTTCCTTAGGAGCCTCAACCCGGGTCACCCCGCAAGTCTTCCGTGAGACCTTAATGGCCCGACCTCTCTACCTTGAGGAGCTTAATGATCAGCCTCATGCACAACTCGAGGCATGACTTCAAGCACGACCTAAACAGATGAGGCATCATTTCAGGCTTCGGGGCCACTCATACTTCTAAGGGCTTAGCGCATATTTGGTAGTGCTGATATTATTTTTTAATTGCTGAAATTATAAATTGTAGGTGAATGTGTGGATAAAAAGTGAGTTGTAAGTTGTGGGTCCTATGAAATGTGTAAATAAAAAATATGTTTGACCAATTTGACCAATTGAAATTATAATTTAAACAACTCCGAACACGTGCTTACTCTAATGGCAAAATCTTTATACCACACTACCAATCTGATGCCCTACTCCTACCACAACTCATACATATAATTGTATTAGAACTCCTAGGTTCATAGGGACTCTTAGGTCGATGTGACTCCTAAGCAGTTAGATCATACATGATATACAAGTGTTCCAATCCTTTTAGGATTACACCACCAACCATTATAAATATGCAACTTATATTCATTATTCAAGGAGACTTTACATTATTCAATTTATAGCATTACGCTTATAATCTCTCTACATTTGTTGACTTTAGCATTAGAGGTACCTCAACACTTTTGTTTCAGGTACTTGGAAACTAAGATTGAGCTTGAGTCTGTCCTAATAGTCCGAGGTTGAGCCTGAGATCAAGCCTATTCTTTCTACTGAATTAGCTCAAGGTCGAGTGCGACACTTTTTTTTTTTTCTTTTTCTTTTAGGTGTGTTATAGAGGTATTGATACTCCTCAGGCAGTGTATTTTTTCCTATATCTAGTTTAAGATTAAATTCACATCTCTCTTTATTTTTTCTTTAGATGTCAGTTAGGAAAATCGTAAATGTCTCATTATTAGGCATTGAATAGCTAGATCTAAAATGTTATCTTTAGGGGTACGTTTGATGTAAAACAAAAGAAGATGATTTGATACATAACCTCGTACCTTAGGAATATAGATAGATTTGATGAATGGGTCACAAAGTCAATTTTCTCTTTTTACCAATTTTCAACTTCTTTTTTATCAGACAGATACTTTATCTCCAATTTCAATTTCAAATGGCCGCCGTCTTTTATTCGCATAACCTCGTTGGTGATCGTGGGCTGCACTTATATTCTTCTTAATCTTCTCAACTTCTGTCACCATGTCGGATACCATTTTTGGACCTAATGGATGTAGCACCCAAAATAATGGTAATCAAATTTCCTTCCGTGCAGAGCTTTGTATGGGGCATTAAAATTGAAGCTTGGAAACTATTGTTGTATGAAAACTCAACTAATGGTAAATAATGATCTCAACTTTTGATGAACTCTAGTACGCCTACCCTTAGCATAGCTTTAAGAGTTTGGATGGTGAAAGAATTGGGCTCATTAGCATATAAGCTAGAATTACCCTATTCGTTAATCAGAGTGCATTACATGTTTCATGTATCTACTCTTTGTAAGTATATCACGGATGCATTTCATGTACTAATCGAGGTCCCTATCAATATTCAAGCTGATTTGACTTTGGAATAGCGACGCGTCAAAATTCTCATGCTCGCGACGAAATGACTTTGGAATAAGGAAGTCTCGTTAGTTAAAGTATTTTGAAAAAATGAGGCCACAAAAGAAGAAACATGGGAGCAAAAATACAAGATGAAAGAAAATTTTTCCGAGCTCTTCTAGGTAAATTTCGAGAACGAAATATTTCTTGAGACGTCTCGATCTAAATTTAAGAAACATGAGTTACTTTCATTAGACAAAAGTATTGAGATGTTTTCTTTTACAAACAAACACAATGCCCAAGACAACATCATAACATCTCGAAGGACTTTCTTATACATGCCGAATACTACCACCATTAGAGCAAAAATGTGGTTTAGCAATTGTCCCTTAGATTTCATTAAAAAGACTTAACCAAAATATAATATGGCTAGCTAGATGACATCTTCTAGTATATTTTAAAGTATGATCAAGAAATCCAAAGTTATGGCATCATATCAGTCCTCGTGTACAATAGTGGCCTGATACTTCTATAGGTTGGGGCGTCTTGGGTAGTCCGACCATAGATCAACCTCTGTAACCTACATCCACCGATAACATCTATTTTTGGCCAACTACATCAAAATAGTCTCGATGCATCTACAATTTTGAAATGAAACATCAGTAAATAATGATATTCAATGAGTAAAACATGGTGCATGTGTGATATTGTATATAAGGATATTTTTTATCTTTAATTAGGGCCATTCCCTTAAGTATTGTTTTTACACCATGCATGAATTCAAAATATTGTGCTACAAACACTTGGCCAATTGTTGATCAAATATAGTACCCCTTTTGGTACAAGGACAACTTATGACCCCTCATTCACTTGGCTCTTTTTAGTCTTGATCAACATTCAATGCTTCTCAAGGACAACTAATGGTCCCATGTAGGCCCGAACTTTATAAGAGGCTCACGAGGCGGTTGCCTCAGACCCAAAATATTTGGGGCCCAAAAATAAATAAAAAATATGTTTTTTATTTTTTTTTATTTTTTATGTTTTGAAAATATTAGCACAAGCAGTTTAAGGGCACATCCAATTTAAAAAACTCACTTAATTACCCAATTAATACCCACTCAAATTTAAAAAACTCAGTTAATTACCCAATTAATACCCACTCAATTAAAACTCACCCCAAAAACTCCAAACCCAAATCTTGAAGGCTGAAGAAAAGGAAAACCATAGAAATGATGAAATAAAAAATTTCAACGCCCTTAAGCTATTGTACTTGAAAAATCTACCGATGTAACTAACGCAATTAAAACACACCTTAAAACTTCAAACCCCATCTTTTTGAAGGTTGAAGCAACGGCATTCCCGTAGAATTGATACAATAGAAAATTCCAAGATTATTTCTAGTTTTTTGAAAATATTGTTTTGGTGGTTTGGGTTGAAATATTTAGTGGACTAAAAAATTAAAATTAAAATTAAAATTATAGTTATTTTTATATATTGTCGAAAAATTGAAATATTATTGAGTTGGCTTTTATTATTGATGTTAATTGTTGGATTACACTTGGATCATTATGGATTTGAGTTAATTGTTGGTGTATTGTTGTTCGATTGTTTGTGACTTGGATTGAAAATTTGACTTTTTGGATCATTGAATTGTTTTGTTCTATGCTTTTTAGATAAATCATATATTTTTGCCTCCAAAAACTGTAAAGTGAGTAGTATTTAAGTGATTATTTAGAACAATTTCAGTCTTATTATTTGAGTGTAAATATTTTGGATATTAAATTTTGTTTGTCGTTTTATTGTTAGGTTTTGAGATTATTGATTTAGTTCTGAAAAACTCTTATGAAGAGAAAAATTTGAATAGATGCTACAATTTGAGAGCCCGACTCTTAAAACTGGACTCAAGTCTGGATAACATAAAGTCTGGCCCTAGTCTCAAGAGTATGCTAACCCCTTATTCACTTGGCTCCTTTTAGCTTTGGTCAATATTTAGTACTCCTCTTAGTATAAGGACAACTTATAGTCACATTCTCATTTTCAACATATAAATCACGTGTCCCCACAAAACCCAGGTGTACAAACTATTTCATGAAAAAGTAGGTTATCACGTACGTTATGCTCCTTGTAATTCATTAATATTGAACTTGATATCTGATCAAATAGGCTTCAACATGTCATAGAGAGCAAAATAGGCATATGCATGGGTCTTGGCCCTTGTGGGTTTCATCAAGTTTCCAAGTTATCATCAAGCATTGACACTTAGCCTTGAGTCCATATTGAGATCTATCTTCTCCTCAAGTCCTTGTGATTGTCAAGGTAATATTGTACAAGTCTAAGTCTTTACATTTTCTTTGGGTAGGATGGACAACATCCATGACATATTATTATTTAAAAGCAACATGAAGCTTAAACAACACATTTCACATAAGATATTTCACCTCCATATCTTGCATGAAGAATACATGGGCATATTTCACTTAAGGAAAGAACTCCATATAGGCATAAATAAATTATCTTGCATGTAAGGCACATAAACATATTTTACTAATACATATTGTTGTGTTTACTCAAAACTTACCCTTCATAATAAATCAAGTTAAACCTATACATATACTACACATATGCATAAAGCTGTATCATATTGCATGAAGGTCAAGTAAATATATTTTACACAACTCAAATTGTCATGTTAAATCAAGTCCAACATACTAATATGCTCCATATGGAGATGATCTCTCCACAGTGGGGATGAGATCATCTCCAATGCTTCATATGTCCATAGGGATTTCCATTAAATGTTAGGTAGTAACTATTTATCATAAACTTTACATAGTCATAAAATAAACACGTTGCATGAAGTATCACATAAGCATATTTACTCACAGTTCTCCACTTGCTTGCTGCCTAATCCCATGTTTGTCGAATCTTAAATTATAATTTAAGCTGATCAAAATGATCAAACATGTTTTTTATCTACACATTTCGTTGGACTCACAACTTATTACGCACTTATTATTTAAATATTCTATAGGACCTACAACTTGTAAGCACTTAAAAAATAATTTCAACACTATCAAACGTGCGCTAAGCCTAAAAACAAGTGATTCCCGTGCTAAAGTTTGTCAAATCACAAGTCTTAATAACAATCTGTCTCTGGGTATTATACTTTACTTGACGGGTATTATTACCCTCCGGGTGCAGAGAGTTTTGAGGGTATAATATCCAATGTAAAGGTATTTTCTCTCAAATCTTCTTACCCCACTAATGGGTTTCTTAAATGACTTAGGGCATATTCTTTTCTCATTATCTTGGAGTATTGAAGTTATATAAATGGGGAGCTTCTTATCACTTAAAAAGTCCCCAAACCTTATCATTTTCTTACTTTTTTTTTCTTTGAATTTTTCTTCTTTCTTCTTTCTTTCTCCTTCTTTTTCTCAAATTTCTATATATCAATATATGTGTGTATGCATGTATACTTGGGAGAAAGAGAGAGATTTGAGAGAGAAGAAAGGGGGCGGGTGTGAGTGTGTGTCACAATGTGGGGATTTTATACTCACAACCACGTATACATACACATATAGATATAGCAACTTGTCTCCTAAGTATTTAATATTTTATTCTGTTTCAGTCCCTGACCTTAACTTTTAGCCTTTTCACAATTAAATCCTAAAATATTTTATAACTTCTAATTGGAGTTCAATTTAGTCCCTAAATAATTTATTACATTCCAATTAAATCTTTGGTTTAAAATTATTAATGTCTTAATTTCTCTAGGCGAAATAACTAATTTTAACCTTCTATTTATTTTCTTCTTAACAATTAATTAAAATGGATTACAAATTTTTCGGGACATTTCATTGAACCCATCTCATGGATCAGCTCGATGTCAGGCATATAGCACAAGCTCGAGATCGACCCTGTCTCAAATAGATCAAGGTCGAGTCTATCTTGTCAAATCAAAGTCTAGTCAGCATGTTCGGGCACATTTGTTCGAGGTCTTGCTCTTTTATTTCGTTGTCTAGGTAATGCATCGCTAAGTAACAATTTTTGGTAGCATTACAATGTAACAATGAAGAAGTATTTGGTGTATTTTTTCAACTAATCATTCAAAAATCAATATATCAGACTTACATAAAAAACAAAGTATGTTTCACGAATGAAAGAGTGTATTGTTATGATCAAATATACGAGAAGTAAAACCTCAAGGCATGTAATAAATGTGCATTACAATTATGCTCTACAATAAATTAAGTAGACGTGCAAGATGAATTTCTAGACGTATGTAGAAGATTCAAACTAAGGTTTAAGCCCCATTTAGTAGGACACGAGATAGGGCGGAGCCATGAATTTATGTTGATGAGGGATAAATTTTTTTAAAAAGTCAATGTATGAATAATACGACATTAACTACGGAAGTGGTGCTCAACTATCTTTAACAGCATAAAATTCATCTTAATATAATGTACATCTATATTTACTCTAAACAAAGTGCAAGAACAAAAGTTAGCACCATAACATGTAACGCCCTGAATTATTTTTAACCTGGAGGGTCACTTAAAAATCTTTAAATAATATTTGACAACTCCAAATAAACTTTCTCGTGCCCTTGAAAGATTTTTAAAAATTTATCTATTGCGAAAAGTAACAAGCGCTCAAAGAAAAACGAATTAACAAACGCTTTAGGTGTCGCCACAAATTATTTGACCATATAAACGTACTCCAAAAATTTTGAGATTTGAACTTTAAATACTTTGAACCTTGTATTACAATATATTAAAATTTTAGACCTTAAACATGTCATTTGATATGTGCAAAATGTGGTCAAAATTGCTCAAAAAACTGTCCTGGTGCACTGAAACAGTCTGATAAAATTAACTTAATAAATTCATATGATAGGGTTTTTGAGTAACTCCAAATTCTATTATTATACCACTTATATACCTATCAAACGCTACTGATTTGACTCAAAAATTCGAAGTACACAATAAGTTATGATATTTCAAATTGGTGGCGGAAAGTTGAATTTCCAGAAATATAAATGGACAACCACATCTTCAAATTCCAAAGTGGCAATTCAATAAAAATTTTGATTTTCCTCAAATTTACAATTAAATTAGGTTCAACAATGTATTAAACTTTACATCATAAATGGTTCGATCATATCGACGCCAAAACATAATTAATATCAAACTACATCGTTACACCAATGTCAATCACATCAATATGAAAATTTAATCATTTTAGGGTGAGTATTTCATAAGAAACAATCAGTAATAAATTATATTATCATGTGGGAAAATATACGAAATTAACATGCAACATGCTAATCGTTTAAACATACATAGGAACAATATTTTTGGTAACCGGCACCACATGAACTTAAAATGATTACCTTCAATCACTAACATACTGGTACCACATGAACTTAAAAGTGATTACCTTCAATCACAATCATAAAGTTCCAACTTTAACATTAAGCATGACAATCAATTTACAAATCATTTTCTCAATTTAAAATCATGTAAATTAAAATTTGGTAGGATAAAAGCTTGTAAATCAAAGTCTTGTTCAGTTGAATTGAATAAAAAAATAGAATGCACATTTCCTCAAAATAAATCTGTACCTTTGCCTTTTTGTTCTCCCAAACATAGTATGGTCACAAAGTTGAAAAATAGAGAATTATGGGCTGAATATTGGAAAAGAAAGTGGCGGGAATTTTGACTAGAACACAACAACAAGCTTACTGCTGGACCAAAAATTTGTTGACAAAAGAGAGAATAAGACTTATATATATTGGTTGATAAATGAGGAGAATTACATCAAATTTTCTGGGCACTTATGGTGGTTGAAAATGAAGATGAAAGTGACTGAAAAATGAATAAAAAACACTTCAAACACTTATTGCTGGGTTGAATTTGAAGGGAGAGAAAGTGGTGTTTCTTCCTTAACTTCTATGTTGATTTTCCTTGGGGCTAAGAGCATGCTGTAGGGATGAAATGGAGGGTGATTAAGTGATCTTTTTTTTGTAAAATTTGTGAAGAGAATAAGAGGGCTTATGGGGAACGAAATTGGGGACTTTTGGGGAGAGGAAAAATAGCAATTAGGTTGGTGGTTGAAATATAAGGGAAAATGGGGGTAGAAAATAATGCTGAAAACTGGGAAATGGAGAACAATTTTCTTTAGGTTGGGAGGCTTTTGTGGATGGTTTTTAGTAGGTTTCTTAGGATTATTTCAGCTGTAATTCAAGTGGGTTTGAGGGTGTGAAAATGGGTAGGTGGTGGACAGTTTTTGGCAGAATACATGTGGTAGTAAAGCTTGATGAAAAAATGGGACCTAAAGGACAGTTTTTCAGCAGTTTTGGGGAGAAAATCAGGGATATGTTTTCAGCAGATTTAGGAGAGAATCATGTGGATGTTTTTAGATTGGGGTTAAATTAGCTCCCAAATGTGAGTAACATGGTGGGTAAGAAAGTGTTTAAGATGAGAGGAAAATGGCTGAGTACATGGGGGGACAAGGGCAGTTATTTCATGGTTTTGGAGGTTGTTTGGGAGTTGAATTATGGTTAGGATTAGGAGCCGTTTAGATGGTTATTTTTTAGCAATTAGGTGGACTTTTGGGGCTAAAAACGGAAGAATAATTGAGTGGAAAAATGTCGATACTAAGCTAAATAATTTACCGAAAAGTGGGCCGGGAAGTTATTTTTTAATTTAACAATTGTTCCACAATTAATCCAAAATTAATTTGAGAAAATTTATTCGATATATGAAAATTTAACTAGTTTCGACGATAAAATATATTTCATATCAAATATAAGGCAAGCACGTGCAATAATTAGTGCAACTAAAATATTTTTAATCATACTCACAAGTTCGTAGCGATGCCGAAAGTTAAAATTTTATTTTCTTAAAATTAAAAGACGAAAAAAAATTCGGTCGCTAGATAACGTCTTACCACAAAAAAAATCTAACACAAACATCCCAATTAGTTGTTTGTGGAATAGATCCAAATATGTTTACGGAGAAAAAGTTGTTTAAAAATGTTCTAGGTTTATTAATCAAAGATGCACCAAATATATGTCATTATCACTTCATATTTTCCGAAAAAGGAGAGGGGGAAAAAAGAGTTAACGGAATTTACTACCTTACTAAGTTGCAAGAAATTTTTTAGGGCTCTTCCAATTAACTTCTCCAATTTTATCTTAATCCCACGATTTTTGAAGTATGCTCTAATATCCCTAATTTAACCTAAAATTAATGGTGGACTCAATTGGAAATATGAGTTTTGAAAATTAGGACCTCCACCTTTTCTAAAATAGAAATTTGAACTATACTAGTTTTAAATAATTTATTTATATATTCTTAATTTTTTCCAAATTTACTAATTATTAAATAAATATTATATTATATTTTAATTCATTAATTTTATATCTAATATGGTTGTTCTTAAAGATCAGGGACCAATGGAGAAATTCTCACTAGTTTCCAAAGCACTGCAATGAAATGTATTTCAACCCATTACGTCTCATAATTTCATCTCTCTTTCTTCACACCGGCCAAGAAAATTTCAAGAATTTTCCTCCATTTTTAAGCACTTCAACCGAAGAATTTGAACAAAAATTATATTCTCAGGTTGATTTCCACCGAAGTGTTTGACATGTATGTATATGGGCTTCATGTATTCATTTTGATTTCTTTATTTTTACCCATTAATCGTTGTTAATGCAAAGATTTTGGAACAAAATCACTTGTTTTGGTATAAGAAACAAATCTTACATCTAAAATTTTCATTTTATCCATTATTCATCATTTCAGATCACTAGTCATGGCACCCAAACGTAACAGCAAAAAAAAAAAAAAAAAAAAAAAAAAACCCAACGACAAAAAGATGTCTTCTGGCAAGAGTAAAACCGAAAGAAAAAACTCAGGTAGGCCAGAAAAGAAGTAGTTCATGATATCGGTGTCGGAAGGGAATAAGTTATTTTATTTGTCAATTGTTTTGTTATTTTTTTGTTTATATTGTTACATGCACTTATAATTAAGTCATATTTCTGTTGAAATGGGTTTATATGTTTTTCCATTTCAACATAGACGTTGAATAAATAAAATGTTTTTGGAGATTCAGGTATTATATCTTCATTAGATTGTTCATTGTCGAACATGTATACTAAAGTCGTATTTCTGAAGAAATGTTTTAGGATGTCTTTGCAATTCATCATATATGTTGAATTAATAAGTTTTTTTTCCAGAGACGCATGTTTACTATATTCATTAGATTGTAAATTATTGAAAACTCACATATGAACAAACTATCACCTGATATGTCGTTGAACACCTATACATTTTAAATATTATTCAAGTACTTGCATTATAGCTGGGCATTTGGTAAGAAATTTAACATTGACTCCGTTTCTGGTAATTCTCTTAGCTTAGTTTAAATTTATATTTTAGTTTTGTTTATATTCGAGGACGAACAAATGTTTAGTTTGAGGTGTTTGATAAGTACATTTTGTCCACTTATTGGGGCTATAATACTAAGCTTGTGTTTAGTTATTTTAGAGATATTCAACTTAATTTAGTGTATTTTTCTTTCTATTTCAGTTTTAGATCCGTTTATAAGAAAGTGGAGAAAAATAGATGAAAAGAGCAATGAATTGGAAGATGTTTCGGAAGTACGATGATCAAATTGCACTCAATTGAAGCTTGAAGGACCACATTGGAGGTTATGAAAAGTTTTGAGGACTAAAGAAGCCAAAATTCAAAGTTGGAGGACTAAATGGCGTAGATTGAAAAAGATAAGTTGGGAAATCGCCCAAGCTTATAGTTGGGCGAGTGCCTAGCACCATTATTTCAAAGTAGAAAGTTAAAAGTTGGCCTGGGCAATCGCCCGGGTTTGCACTGGGCAATTAGTGCATTTTATGCATCCGTGGAATTTTTACTTTTTTGAGTTCAACTCCAATTAGAAAATCTTTTAGGCCACGATTTTTAGGATTTTTTGGGAGACTAATAGGAGACTATATATATAAGTTCTTAACCCAAAAATTATAGAGTCGATTATTGAGAGATTTTAAGAGGAGAAACAAGAAACGAAGATTAAATGAAGATCAAAAGCTATTTTGAATTTTTTTTCTCTAGGTGATGAATTATGTCTTTTCTTTTTGGTTTCTTCTTTTTATTATGTTAGGCTAAATCTGTTTTAGGCTAAATCTGTTTTGTGCTAAGATTACGATGAAACTTGTAACTTAATTCTTCTGTTTGGAAACTTGATTTTTGACAATTTGCATTAATATAGTTTTGAATAATTAATTTTAATTTATATTCATCTACAATTATATACGTAATGATTGTATGATTTTTGTAGTTTGTTTTATTATTGGGAGATTGGAAACAGGTTAGACATAATTTTAATTGTTGTAAAGTCCGATAAGGGATAGAGATATACTGCTATGTTTAACGTGATCTTTAATTACCCATTGTAACTTAATTCATTCTTGTGTATTCGCATTCGTCATAGAAATATAATCGAGTCATGCATAATAATAGGTTTGATTTTATTCGAGAGAAACTATTGAACAATTTAGGGGTATTATTGTAATTACTGGTGTATGTTGTCAAATTCAATAATCCAAATATACGAATTAAATACTACAAGTGAATTCGGATCCTAGTACTTTTCTTTCCCATATTTAAAGTAATTTGGCATGAACTTAATCTTTTATTTTTTTAAAATTATAATTAGTTAATTCTTTTTAGTGAATACTTTAATTAGTTCTTAGGCACCCAAACTTCAAAAATTAAATTGATTCGGTTAATACTAATTTAATTGTGTTGAGCTATCTAAATTTCCGTGGGTATAATACTCAGACTCTAAAATCTACTTTATTATTTATGCGATCCGTACACTTACGGTACAAAATAAATTGCTAACAAGTTTTTGGCATTGTTGTCAAGTGATAAGTGCGTTTTATGCACTTATTTTGGCCTTTGAATTAATCATTTATGCCGTCATATTGTTGCTTTTCTACTTACTCTAGTTTATTGTCGTTCTATTTCAGTTTTGGACGCGTTTGTGAACAATTGGAGAAGTTTGGGCGAAAAGAGCTATGACTTAGAAGATATCTCATAAGTTCGAGGACTCAATTGTACTCAACCCAAAGTTGAGAGACCAAATTAGACATTATGTAAACTTGAAGGACCAAATGGGATGTTATGAAAAGATGGAGAATTGAAATTATCAAGACCCAAAGTTGAAGGACCAAATTGGTTGCAAGTGGAAACTGAAAGGACCGAATTGCAAAATATTAGAAATAACAAGCTGGGCACTTGCCCACCAAGGAATCCTCTACACTGCCTGTGATAATTGCAAATTCTATTAGTGACCTTGAAGAGGAAAAATTGCTCCGAGTGCTCAGAGATCACAAGACAACTATTGGGTGGTCTATTGCTGACATAAAGGGCATCAACCCTACACTTTGCATGCATGAAGTCCTCATGGAGGAGAATTTTAGACCAAGTGTTGACAGTCAGAGGAGGTTGAATCTTAATATGAAAGAAGTGGTCAGAGCAGAGGTATTGAAACTCTTGGATGCAGGGATTATCTATCCAATATCAGATAGTGCATGGGTGGGCCCAGTAAAGCTAGTACCAAAGAAATGTGGTATCACAGTAGTTCAAAATGAAAAGAATGAATTGATTCTAACCAGAACAATTATGGAAAGTTAGACTGGAATGTGCCAATCTCACCAATATATGGAAATATGGCTCGCAAATGATACGAACATTTGCTAATGCCGAAATTGAAACTTGTTAATGTTTCGTCTTTTACTGATGATTAATGTATAACATTATATGTTAGCATCTCGTAGTTGTATTGCATTTATGTTAACCCTGAATATTAATTGTTATTGATACATATACAATGGATGATAGAGCCTTGATAACACTGGAAATTCAACATTTCTTATTTGTTGTATAAGTTGAGCAATTTCTCCAATTCCCCATCACTATCAAACATGAGCTGTACTAAATATTGAATTCAAACTAGAATAATCATATTCCATAATACATTGCAATGTATTAGCTCATACATCCAAAATTATTAGTAATGTAATAGTAAAAAATCTACAAGAAATACACAAATAGTGTATTTGGAGTCCTACCAAAAAGTATTTGATTCATAGACAGTAAAATACATATTCTAAAATGGTTACTCAATTAAATTCCCAATGTTCTATCATTTATGCAGCTACATCTTCAATATAAAGATTATTTAGAATTCCTTTTGCTGCTACACTGTATGATCCCACGCTTGTATCTCCAAATCCCTACAAAGAGTAATCATACAAATAAATAACAATACACGTACAATATTAAAAGACATAAAACATCACATTACCTATTAAATGCAAAAGAGAATATAATCAATCTAATTGCACTAAATATAACAATGGACCGCATGATCGACGGACACATTTTCTTTCCATTTCTTTCTTGATAGGGTTCTCAAAGAAACTGGATTCTTGTAGTTTCGTCTGTTGTGACCATATTCATAGCAACGCCCACACTTTGATAACTTCTTATTCTCTCTTTTCATGTGGTCTTCCAAAACAACATGCTATTAACTTTTGTTGGTACATTCCAATTTGATCTGTTATCAAGGGGATATATTATTCCGTTGTATGCTGCAAGATATAACTCTTTCTTGTAATAATCTGAGCAATAGTCATACAAGGACAAGTTCTTTTTACGAATTACTACTACCACGTGAGGACATGGAATCTCGTCAAGTTGAAACTGCCTGTATAAGCAACTCTTTTTCTTCGAGGTTCAATAGGTATGACGTTGTCTCGTCCTTCACCTGGTATGCACTTATGCTTAACGGCAACATCTGTGCGTAATTGAATAAAACGTATATAATAAAGAATTCAAACATAAATAATAAAGCAATATGTAGACACTACCATAAAATAACATAACTATATGCTTAACAAATTGTTTTGAAATTAATACCTCAAATCTCATCGATTCCAGTGTCCTATCTCTTAACATGTTTTCAAATCTTGTTGTGAGTCTTGTGAATGTGGATTTTGCATCACTTAAATTCTTTGAAAACTACCTATGCACTATGCAGCGCAAGGACTCAAACAGAGCTTCAATTGGAAAGTTTTTTTTTTGCCAATTTTATGTGCCTGATTTTCTTCATGTGAGCCCTCGACCATTTATGGTTTCCAACACCACCCTGTAGTAAGAACAAAAATATATCGTTAGCAATTGTAATTATTATACCCAACATATCATTTTTTTAATATAATTCTTGTAAACCATACCAGATAGTTTCGTATGTTTGTTATATCTGCATTGATGGAATTACCCTTTTTTCTGTCAGTATTCTTCAAATTCTTTGGTAGATGATAATAACATACGGGCATTACATTTGGATACACTTTCTCAACTGCATTTTCAATACTACAATGTTTATTAGAAATGATAACAAGCCTTTCACATTCTCCGTAAGCTTCTTTCAACCTTAAGAAAAACCACTCCCAAGAATAATTGTTTTGATAATCGCCCACACCAAATGCAAGTATGAAAATGTTGTTATTCACGTCTTGTGCACATGTAGTGGACAATATCCCATCGTAACAATCTGTTAAGAACGTTCCATCAACTACAATAACGGGCGTGCAATGTTTCCAACCTTCTATCGATGCACCCAACGCAATAAAATTGAACATGAATCGTTGATGGTCATCTGTCCCAATTATTGTATATGATCCCGAATTAGTAACCTTTAGCATATGTAGATAACTAGGTAGTCGTCCATACGATAGTTCTGGATCCCTTCTTATCATCTCTAAAGCACGCTCACGAGCTCTCCAAACCTTCTCGTAACTAATAGATAATCCATATATTTTCATCATATCACGCACAATGTCAACTAGTGTGTTTATTGCCCTTCCTGATACAAATTTGTATTTGATGCAGCTTACGAGAACTGAACATGTTGTTTGTCTGTGATCTCTTAAGATTATGTCTATTGAGCGTGTGTGACTATTCTTTATTTTTTTATTTTGAACATGCCTGTCATACCAATTTTTGAAGCTCTAAGACCCCAATTGCAGTTAACATTCAAGTACTTCAACACATACTCATTCTTGTCTGATTTGTAAACTCTGTACTGAAATCGTAGATGTATTGCGTACAATGATACACTTGTCATTAAAAACTCTTTATCCTTATAAATCGTATCCTTCTTAACAATGTCGATGCTAGGTTGGGTGATGACTTTGCTCTCTGCCTCGTTAACAACATTTTCAATACTTGCTACATACTTACAAATTTCAAATCCCATCTCCTCAATTGTAGGTAGCTTTGGAACCAAAGAATTATCTGACGTGCAGTAACAATCTTCATCTAAAGGTAATGTGTGACAGAATTTCAATGTATCAACATCTGATATTGAATTATTTTGGGTTGATAAACAATTGTCACTGTATAGTACTTCTTCCATTCAACACATAGTAGGAAATCTCATCAAATGTGTTTTTTTTTTTTTTTTTTTTTTTTTGACTTGTGTATAGAAATATAGTAAACTATCACTTCAAATTTTCAATGGTGGTCCATTCAATACAACCTGATACTGAATCATTGTAGCATATTTGGATTGATCCTTTCCTATCTCTCTCATAATCAATTCAACTAATCCCGTGTAACTGCAATTCAATGGAAATACTATTCTGACAACAGAGTAATCATTATAGTTCCGTGAATGATCCCAATCATCCCCATAATAAACCAATGCATTAACACTATCCATTCTTGAAAAAATATGTTATCAGGTAACTAAATTAACATAATAATGCAAAAAATTAGACAATAATTCAAATATTTCATATCATATTCAATGTATTTTTCAAATACAGATACATATGAAATATACATATACAAACGAAATACAAGTTTATGTTATATGAATATGGAAAATTCCAGAAATAAAAACGATGTAAATTGGTGCAGAATGATGAATGGATACATATCTCTTTATCTCTTTATAAAAATGACAATAACAGAACAAATCTGTAGAATATCAGCCCCACTCAAGCGTAAATCTGAAGAAGATCAACAAAAAAATAATCTAAATGATTAATCCACATGCCAATGATGATATTTAATCCATTATTATCTCGCTTTCGTGATCGTAAATCGTAACCCAATAATGCAAGATCATTAACGTTAATCGCCGAAATAACATCAAATTTAGGATTTTCAAAAATAATGGGCTTTGCAACTGTGGAGTATTGATGAAGACGGGATCTCTGAATTTTTGAATTTCAAAATCAATATCAACAAATTTAAGAATTTCAAATATGACGGATTCTGTAAATTTGGTTTGTTGATGAAGATGGTTATATGGAATTTTGAATTTCAAAATCATATAAATTATCTGGAATAAAATCTATCCAATGAAACCGATTGTAACAGAAGCCATGAATGGTAACAATGAGAAATTATAGGCAACAATAATGATCCAGTAAATTTCAAGAATTTGAAGTTAACATTAGTATTTATTAATTTTTTTTCGTAAAACAGTATATTTCTCCTACAGGATAAAAAAAATCATGCATATATGTAATTTTCCCGTATGAGTTTGTCTTAGGCCCAGTTTCCTGCAAATCCATGCAAATGCTTGTAAGTTATTAATTTGGCCATTGAATTTGACATAGATTTTGTGTTACCTATAGGGAAAGGCAAGAATCACAGTTCAAGAAAATTGATTACATTTCAAGAAAATGCAAAATAAATAGTGTAATTTGTGCGAAAAAATAGGTTTTTCGAAGGTTTAGGGGGCTGAAGTTTTAAGATGTAGAGGAAGAAGAAAACAGAGATAAGTGGGTTTAGATTGTCTGAAATTTCAATTGCGTGGAAGTGGAGAGGGGTAATTGACATATTACTAATAATTTTAGGAAAAATTACCTATAAGTCATCTCTACATGACTTGTTTCAAATTAGGTTAAAATATTTTTTAAAATTGTGATCAATTCATACTTTCAACAAGTATGACTTAATTGCAAAGTCACCCATGTAATCCATATTTTCTATCCACGAGTTCTTCTAACTCTACAAACCGTCTCCACCTCCGGCAACCTCCGGCAAGTTCCTCCAAAATTGCAGATTTTTTCTCTCTCATAGATTTGTGCATATTCTTTTTTATGCTTGTCTGTCTTTCTATGGGCCGATCAAAGAGAACTCGTAGTCTCCTAGATTTTTTTGGATCCGGAGTTCTTGGGTTCTGTTAGAAATACCGTTGTCGCCAGTGGAAACGGCAGAGCTGGTGGTGCAATAGATAGTTTTGTTTTTATATTGAAGTTTGATTGGATGGACAAAAGGAAGGCTTGCTGAATGAAATAGTAATCTTTATTGTCGGACTTGTAAATTGCTTAATTTATTTATTTATTTATTTTCATCAATTTAAGTTTGTTCTTAACTAACAATAGCTGAAAAAAGTGGAAAGATGTGGGTTGGAGGTAATTTTGAAGAGTTTTGAAGGAGATAATTTTGATGAAGGAAATTGGAGGTGTGGATAAGAAGGTGATAAGAAGCTGGTCATGGAGATGAAAGTAGAAGCTTTGAAAACTTTGATAGGTCAAGGGGGTAAGCCAACAAACGACAAGGGCGTGCTCTTGACTATGAGCAGTTAACAACTGAGGAGGGTGTAATTACAGTAAAGAATGCAGCTTGTGAAAGGCTGTTGGATCAGAGAGTATAGTTAAAAATAAAGTCGAAAAAGTTGAATGACTCCCTGAACCACTTCCATGTTGCAATGCCTAAGCAACGTGACCAGAAAGAAAGGCCACCATGAATACCTGAGGCTGTCTTAGAAGCTAAAGCCAAGAAAGCTGAGCAAGCTGCAGATAAACAGATCAAGCTGGAGAAGAATCTGGAGGATGAGAATGGAGGTGCAAGTGTATGTCCATGAGTGGCCATGATAGGTGGAGTATAGTGGCCATGATTTGTTACTGTAAATAGCAGTTTGAATTTTCTGTAGGGATGATATTGTATTATTGAAAATAGTATCATAGAAAATAGTATCATTATATTAGTTGTGGCCATGATTTTCTTATGTAAATAGCAACTTGATACTATATTAAGTTGGCCATTAGATTATTTTTTTGTGTTGTTAGTCATGTGTGTTGTTTGATACTGTATTATACAAAACGATATCACAAAAAACAGTATCACAAGAGAAATGGACATAGAATTCACATACGCGCTCAAAATTTTTATTATAATATGTTTTCACAATGGTCTCGACGAGCCGGTCAATACCAGTGGCTTAGCCACTGTGTACGATGGATTTTAGCCGTTTGAAGTCATCTCTTTATCTTAAAATAGAAATCTTTAATTTTTCTTGTCAAAACAGTATCATACATACTAAACAGTATCATAGCTAAATGTATTTTAATATATTAGTATCATACATGAAAATATCTTAATAAAATAGTATCACATACACACTTTTCTCGACTCTAGTATATGTCACTCTGTTCGGTTCTTATATAAGAAACAAATAAAAAAGAGAATGTCCATAAACTTGTTTTAACATCTTACCCAATCTATTTGAATATAATTCCAAGCTTGTGGGTGAAGATGGAACTACTTAAACCTTGATGTACAGAATTGTTTATTTCAATTTCTTCCTTCAGGTACAACTCAGAATTGGAAAACTAGTGACTCCCTGAAACTTCATAACATAAAGAACTGGACCAAACAATTCCTCTTTAACAACGTCAGCATTTGGAGAAATTTCAACTATGGTGGGTTGCACAAAATTTCTTTTGAACTCTATAACATTTCCACCTGTGAGTATCTTTCCTTCATGTAACACATTAGTAGGCATTATTTGTAAAAGTCGTGTACACAATAAAAGACTAAAGGAAAATAGTTTCACTGCTTTTATGTGACTTCATTTATGAGGTAATACAATTACTTGAAGTAATTTTATTGTTCTTAAAATACTCAATTAGTAGTATAAAATCATTGATAGTGTTTGCATTCAATAACATTATCATAGATTAAAACAGTATCATAGGTTGAAACATTATCATAATAAAACAATATCAAAGATAAAAATATGGTGTAAGTGTACCATAGCACATTATCTATGTAGACAAAATAGTATCATATATAAAACTAAGTACATAATGTTTTAATAGTTGAAGTAATGATATTGTTCTTAAAATGCTCCATTAGTAGTACAAGATCATATGTTTAAACATTGTCATAATAAAACAGTATAAAAAATAAAAGCATGGTATAAATATACCAATGTACATTATCTAAATAAAACAGTATCATAGATAAAATAGTATTATACAAAACAGTATCACTATAAAACCGTATCATACACAATATTATCACAATAAGTAAGGATATGTTGGTTTTTTAGCTCTAAAATATGACTTTAATTGAATTAAGTTTTGACCATATGACTTTAGAGCCAATAAGTGCCAAAACAGTGACCGACCTTGAATTTACTCGTAATTTTAATTGGACTTAAAAGGAGAATGAGTGAGCCCAAAAATTGAAAGAATGAATTAATGTGGGTAATTGGACCAGGTTGGGCTAAGAGAAATTGGGCTGGAACTAGACTAATAAGGGATTTTTACATAAATAAGCTACTTTCTGAAAATAATTACAGAAAACTATTTATGTAACATATATTTTAAAAATATTGCTGATTAAACATTTTTTTAATAATGTTATTATTTAATTTTCTAAAATAGTGTAACTGATTCTTAAAAGGGCCATTGATTGTAATCAAATATTACAATATCTTTTCTTTTTTATTGTAATCCAATTTTATGGTAATCTAAAAATCTCAATCATTATATGATAATTATGTTGGCCAAAAAATAAAATATCTCTCCTGAAATCATTGTTCTTCAGCTAAACACAAACAACCAGCGGCGGTGCATATAATATTTTTTAGTACATACATCTACTACTTCTTATGCAGATTATGTAACATAAGGTTAGTTGGTTTCAATTCAACAATCCGTTCTATGATAATCTGCTTCACTCGAATTTTTACAAGTTCATATGTTTATGAGTGTATTTTGATGATTGTATTCTATTAGATTTTTCCATGTTAAAAATATGTATTGGGTTATATGATGTGAAGTTGTTGTCTTAACCATTATGTAACATTTGATGTTATATGTTAAAAAAAATCATGTTTGGATAATAATGTTACGAATACGTTAAATAATTATGTCACATTGTATTGTATTGTATGCCATGGTATATATTATGTTAAATGACATGCTAACGAATTTGCATCATTATTTGTTATCTGTTGTCCATTGATGTTTGGATAAAAATATTACAGTTTCAATAAATGATTGTGTCACATTCAATTTGTTTTCTAGAAAATGCATGTAATATCTGTTGCAAATATTTTAATTGTTAATTTACATTAAGTTGCTTTGGCTACTTTTTTATGTTGATTTGTATTAGACACGTAATATAGCATTCGTTGTTTCATATTTGCCAATAGATTTAATGATACATATGTTTGAATGACATAATGGATTAACTTTTACAAAATCAACAAATGATTTTGTCACGTTCAATACCCTGATATTAAATGTGAGATTGTTTATTTATATTAATTGCAAGAGACCGTTTCACCTACCAATGTATTTGACAAATAATTATGGCCCGTAATTTAAGCCAATCAAACAGTCTAGATGTATTAAACATTTATTGGGATGTGTTTGGATGTGGGTATAAAGGTTTTAAAATGTTTTAATAGATTTAGATCGTTAGATTATTATAAATCAAATGCTGTGATTATTTATCAAATTCATTGGTAGGAGAAACGGTCCTCTTAGTTGTCTTAGATGTTACATTTCAATTTCCTTTTTTTAATGGTAATGTTAAATGTTACACTTCAATTTTATTTTAAGTGGTAATGTTAAATATTTCGATTCGCTGTTACATTTTAATTTCAAGTTCTTTTTAGTGGCTGTTACATTTCATTACATGTCGATATATGTTATTGTATCTATACTTAACTTATTTTCGTTTCATGTTACAAAATATATATCGTATTACATACCATTCCTTCATATTATATGTTATTATTCCTCAAGTGTAAGCTTTATTATTCAGTTCAATATGCTAATATGTTATAATGTTAGTTTGATTTATTAACTGATTATTTGAAATTCACATTTATTTGTAAGTATGGAGACTATAAAAGAATATACCTTAAAAGTTGGGATTCAAGATACTATCAAGGAAGTACCATAAATGTTTGATGATGAAATTTCAAAAATTAAGATATCATAAATGTGGGGATTCAAAATTAAATATAATTTAGGGATTATTCTGCATAATGTGTGCGAGAATTAAGTATAATTTTGTAAACGGTTGTTAATATTTATGGAAGTTGTTTTTGTTTTATTTATTAAAATAATATATTTCAGACAATATTTTTTTATAATAAATGAATAAATTTATAACAATATAATTATTTTAAAAAATGTAAGTAGTTGGTGTAATTTTTGTTTTAAGCTAAAACAAATACACACACGCAACACACATCGGAATCGTTCCTCTTATCCATTAATTTGACAAGTCTATTTGACAAATAATCTTGACTTTTAATTCAAATCAATCCAACGTTCAAAATCTATTTTATTAAAACACTATGGAAGTCCTAATCCTACACCCTAACATCTCAATTACCTTCTAATAATCCCTATAATCTCTCACTTTAAAATTCACTCCTCTTATTTCATTACTGACACAGCCCGAATTTCTCTTCTTTCTGCTGAAATAGATTATCAAAATCCCCACTGTCTGGAGTGAATCAATTTTTGAGAACTCCTGGTGTTTTGGAGAATCAATTTCGGGAGAGAAAAGTGGAAGTTCGACGATGACGACAATGCAATAAGAGGAGTGAATTGTAAAGCGAGAGATTGTCGGAATTATTAGAAGGTAATTGGGTGTTTGGGTATATGATAGGATTTCTATAGTATTTTAATAAAATAGATTTTGAGCTTTGAATTGATTTAAGTTAAAGGTCAAGATTATTTGTCAAATAGACTTGTCAAATTAATAAGTAGATGGAACGGTCTCATATATATATATATATATATATATATATATATATATATATATATATATATATATATATACTAGATAGTTTTTTTAAAATCTAAAATTACTATTTATCATTTATATTGTACTAATACCATATAAAAATAATTAATTCATTATCATTATCATTTATTAACTATTACAACTATCATTAAAGAATTTAATCATATTATTACCAAATTAAAGTAAGAATCAAATTATTTCTTAATTTACTTTCCACCTAGGCATTGAATGCTCACCGTTTAAATCAAATCTATTTTAATATCAAATCCAATATAGTAAGATCATGGATTTCTTATTTAACCATTTATTATTTCTTAAATAAGGAAAATTTATATTTTTATGATCGTCTCTTATGTTCAATCTTTTATTAGTTTTAGGATTTTTTTTATTTCAAATTGATTTTTCTTAGATTGTGAGATGGCTACGATGCGTAGTGGTAACAAATCCAAACCAAAAGTATAATCGTGTACACCATTTCCATCGTGAAGAAAAATTATCGGGACAATAGAGTTTGGCTAATATTGAATGTTATTACATTATGCTATGATGTATGGTGGTATTTAATTATCTCGATTGGCACAAGTACATAGTTGAACATTATATACGTCTATATACAAGTATATTATGCTGCAAGTTGTTAATTCAAATTAGTTCTTGTTAATTGTTAATGAATTATTCTTACAAAAGTTTATGTGTTGCGTTGTGTTGCTCCAAGTTGTACGTCAAATCAGTCTTCTTATGAAACTGCATTTCGTTCATGTTATATGTTGAAAATATGTCCAATCTTGATTATGATAATCATCCGAGAAGTTAGAAAATTGCAATATGTACTTATATCCACTGTATGTTCAATGATTTTGTATTTTCTTTGCAATAAGTTTCCTTGCAATTGTTTTCTAAAAATATTATCAATATTATGAAGTTATGAAAATGGTACCGGATAAGAAGTTGATAAGCAACGTTGAATTTGTTGATTAGATTAGAAGAATTTGAATTTCGAAAATAAGACATAAGAATTTTTGGGATAATATTTTTCAATTGAAACGGTTGTATTGATTTTCAAGAAATAACATAACTTTTAAATGTCTAGTATTTTTTAATTGATATAATCATAAATTAGTAATTTTTATTATTTTATACATATCAAGTATATTTCAATTTCTATCCAAAAACTAGTATATATGCATAAATTTTCTTTTTTTATTATACTTACGAGCTGGGCTTAGGCAGCCCTGGGCTACAGCCAAGGCTTCCCCCCCTTATATCTGCCCATGGCAGGAGATTTCGTGTTTATGAATTCTCGTAGTAATGGAGCCTCTATTGTAATTCATATCTAGGGATGACAATTGAGCCGAGCCGCCAATGGACCCAGCATATCGGCTAAAAAAAACTTGGCCCTTTAGGAGGTAAGGTCGAGCTATCTTTCTTTTTAAGCTCGGTCATTGAAAAATATTGGTCAACTCGTTGGACCAACTCGTATAAATGTTTGTGATTTTTTAAAATCCCAAAAATTTTCTACGTTATTTTTTTTAAAATTAACAAGCCAAACTCGTGGGTAGTCCCAACTCGGCCCAAGCGGCCCACAAGCTATGGGTTGGTACAAGCTCGACTTTTGGAGATGAGTCGAGCCTAAGCTCAACTTGTCCTTATAAGAGCCGAGCTCGACCTGTCCCTTGGGCTGAGCTCGACCCTTGTTGGCATGGGCCGAGCTGGCCCGACTCGATCCATTGCCATCCCTACTCATATCTGGTGTAGTAAAGATAATATTAACAACAATAGAATGTGTGAACTTTCTAATTAAAAGAAGAATTTATGCCTTATACTTACTTTTTAGAAATAATTATAATATTTTTAATATTGTCATTTAATCTTAAAAATACTGCATATTATTTTATATTTTATAATATATTAAATTAAACTAGTTTAATAAATATAAAAATCAGTTTTATCAACATTCCTACAATCTAACTCTCAAAATCTAAGATAAATTCTTAAATTGCAGCCATTTTCCTTTTTTGAATATAACCGAATTTCCTCTATTGTCATATTCATCAGGAGGTTGAAAACTCAGAAATTGAAGAACAAATATTCAAAATTTCATCCATCGTCGTCTTCGTCGAAATTTCCTCCATTGACATCTTCGCTAGCGTATCAAATATTTAACCTCAAAAGAATCCCAAAAATAATCAAAGGTCTGGTACAACGAAATCAGACAATTTTAGATTTATGTATTACAATTGATAGTACCATATGTATCCCAAATTGTAACAAATGTGCTCATGTATGATTTCTGATTGTTAACTGATTGTGTAGGACTATTGACATCTTGTCACAAATGTTATGTATCATAACATGCTACAATTGTTATTATCATGAGTTTTTTTATTTGTAACACGAACCGTTACAAATTATGATCGTGTTGAGATTTTTAGGTCTTGCCATGTTATGTTAAGTGATTGCGTTGTGATAGTCTTTGACAAATGGTATGTAAGATGAAGTTGTACAAATATTATGTATCATAAAATGCACTAAATGTTATTATCACGAGTTTTACTATATGTAGCACGAATTGTTACAAATGTGATCTTGTTGATATTTTTCGTTTTTTTCATGTTATGTTAATTGATTACATTGATGTTTATAAATAGTTAATGGCCCATATATATATATATATATATATATTGGTGAAGAGAGAAATTTTTTCTAAACAGATATATCAAAGTTATATTTGAATTATTAAAACAGTTATCCCATAATTTAATATTATGCAATATTGGATTACAATGACTCTCTATTATTTTAGCTTTCAGTTATAGTATATAATATAATCAAAAAATAACATTACTAATTAAAAAAAAAACGGATTTAATATATTTGAAATTTAGATTACATGAATAGATCATCACTTAAGGGAGCCCGGCCATGAAGACTATGTTTGTGCCACAATGATATATTTCGTCTGAATGGGATCGCCGGTATCATGCTAACAATAAGTTTTACACCTGAGCATAATTTTGAATTTATAAAAAAAAAAATTGAACTACACTTTTTCCCTTGACAACTATGTCTTTACTTGGTTTTCGACAAAAAAATAGATTTTTCTATGACAAATTTGACTTTCAAAAGTTTTGAAGATAAAATGACAAAATTATCTTTAATCAATACAATTCCATTTCAAAAAAGTAAAAACAATTTTATTATTTCACTTTTAAAACTTTTGAAAAGTCAGATAATATTAAAAATCTAATTTGTTTTTTCAAAAAAGTTGTATCAAACAAGCTCTAAATTTATGACAAGATACTGAGTAATGGTCGGACCAATTTTAATAAATAAGGTTGGGAGGCACTTCCTTCCCAGTAACCGAATCATTTCGGTAGTAGCTGACATTTTTCATATAAGGCAGACATGCAGACATATAAAGCAATCTGGCATGGCTATCTTCGTTCAAACATATATGTTTTATTATTCGACGCTTTATACATGCATAGTTATCAGACTCAGACCTCGGTGGATCTCGACTATAAAACATCACACACAGTCGTAGGAAAAGATTGCAGTAAGCATTGGATAATCCGCCTGCCTACCCAAATAAAACCACGTTCTTCAATTCTCCATTATCGCCAACTATTACAGCTCTCTCTCCAACATACACACCTAACCCCACCCCACCATGCAATCTAAACCCCAGCTTTTCAAAAATAATCTGAGAATTTGCAAATGCATGCACGGAAAACAAAAGATTCAGACAAAATAGATAGATGAACAAAAAAACAAAATCCAAGATAATAAATATAGTACAGAACACTAATCATAATGAAGCAAAACAAATAAAAACAGAATAAATAACATTTGCATGCAGCAGAGGTAGAAAAAAAAAATACAACGTGATAAATTACGTTAATAGTTTAATACATCATTTCGTCACCCAAAAGGATCAAACATGTTTTGCCGTGCTTCAAGTGTCGTTTTTAACTACTTGAGCAGTTAAAAAAAACGGACTTTCTAGTACGGCTAAACATTTACACACAAGTACGACACCTATTGACAGAAAATCCACAAAAAAAAAAAAAAAAGAAAAGAAAAGAAAAGAAAAAAATATTCACAATTATCAATAGGATTTTACATCGTCTAAAGAAGTGCTTATCCCATCAGTCAATCTGTTATAACTTATAAGTCAAAAGATAGCTTTTTTTTGCCTTGATCTTTTGAGAGATTAATTGAAGCTTTATCGGCCCAAAGATAGCGCCGCCGTGGTGTCAAGCCGCCATGCAAACCCACCACAGTCCATTCTCCAAACATCACACGGCAGTGTCAGAGAAATCTTGTCTTTACCGGCCGTGACAACCCTCACCCGGCACGTGAACGACGGGCAACCAACAGGAACCACCACCCCCGCCTCCATCACAAGCCACGCAAGCACCTCATCCTCCGTGCCGCCAACCATCTGTCGATATGCCCCATTGGTCCACATCACACGGTTCAGGCCGTCCGATATAAAACCCGGACACGTGTCGCCTTGCAGGCTCATCACCTTCTCCTCGTCCGTTCGCCCAAGCCTGTAGCTGTCTACCCACGTGTTGGTTACGCATTCTACCTTCACCCATGACCCAACAACCGCTCTCTGCGGCGTAGGCGTCACCACCGACGCAGCCGCCGGGGCCGGATCCTCTCTCCCTTCACTCCCAAAGCTCAACCATAAAGGAACACTCGGTGCTCCTCTTTTCTTACTTTCCTTCACGTCAGATGTCTGTGGAAACAAGGGAAGCGTCACCGCCGTTCCTCCGCCGGAAACTGACCCACCGGAGGCAGTGTTTTCCGGTGAAACCTTTCTTTTTCTGTTACAGGACCTTTTGTTCGCATTATTGGCAGTATCTTTGGCATATTTCCTTTTCCCACGTCCAGTTTTGACACTTGGGTCGGGGTTTTCCGGCGTGGAGGAGCTGCTTCCGCCGGAAACTGACCCATTAGTGGAAGCTGGCTTTGGAGCTATCGGCCGGAAACGCATCATTATCCTGCCTACCTTAGACATGTCGTACGCTCCGCCGCCAGTGTACCTCGCTATACAGCACCCTCCTCTTCCATCCATATTGCTTAAGATTTTTTTATTTTTTTCTCGCTAATATTTCAGTATTATGATTCAAGCGAAATAAATGCCAAAGAATGGCTGAATATTGGACCAGAGGGTGTTTGATTTATACTGAAAGTCGAGGACAGGGGTGAAAATTTTACTGGAGGTCATCTAACTTGTAGGTTTTCTAATATTGGTCACCCAACTTTGATTTATTTCAACATCATCATCTAATTTACATTTTCATTTCAATTTGACGTAATACTAATAGAATACTTAACGTAATACTTATTTAATAAAACTAAAATACAGTCTCATATTGACCGGAAGTTACGAGTTTCAGAGATATATACAATCTCATATTGACATTGATAGGAAGTTAAGAGTTTCAGAGAAAGTGAAAGAGAGAGAGTAGATCAATTCTATTGAATCAACCTTAATCTCATTAAGCTATTGAAATGCTAAAAACACGCAAACCCTAAATTTTGGTCACAATTACAAATAGGCATATGTTTCGTAGAGTTTAAATTATTTTTTAAATACTTATATTATAAAAGTACGTTTGATATAGATTATAAACCAACTTATAAACCAAGAAGAATGCTCTACTCCCATGGTGGAGAGTAGATATAAAGGTCACCAGACTATTGGATGAGTGTTTGATTTTTATGTTAAACACTTTTTTATTATCCAATGACAATCGAACACGTGTTCGGTGACCTTTATATCTACTCTCTATAATGGAGAGTGGATTATTCATCTCTATAAACCAACATTGGTTTATTTGAGGCGAAACTATTTTAATGTAAAATAATAAAATTGTCCTTTTTTAATTTGAGATGAAATTTTATTGATTATGGGTAATATGGTCATTTCATGTTAAAAGTAAATTGAAAAATCAAATATAACGACTAAAATAAATCAATTTTGCTTTATAAACTGTGTCAAACGGGTGCTAAGTTGTAGATAAATGTGTAGATAAAAAGTGAGTTGTAAGTTGTGAGTCTTATAAAATATGTGAATAGAAAGTGTGTTTGACCAATTTATTCAGATGAAATATATAATTTAATCAATGAAAAAAATGGGGTGGATCAATCAAATTAAAACAAAAATGTAATTCAAGTGATTAAAATGAATAAAATGAAAGTTGAATAACCCACACCAAACAAACCCGTATTTCAAGTGACCTCCAAAAAAATGTTTACTCAAGTCGAGGGTTTTCCATTTGAGTTTAGACACGTGTAATGATAGTTTTGACACGGGTGAGTGAAGGGATTGGTACATAAAGTGGGCCACGTGACAGTAGCCTAAACTAGCGAATAGGAGAGGAGTATGGATGGACCCAAATTTGAGCCAATAAGATAGCGAGGAGTGGCGAGTACATCGTCAGATGCGGGGCACGTAGGTCTCCGTGCCTTGGGCCTCGTCTACAGCGGTGGATGTACTATTTGAACGACACGTATGTTTTCATTTGATTTTTTAGATAGCCACCCCACTTTTGGCGATTTCTCGTTTGTGATTGCGCCGCGTGGACGGCGGATTACGGGACAAAATTTAAAGGCGTTTGATTCAACGCTTCTAAAATCTGCTTATCAACTTCGTTTGGCTCCTTGTTTTTTCTTGGTCGTCCAATCATAATTTTCACGCGAGTCGGTAAAATATTTATTTCTATATATAAAAAGTGGATATCTATTAAATGTATGAATAAAAAATATATAAAAATTACGAGTTCTATAAAATATGTAAATAAATATAAATTTTTTGACTAATTTATAAGTACTTATAAATACCAATATTTAAAAAATCGGATCAAATCGGCCAGTTCAACATGAAAAACAAGAACCGATCGCAAAATTGGTCTGGTCTATCAATCTAACTTGGCATCAGAAAATTGGATCGAAAATCGAGGTTTTTAACGGTTAAACTGCAATCTGATAGAACTGGTCCAGTTTTAACAATTTTCCGATTCGAAACTTTTTTTGGTAAAATCACCCATTTTTAATTCCTTCATCATTTCTTTCCCATTTCTCACATTATTATTATTATTCTTCTTCTTCTTCTTCCTCATTAGTCATTTCTTTTCTAGTTTTCTTCGAAAAATCAAGAGCTAAAATTCGTTTTTACTTGATCACTTTTATCAATTCTTGTGGAATCTCTACTCTCTGATTTTTTTCACTGCACGTTCACCCATTGTGTGAGATTTTGTGTTAAATTGAAAAGTTTTTGTTGTTATTTAAAGTCAAATTTTGTGAGTAATTTTATCTATAAATGTTGGTAAATAACTTAATTTTAGAAATTTTGTGAGATTTTTAGATTAATTTTTAATTTTTTAATTGAAACTAAATCGACCTTTTAACTCTTAACCCGTTGTCTTTTCTGGATCAATGGCAGATCTGATTTTCTAAACATTGATAAATACTAACAAATATATTTGATAAAGATTTTCGTAGATTATAACCAGTGGATCCTATAAAATCTAAAAATCGTAGATCTTATAAAATATGTGGATAAAAATAAAGTTTAATCAATTTATAAGTGTTTATAAACACTAACAAACATACTCATTTAAGATTTTATTGAATGTTAATAAAAATAATTTAACCAATTTATAAAAATAAAGTAGCTCTCAACCCTCAAAACTTGAAAATAAACTTTCAAAATTCAAAGTACAATGGACAAATAGTCTGTATTTAGAATTAAAGAAATAAAAAATGAAAATTGTGGGTTTATTTTATAGAGTAGTGATGTAGTGTCCAATGCCTACTTGGTATCGCCATATTAGTTATTTTTTAAAAAATTCAAAAAGTTGTCAGTAATTTTTTAAAAAGTAACTAATGACAATAGATATCATAATTAATATCTACTGTATGTGCTGTATCATTACTCTTTATTTTATATATAATAATATTGTCCCGCGCTGCTTATTAATCTGTCTTTCATTTTTTAATTTAGCAAAACTATGCAAGTTAAATTTTTTAATTGGGTAAATAGCACAAAACGTCCCTACCTATTGAGGGAATTGTGGAAAACGTCCGTACCTTGAAAATTTTGGCATTTTCACCCTTACTTACTGAATTTCCTGCACATTTTCACCCTCATCCAAAAATTAGGGCCATGGTTTCCACTGGTTTCAATTTTTCAGATTTGGGGATGGGGGCCTGCCATGCAATTTTGGAAATTGCATAGAAAGCCCCTCAATTTTAAAAGAAGTAATATATATGTGAAAAAAGTGATTGGACTAATTTACTCCTATATTTTTGGACTGAAGGACGTTTTGCGCAAGAAATCCAGTAGGTAATGGTGAAAATGCCAAAATTTTGAAGGTAGAGACGTTTTCCACAATACCCTCAATAGGTAGGGACGTTTTGTGCTATTTACCCTTTTTAATTTAACATAAATAAAATAAAATGAAAGGCTGCATTTCCTAGAGGGTAAAACATCTCAATGGTAATTATAGTTTCAATATTGTTTCTTTAACAATTATTAAAATCAATTTTTTTTTCGAATAATCATTGTACTTTTAACGTTTTTTTTTAAGGATAATTATATTCACACTACATTATTTGTTAATTACACCATATTTTAATTGTAATGAAAATATTTAACTATGGCTCATTTTTGCATCAATGTCTTTAACATTTTTATTATCAACTTATTAATTTGCACGTCTTACTTTTGTCATTGAAGATGATTTTTGTCTAAAAAAATAATTAAAAGTGCATAAATATATATTTTTTGCTCCTCGTATTTTTAAATAAGCAAAATAAATAACAAATACAAAAGTTTGACAAAATATTTTCTCCTAATTTCAATGCACATTAACAGAATATTTGAACAAAAATCGTCATCAAAGACCATTTGTAAAAATTATTGAAAGTTAATAATAAAAATGCGACGAAAAAAATTAGAAACATAAATATCAAAATATAAAAAATTGATAGACTTTTATTGCAATTAAAATGTGGTATAGATAATAAAAACTGTAGTTAAAATATAATTACTTTTTTTTTAATATAGAACTTTTAATCGTTCTAAAAAAAAATTAGTAATTTTATTTACTATGTTATCGAAATCGTTAATTTTCATATAAAATGAGACGTAATAACTAATAAAAAATGATGTTGAAAATATATTTACTATTTAAAATAAAATAAAATTGAAAAATCCATCCCCCTAGAAGCTATCCCACGTAGATTAATGCAACCTAACCCAAATCTAATGAAAGATTGCCAAGCGTAAAGTTTCAAGGGTTGTGACAGTTTATATAAATAAATGTGACGTATAACTATTTATTTATTAAGTTTAATGATTATAATTACTATTTAAGACTAAGTTACACTTACCTAGAACATATAGTATTTGCTTTGTTTAACGTGGGAACTTCCAAATTAAGCATTAGTTTTGTGTTGAAATATAATTTTAAATTTCAAAAAGTACAATGACAATGCTGTTTGTTTATTATTTTGCCTTTATAGGAAGCTTAAATAGAATATCGAAGAGTTTGTTTATTTTCACTCTGTCATTTTCTTTTTTATTTTTTTTGGAAAGATGAAGATTTTTATCTTGATGTTATTAAAAATTATATTTAAAAACGTGGAATCCACTGTCAAACTTAGTGAATATTTATGAGTACTTCGATTTCTAAATAAGTTTATAAATTCATTACGACCATTGATCTCACAAAGAAAGGTCTGTCGAGTTAAGCTTAAAGATTTGTATCTATAGGAGAAATAAGAAAATAGCAGTGTTTTAAAAAGTGTGTTTAGACGTGACTTTCACGCCTCGCTTAGACCATAGGCGCGCGCTTTCTTGATTAACTATATTTTTAACTACAAAACTTGCGCCTAGCCTCGTCTATGCGCGCCTAATTACGTTTAGACGCGTCTAGTTTCGCTTAAGCGAACGCTTTTTAATTAAAAAATTTATTTTTATATTTTCTTAAAAAAATATTAAAAATAAGAAAACGTTTTTCCATGCTTCGCTCTAGCCTTATTCTCGCCTAATTCTCGTCTAGGCCCAAAAAACTTGAAACTTAGCCTCCACACCTAACTACAGTTTATGCTTTTTAGAACTTTGAAAAATAGACTAAAACTATCACTCCCAAAAAGTATAAATTTTTAATGGGACAAAGTATTTTTACTGATTTGATAATCGAGAGGGTAGTGTCCTTTACTACAACTCATCAAGGTTTTAGTTTTATTTTTTTCTTTAAGCTCATTTGTTCGAATCTCAAGTACACAAAATCTTTAAATAATGATGAAAGTTTTATTTTTATGTATATATTTTTACAATCAAGTCAATGTTGTTTTCTCTAAGAACGTCGATCAAAAATAATGACAACAATGAATTTTTCCATTTTTGAAGAAAATGTTTGCTAATGAAAGATTTCGTTGACAACAAAATATCTTACAAAAATTTTGTAGGTAAAAACGTCGTTATACGTGTGTGTGTGTGTGTGTACACACGTGTGTGTATTTGAATTTTGAACACTCATGAGCAGTAAAAGGATGCTATCTACATTACTTGGTTATTTTAGAATCTATATACAGTGCATACAAAAGCTATCATAGACTCCAATATTAGAAGGTGGAGATAAAGTCAGTTAATTCCATGCCCTTTTTGGAGAATGGGGTGCCAAATTCCCATTCTACTGTTTAAAGTAAGATTTAAAGAACATCATTCTTGATACTAAATCAAACCAATAACACATGTGGTCCAATGAACTACAAAGGAGTCTATTATAGTACCGTTATTTATTGTCAATTTAAGACATATATAATTTGAATTTTCGTTTATTTCCACTTGAATATCAAGATTAGTTATGATATCAAAAGTCTTGAAATTTGTTTTCAAGAAATTAGAATACACACAAACACGTGGAGTAGATGTACAGCATATTTAGTTTAATTTAAAAGTAAAAAATAAAAAAAAACCGACTTATATTTGAACTTTTTTCGACATTAAATTATTTTTTTCTTAAACTTTTGGGGATGAATTTTGAATTATAATTTTGCAAATATACTTGGAAGTCTAATTTTTGGAATATTTCAAAATAGTGAGAAACTGTGTGCCGAAAAGGAGTAAGCCAATAGTCTTAGACCAGGTAGCATTCAATTATTACTGCTCATTTCTCCATGTCTTTGACGTACATAAAATTCAATTTTTGTTTGAAACGTGTCCTAAAGCACATTGGTTTGTAGAAAAACAAGAACAACTTCAAACCTTAATTCCTGGCCTCTAATGTCCATAGATACACTTTTCAAGTTTGAAGAGGCAGCCAAGCCAAATAAACGCATGCAGCAATTCGCTTCTCGCTTCTCACTTCTCACCAGGTGCAAAGTAGATGGGGTCGGGCCGTCCCACTTTTTAAAGTGATTTTGTGCAGATTCTCCGCAATCTTTATATATTTTTTTGTTGTGTAAGACTTATATGAGGCTCGACAAGATCTGTGCTAAGGGTCCGTTTGACAGAGATTATAAACTAGTTTATAAATCAATATTGATTTATTTGAGTTGAAATTGTTGACTTTTCATATTAAAAGTATGTTGAAAAGTCAAAAATAACGGTTGAAATAAACTAAAAATGGTTTATAAACCATGCCATACAAGCTCTAAGTTGGATAGACTATTGAGTTCAATACTTTATTTTATTATTTTCTAAATTAATTTCTCAAGAATAATTAAGAAATAATAAATAATTATGCACATATCAATCTCGAACCTTTCGATTCACTTGCTATTATTCTGCACATGCATTCATAGAGCGGTAATTTACATATATATGAAAAATTAATTAATTTCATGGTCACTTCTCATTTCCCTCCCGACTATAATGGTCTCTTCATTGTTCTATAATTAAGTAGTTTAGCTTGCGTTGATATCATCTCGACTTATCTATTATCTGGAGAGATCAAATAAAATGTTTGAATAATCGAGTATTCAATCACCGAGCGCGAAAGTGCCACCTATACTGTGTAGCTTTCATTTTTCAACATGTAGGTAGAGTTGCATTATGAACCCTAAATGTTGGCATACTTAAATAGGTTAGCGCGCCGAAAACGGAAACTGAGATTGCATTGACAAACGTGGAATATCAGTGTCATTATGTTAGGTTTGGGATGATGTTTTGAGTCTTTTGACAGCTCCATTTTATTTTATTTTTTACATTAAATTGTAATTAAGTAAAATTTTACGGGTCTATTTCTATTTTATCAATATTTTTAGAAATATTTCGAGTTTGATGCGGAACATCATTTGAATTGAGGGTGGATCTATTTCGTAAAGGATACTGAGAAGTAAACGTTCAAACAAATAGTGCTTAGATAGGTATTCGAGATTGATCAGAATTATACAGAATTAGATTACGCATCTCCTATTAACTATAGCTTTTTTTAAAAAAAAAATTAGTTGCTTCTCTTTACGTCAAAAGAAAACAATAATAAAAGTATAAATTAAAAATATATAAATGAGAAAGTATTTTAAGAAGGTTTTTATAAGAGCCATAAGAGGCAAGAGCATGACTAGTGGTCATAAGATGTCATGTGACTATGTTGTGAAATAAAATATATATAAAATTTATTAAGTTTTTCTATATAGTATTATGAATATAATAATTCGTGTATAAAGTTGTAGAATATTTCAGTCACCGAACAAGGAACCCAAAAATAAAAGGCTTATATATGTAGTCGAGAAAAAGTTTTACCAGTACAATAATACTTAAAAATACTTAAAAAGAGTAACAAAACAAATTAAAATTACAGTTCGAAAGTTACTTATATTTATCTTTAAAAGCACACGGGACAGGATCACCTAAATATATGCTCCTTAAAGAAAAGCAATCCAATAGACTCCAAACACCTTACAAGTTAAGTATTATTAATTAATTGTTTTTTACAAAAGCAAAATTTTTCCATTTCCCAAACTCGACCACTAGTATTGGCCACCTCTCCTTGGGATTATTCTTAAAAAGTTAAAGTTCAAATCTTACTGTAAATAAATAATAAAAAATAAAATTTATCATTGCCCTATATATTCTTCAAAAATAAAAGAATATTAATTCTTGTTGTAGTAATTATGAATTTATTTAACCAAATTGTGTTTATAGCTGTCAACAATAAAATAACTATCATTTATCTACGTTTCACGTCTATGGTAGAAAATTGAACACAACATACACGTAAGTGCAGAACCGACCCTGAGATTTAGAGAGTATTAGGTGAAAATTTAAATGAGTTTTTTAATAAATTGAGATGTTCTAAAATATAAAATTTTGACAAACAATTAAAACTTCGTACATTCACTGGCATATTTTAAAATATTTTGTTTAGATCCAAATTATATTTTCATGCAAGTCAAAAGACTCAAAAATTGTTATACAATACAGAAGTACATAATATAATCAAATTATTTTCACTTAACAAAAACAAATAAAGTTATTCCAATTAAAAATAGTTGAAAATGTCAAACAAAAGAGAAAATATGTAATAAAAAGAAAATATATTTGCATGGGAAAAAATATATTTGATTCAAAATAAAGATTTCTAAAATAGAGTTTAACGGGAAAATTGCACGGTTTATATTTTAAAAACTAGATTAAGGTAGACAACATGGGTTAGACTTGAACTTATTTTTTATTTAGACTCATTTCACATATAAGTAAGATGATTTTAAAAAATAAAAATTTGGACCAAAATTTTTGAGCTCTAAATGATTGGTGGGCGCTAGGTAGTTTGCCTAGCCGCATAGGGCCATGCCGGCCCTGCGTAAATGGACGTGTTTATTATAAAATTTAAAGTAAATTCTATTAGGAATCTCTAATTTTTCGTAAGTGTGGCACCTGTCTCCAATTTTTAAAATTGTGGCACCGGCACATATAGAATCGGATCAGGACAGGAGCTAAAAAATTTTAGATTGAACTTAATATATGGAAAAAATAAAATTTTCATATAAAAATTTTATTTTTTCATTTTTTTTCCTATACTATAAAAAAGTAAAAAATAAAAAAGTAGGCAAGGGGACTCTAATAAAAAAGAGTTCCTCTGTATCTGCCCATAAACACGTGTTCTGAACTAATAGAATACAATTATTTAAATGTTTTAAATTGTTATAGTATAATTTTAACCTTTTAATTCAACATTACGTAAGTGTCACATGTTCATATTTTTCGTTTGCTGAGAACGTGGGCACGGCACTACAGTTTTACAACATTGAAGACATAGATGCAATAAATAATAGTAGGTTGAAACATGGTTACCATTATTCACATAAAAGGTCAAAGAATCTACTCGAAATTAACCTAAATTTTATTTATTTAAATAAATATATATCGTACGATTTCAAAGTGATTGGTATCTGTCAATTTTTAATAGTTACAATTAAACCAACAATATCTACTAGAAGATCTACAAAGATGGGAATTTTATTTATACCGTTGAAAGTATTCGTCATCAGATGTCAACCGTCCAAATGTCTCTCTCCAAATGAACCTATATATTCTGAATTTGTGATATAATTCATTTAACCTAATTATTTTAATCAATTAAAAATAAATTAATTATATGTCACTATATTATCAATAGTTTCTTGTTCCCCCCACAACCCACAATATAATATGGTAATAGTCCAAATTTCCAAATCTCAACTACCATGCATGCATGCATCTTCATCAATCCATGCACACAAACACATATACATACATATATCTTATAGAGAGAGATTTCTTGATTTTGTATCCAATATCTCTATTATTTTTTAGATACTTAGGAATTATTTTTTAGTAATTTTGCACCGATCATTTTTAGATTTTCTTCTTACGTGAAGATGTATATGATAATTTTGAGATTTCCCTCTAACAATATCGACACATTTAAGTGTATTTAGAAAGAACTAAACTATCTATTTTTCTTGGATTTTGGTTAAATTCTATTTTATTTAGAATGCGCACTACTAAGAAAAGTAAATTTTAAGTTGTATTTAAGTGTAACCAAACATTCTCTATGATTATGATATTTTATTTACGAGATAAGATTAGATTTTTTTTTTCCCTTCAATTCTCGATATTTTCGTAAAACAGCTTATCTTATTTTATCTATTTTTTTTGGTATTTTGTGGACTAAAAAATTTAAAGATGATTGCTATTGACTTGTGGGTGCATCATTTTCATATATACTTCTCAGCAACAATTTTTCAATCATATCATTTACAATTATAGAGTAGATTTTCCAATTCAAGAATCACCCAAATCACATTATAAATGAAAAAAAAAAAAAAAATTATTTCTTCTAGAAGGACAAATGGCGATCCAAATTATTGCTTTGCTAAATTTCGGTAGCAATTTGTTCCTTCCTCCATGATTTGATATTATATCCAATGAAATTTAGACACATACCTCTCATAAATAGTTGTATTCAAATTTTAAAATTAAAAAAAGTAATATATATTCCTCTTCTCAATGCTCCTAATAATTTGTTCTTTAGCTTTAAGTTAGAACAAGCAATTGGGTTTGCGACACGTGTTGTTTTGAGCAATTAAAAGATTGGGTCTTGATTAGGTTTTCATTGAATTTCTTAGTCCAAGAAACATGACGAATTTTCTACTTTTAGGGCAGCAATGAGTATATAGAACTACCAACTTTTGCATATCCAATTAGATTTTGAGCTACTTTTAGTACTAGAGAATAATTACTTTTTATTTTAAACCATTTCACTTAAAAATAGATAGTATTAATCAATGTTCTAAAAAACGTAAAGTGCGATTAGGCGTCGAACTTCAAATTTTTTGGACTTAGACAAAGACCTCGCAAAGAGAGAACGAGTCGTGATGCGTGGTTAAGCGTGTAGGCCGCGCTTCACCCTTAAACGAACTTTTTACAACAATAGTTGTTAATACATTAAACGACCTCTGGATGATGAAGGTGTTCTTAAAGTGATCGTAAAATTCCATTATGTCAGCATATCATAAATAAAAAATTGAGTCGAAAAAGGAAAAAAAAAAATTCTTTCTTGAATTGAATATTTTTGTGGAAAGTTTACTAAATATAAAAACGAGAATTATATAATTTGCAAGTAAAATATTATATATATAGTTGCACAGAAACCTAGGAACCCAATGTTTTAATTAAGGTAAATTAAGTCTAATAAATTGCAGTCGGATAGAAGAGTGGGGAGCAAAATGAGAGTGAAAGTGTTGGAAAATATTTAAAATAATAAGTACTTTTACGACCACAAGTCCCCACACACCCCAAAGGGCCAACTGAGAGTCTGGGAATCAATATTAACATTCCCACTAGAATAGCTTGCATTTGAATTTTATTAGAGGGACTAGAGTTGACTAGATGGTAAGAGTATGTTCGGTATACTATTGAATAGTACAATAAATAAAATTTTAATTAATTTATTTATTGTTCAATTCTATCTAATCATGTTCAATTTAATTCTTTTCAATATTTGAGACACTTGCGCGTGGATTAATCGATATCATTGGTTGAAGATAGTGTAACAAATAAAGGGTTGAGTGTTGGATGAAAAGAGAATCAAATCAAATTTTAAAATGAGACCCGATTGTTGTCGATAAAGTTTTAAAGTTTGGAAATATCGACCGAGGCTCAAGAGTAAATAATAATTATTTTACAAATTTCAACATTAATAATGTTTGTATTTGATCCAAAAAGTAGGGTGATAATCCATCTTGATCTTGTATTCTTGATAAACATATCTGCAGAGGCATGCTAAAAATGAGAAAAGTGGCTACATTTGGAGTCTTGATGCCATTTTAAGTATGGCTTGACGGTATTTTTTGCAAAATTATTTTATTTATTAATATTATTAAAATGTATTCCCGTGATATGAATTGATGATGTATGATATATAGCTAGATGTCAGGTCAGACCCCATACCTGTTATAACTGTAAGTGATCTATCAAAATGTTGGCAAAGTCTCTTCTAGAACACTGACTAAACTAACTTGAAAAGAAATATAAAATTATATACACAAATATATGAAATAAATTGGGAAGTACCTGCCCTCCAATATTCACAACTATTAAGATTTTGAATTTCATCTTAAAAAGTCAACATTGTTAAGAGTAATAGTCGAAACCATTATATGTTTTTTTAATATTCTTTTATTTAAGCGACGTGAAATTTATTCCTTAACATGCCTCCGTAAAATGGTAGCTCATTTGAGAATATTAATTTTGGAATCTATGTGCTCTTATTGAATCTTAACAAGATCGAATTGTTCGTTGGAGTTTAATAGATTTTAATACCATATTAAAATTTAGAGTTACATATTAAAATGTCAACTTTATTAAAACGAATACTTTAAATTCTTATATATATTGATTAATATTTTAGTATTTAAACAACGTAAGATTTATCCCTTAACATAAAATGCTTAGTAAAATAAAGGTAACCAAACATTTCCAACTTCTATTACAAAAACAGAATGACCAATGCAAAATCTAATGCATACGATAATAAATATAATTTTATATCTCTTAGTGAAAATTGAATAGAAAAATATTCAACACTTGATTTCAAATAAAATAATTAACTATTTATATATGACTATAGTATGGCTTATAATGGCTAGGGCCTAAAGTTAAAGCAGGCAGCACCTTGGGCAGGCTCGCATAGAAGCCCAGGGCATAACGGGCCTCCACTAAAAAATGAGGTTTCCGGAAATTGCATCCACTATTTATTAATTTAAAAATAATTCCAATTCTATCAACTTAACTAATTTATTTTATAATTACTACATTGTTAATATTACATTAATTACTTTAGTAATGAATTAAAATCAATTTTTAAACTTTAATAACCATTAACCACTTGTAACCCTCCTACATTGTCATGCCCATTAAAGTGAAAAACCTCAAACGGACATAAACATCTCCATTTACAAATTGGAAGAAAATCTTTGCAAATTTTCTCACAAAATTCCTAAATCGTAGTGCATTCTTCACAATTTTTTATCTCAGTTGAACAATGGAGACTCCAAATCACAGAATTATAAGGTCGAAAACAGCGTTGCCTGGTAGAGAAACCATATCGAAATCGAACACTTCCAGTCACCGACGAATAACATTTTCTACACCCACTAAAGATGCCAAAACAAAAGAGACAACGAAAATAAAGGCATGCAAAACTGATTCTACCAAGAAATTGAAGAAAAATCTCAAGCAAAAAACATACATTCCACAAGTATTTCGGACTGTACAAAATGTATTTTTTTGCAAATCGAAGTTATTGTTTATGTAGTTTTGTTCAGATGAGTATGTTCTGTAAAATTTTGCATATTATGTTCCTGATTAATATGTTACATATGTTACAAAATTAGTTATCATGTAACACATGTTACAAAGATGGTTATTTTGTAACACATATTACAAAGATAGTTATTCTGTAATACATGTTACAGAACTGGTTATTATGTAATACTTATTAATGAAGATGTTACAAATACAATCTTTTGTAACACTGATTTTTATACGATGTTCTGTAACACTAAAGTGATTATGATGTTATTATGTAACACATGTTACACATGTGGTTATTTTGTAACAATGAATAATAAAAATGATACAAAATGTTATTGTTACATTGGTTGATACATATAATACAATTGAGTATATCATGATTTGTTTTCTGTTGAAACTGTTATGATTTGTAACACCTCAATTTTTGTAACATAGATTGTTACAAATGTTGAAATTGAATGGATCATAATATCTGTTTCAGGTTGTTACAATTATGTCCGATGCAAATGGTATATAGTTAATAGTTAAGTTACACTTTATTATGATATGTAGTCAATGATTAAATGTAATGTTCATTTGTAATTTTCAGGCTAGAGATTTCTGTATCAATCCTATCATTAGGATTGGAGCATCAATCCTATCATTAGGATTGGAGCTAGAGTAATGGTATCTGCACCTCATAACGTGATCATCTCACTCAACCAAAAGATGAACAATTCTAAAAAAGGGCTATTTGGTTCAATTTGTTTTGGACACTTTCTAAATGTAAACGAGATTCATCTTCTGCATCAATTGATATACAAGATGCTGTTAATAGAGGTGAGACAGTCAAACCAGTAACAAATGTGGTTCAGTATCTCAGGTAGATTACTCAAATTTTCAATCGATGAGTTCTGTATAGTTACTGGTTTGAAGTGTAATGGTCCTGATGTCGTACCTAAGACTCGCAATGCTAAATCGATGTTGAGGCAGATCTATTTTGACCAGTTAAAAAATGTGTATAACAAAGACGTCGAGTATTTTTTAAAAAACATGCCCTCGAACTCGAAAGATGAAGACGTTGTCAAAATTAGAATTTTGTATCTGATTACTTCATACATGTTCACTATGCCTTATAAAAAACAGGTATCAGGTGCAACATTTTGTTTGGTTGATTCAGTTCTGACCGAAACATACGCATGAGACAAGGAACTTTTTCAAAATATATTCAGTTGTTTGAATATTACATTGACGAAGCGTACATACGATGATGAGATTAAAAATGACATATTCATGTACATATTAGATAGATTCCTCATTGCTTTTCAAATTTGGATTTATGAATTTGTCCCTTCGATATACGAAAAAATATGCACCAGATTACATCGCACATGGCCTCGACTCTTGAAATGGACTAATACTTCAACGCAAGTAATGGCGTCTCAACTGAAAAAATTAACTTTGATTTACCAGCTGTAAGTTATTATCTATCATACATTTGCTATGATGTTATTTGTTTAATGATCTTTGTATAATCTTTATGTTGAAAAATTACATTTTTATATGTATACTACAGATGGAGTTAATGGCATGCAACCGGACGAAGAGGGGAGAGGGGCATCATACCTAGCTGATTTATTTGGTAGTGATGGACCTTTGCAACACACGATAATGACAGTAATTTCGTTGACCCTCATGTTACGAAATCAAAGAAGTTCAATGCACGTAGTACGTCAATTCGAGGAGTTGTTACGAATAGCAACGTCTCAAAAAAGACTAAATCAGTCCCGAAAGAGGTTAATAAATTCTGAAATATGTTTTATATAGTTTTCATCTATTGCTCAATACTCTCATTTTTAGTTTTTAATTTCTTTCGAATAGTATCCTGTAATTAATGTGAATTTATTGACAAGAGGATCGCAATATCGGATTGAAGGAGTTATGAAACCTCCTGGTAGATATACGATCCCGACATGACCAAATAATCTCCCAACAAACTGATTTGAAGTCCGATATTTAGACACTTTATCTAAGATTGATGCAAAACTTGATAACTTTATGGATGGGATGGGATAAGGACAAAGGTACCTTCAAAATCAGATTCTCCAATGGAAGTCTGTGACAGGCAACTGATTGTTTTCAATAACCGTGAAGAATTTTCAAGAAAGATAACTGTATTACAATATACCAATAATTTAAAATCCTTTCCAATGTTATCATATTACTAGAATCGTTTCATTTCCAATATATCACATGCTACATTTCATTTTTCAGGCAGCTTTTGGTTACAGTGGTCCGACTAATTCAACGGGAGAAATCCCCAACGTTGTTCAAACAGCTGATCCACATAGTCAAGTTAGGAACACAGATCAAAATGATAATGAAAATATTTGCCACCCTCTTGAAGATTCATTTTACACTGAAATGGTGATGAAACAAGTTGAAGAGTTAATAAAGATTGTAGAAATGCAGGACAAACCCAAAACGATTCAGGTATATCCAAATAACGAAGAAAATCAGTTTGAGATTAACAAAATTCATCACGTGTAAACTTTCAATTTGTGTATATAGATTGAATGCAAAGATATCAGTGATTTGCACGATGAGACAACAACTGGAATACCGGTTAAAACATCAATAAAGACCAGGAATTTTAACCATATCCCCATACGTTGCAAGATAGCAGAACACAGTGTCTTCAACATCAAGATTTGAGGCAAATGCATTCAAGTATGGATTGGTTCCACATACTATCGAGGACGTTAGAGCATTTGACATATGGTTTCGCGATGGTTATCGACCTAACAATGTATAAGACATAATTGTATTTATATATCATTATATCCACTGAATAAATCTATTCTAATGTGTGTTTCTGTTTTGTAAGAAAATGAAGTTTTTGGTGACAAAAATAAACATTGATCCCCTTTTTTATTTTGGCCCTGTTGAGATTAGTGAGAAGACATGGTGGTACGAACTTTGAGATATTGATGAATCCCTAAGAGACACGGTATTGTATTTTCTAAACATATTTTTTTGTCACATGCTCTTACAAATTAACTTTAAAATTGCATGTTACAAGTTCAACCCTAACAAAAACAATCATAAGTACTGGCCAAAAGATAACAAGTACTAATTCATTTCTAAGCACCACAATTATCCAAAATCTATTTTTTGCACTCATGATTGATACAGTTGTTACACATTACATTGTGTATAATTGACTAATACATATATTACAAATGATATTTTATATCACTGACTTTGTTACTGACTATGTTACATACTATATTATGTTATTTTATACAGAATATGTTACATGAACTGACGTTTTTTTTATCACTGATGTTACATATGCCACAAATGATGAAATAATGAGTTTTATTTGGTTAAATATTGGATTATGTGTTGCATGTTTATAGCACACTGACGTTACACCATTTTTATTTTGTATATGGGTTTTTTAAAGATGTTACAAATGGATATTGATGTATATGCCAATATGAGATGTTACAAATCAGATTGATGTCAAATATTTAGTAATGTTACATATTATTACACACCTGATTCCACAGCACATAGATGTCTATTTTTACTACTTGAGGAAGATGGCCAGTTATAACCGCGAAATGACATTCAAGGCAACCACTACAGACATATTTTTTAGCGGCATGGTCAAGGGTATATTTCCATCTTTCAAGAATGACGTCGATGCCATTTCCAGGAATGTATAAATACTTGAATATCCACTTGGTGAATATTTTCATTGTAACACACCATGGGCAATGCCGATCATGTATTGATGCCTATTATGATGGGTGAACATGCACATTGGATACTTGGAGACTTAGACATAAAAGCAAGATCATTAAATATTTTCAACTCATGTTGGTTGACTATAAAAGATGTAGAAGTTATGGCTGACGTGCAACCATTTGCATGTATCATCCATTACTTGTTGGTGAAGATTGACGTATGGCAACCATCAATTGTCAATGGAGTAGAGCAGATCGAACATCTACACATAATCTTGTACTCAACATACCTCAACAAGCTAATGGGTTAGTATCTACACTATTGTTTATTATCTTTTTGTATCACAACATCCATCAACAATTAACAACTTATCTGATGTCGAACGTATTATTGTTACTAGGACCGATTGCGGTGTTTTTGTTATCAAGTATGCAGAACACATATTGAATGAGAATATACAAGAAATGCTAAACCCATTTGAAGCTACCATTGAAAGAACCTATTTGGTAGCAGTGTTATTCAAACATGGAATGGACAAGCGTATTGAGGGATATGAAACAAATCTCGATTTCACGTCGAGTAGGGAAAGAAAAACAAGGAAGGTTGCTAAGAAAAAGAAAGCAAAACAAGATTTGAACAACCACTGACTTTAACGATACCATTTTTGTTAGTTTACGTCATGTTATGACAATCTTAACTCAATTAGGCAAAGAGAAATCTGTATGAAACCTTTTTTTACATGATATGTATCTATAGGTTTTTAGAGTTCATTGTCTATATTAATAGGAATTTGTTGAAGTTTAGAGTTGGTTTTGCAGTTGTAACAGATGCTGTTTAGTATCAATGGCTGATACTGTTGTTACAAATAATATTGTGTATGAATGTCTGATACAAATGTTATGAATGATATTGTGTATCACTATCTGATACAGATGTTACAATTGATATTTTGTATCTCTGAATATGTTACTGAATATGTTACATATTACATTATGTTATTGTGTCATCACATGTTACATATGTTACAAATGATTAAATCATGAGTTAAATTCAGCACTGTGTTATATATCTATATCATACTGATGTTACACAGTATCAATTTGTTTTTAGAGTCCAGTATGTATGTGAATACGAACTTGTTGAAGTTTAGAGTTAGTTTTGAAGTTGTAACAACTTCTGTTTAGTATCACGATCTAATATAGATGTTACAAATTATATAGTGTTTCACTGTCTGATACAGATGTTACAAACAATATTTTGTATCACTGAATATGTTACAAATGATATTATGTTATTTTACCCATCACAAATTACATGAATTGGTAGTCTCTATCACTGATGTTACATATTTTACAAATCATATTATCATGAGTTTTATTATGTATCATTGTCTGATATAGATGTTACAATTGATATTTTGTATCACTGAATATGTTACATATTATATTATGTTATTGTGCCATCACATGTTACATATGTTACAAATGATTAAATCATGAGTTAAATTCAGCATTGTGTTATATATCTATATCATACTGATGTTACACAGTATCAATTTGTTTTTAAAGTCCAGTATGTATGTGAATACGAACTTTTTAAAGTTTAGAGTTAGTTTTGAAGTTGTAACAACTTCTGTTTAGTATCACGATCTAATACAGATGTTACAAATTATATAGTGTATCACTGTCTGATACATATGTTACAAACAATATTTTGTATCACTGAATATGTTACAAATGATATTATGTTATTTTACCCAGCACATATTACATGAATTGGTAGTCTCTATCACTGATGTTACATATTTTACAAATGATATTATCATGAGTTTTATTATGTATCGCTGATGTTATATATTATACTAATGTTGCACCATTTTACAAGAATTGTATCAAATCTCAATTATGTAAATGTAACAAAATAATAACTCTTTATTTATATTGTAACAATGTATTCAATTCTATGAAGAAAAAAAATTACAGAACATTGTAACAGTATATCAATTATCATTATGCTTGTTGATCAATCTCAATGGATGTTTACATGTTCTCTTGTTGTGCTCGTATCACCTACATCTTCTACACTTTATAACACTGTTTCGTTCACAAACTGATTGGAACCTTATCTCCTTAGGCCTTCCTGCTTTTCTCGATAGATTCGGAGCCAATACAATGATCTAATTTGTACTCATATCCATCGCCCAACAAGCACGTTCACCAAGAGATATAACGCTATCTTCGTAGGCTGCTATGTAAGCCTCCCAGGTATGGTACCGAGAACAATATTTGTATGTTTCCATACCATTCCTATCGATAACGTATAATGCATGTTGACACGGGATACCGTTAACTTGAAACTTGTTACAAGTGTATGTGCATTTTCCAATGTCAACCATATTTTGTGTATTCTTGTTTGTAACTTGAAATAGGACATCGCTTAAACCTAAAATCTGTATTAGAAATACAAAACATATAATCTTTGACACTTACTCAATCTATTTTCATGAAACCATTACAACCACTCAAGTCATGTAGTTACCTTCAATTTTAGGGTGTTTCTGGTATTTTTCTGCAACAAATTCTCATTCTTTGTTAAAAGCTGTGTAAAAGTGGAATGTGCCTTATTCCTATTCCTGTAAAACAATTCTATCAATATGTTCATCAAGTATTGCAGCATAGTCACAATTGGATAATTCTTTATTGATTTTGTCACGGCATTTACTGACTCCATAATATTTGATGTCATCGTAGTGTACCTGTTAGTTGGCATATGAGCTCTTGACCACCTATAATAGCCGACCTTATCCTTCTAAAAAATATATTGTAACACACATATTAATTCATGAAAAAAAATAGCCAAATGATATTGGTTGAATGAACAATAAAAGATGACTTATTAGATAGGGCCGGATGCCCTCATGTATGTTGTCCAATACATTAATATGGTTGGATGAGTTAAATGGCTTTGTAATGTGTTTCGCAACCTTCCCAAACATCCTCTTTAAATTTTGTAACAAATGATACGCACAAAAACCTTGTGTTATGTTTGGATATACTCGTTCGACTGCCTTTTGTATGCTTCCATGCCTGTCAGAGATGATACACATCTCATCCCTCTCTCCGTAAGCCTCCTTGAACCTTGATAAGAACCATTTCCATGAATTTTCATTCTCACCATCACCAATACCAAAAGCGAGAACAAATATGTTATAGTTTGTATCATGTGTGTAAGCGGTAAACAATATACCACCGTAACGTCCTATCAATAATGTTCTGTATATTACAACCACAAGTTTGTAATGTCTACATCCTAGCAACGAAGTTCTCATCGCTATGAACAAGTATTGTTTGTACTTGTCTCAACACGAGTAAATGTACCTATGTTCTTCTCCCTTGACATGTACAAATAAGATGGGATGTGACTGTATGATTTTTTTGGATATCCTAATATCTTTCGTAAGGCATACTCGCATGCCCTTCAAACATTTCCGTAACTCAATGTTACACCGTATATTTTCGACGCGTCATTTATTATATTTCTTGGAGTGTGTATAGTTTTGGCATCCATGTACTTGTGTTTTATGCAATCTCCAAACAGTGAACTCGTTGCCTGTCTATGATCTCTCCATTGAACAAGTATGACCGTATCTGATGTACCTTATCTTAAACATCTCTGTGTCACCCATTTTAGAAGCTCTAAATTGCTACATGCAGTTATCATCTTTGCACTTAAGAATATATTCTTTTTTGTCGGATCTATATACAATGTACTGATAATTGTTTTGAATAGCATATAACAAAAGTTTTTTCTTTAGAACTTTTTAATCTCTAAAAATCATACCGGTATCAATTCCGTCAAAATCCGAATGTTCACTTACACGATTGTTAACGTCAAATTCATCTTTTGTCACATTTGGGATGATTTGGTAAACAATGCAAGCAAATGTATTACTGTTGATGATACTACTATTAAAAATATGTTCTAAATCAATTCCACATCCAGTAATATCCCGCGAATTATTCAAACTTTCAACTAAGATAATATTCTCCAATGGATTTGTAACGGTAACTCGAAGGAGGTAAGTAGTTAACAAATGTTATTTACTTTTTAACCGCAAATAGAACAACACTGCATTATCATTCATTATTCTTATCGGAGCCAATCCACCACCCATATCATAATGTAATGTTATTATGATTTTATTTCGATCATAATTGAATACAGACATTACCATGTCGATCAGCTGGACGTAGCTACAGTCATGTGGTACTAAGATCCCTACTGTTTCGCCATTGTTTTCAATAAGAATGTTTATAGTATCCATTCCTGCAAATAAACAATAAATACAAATATCACATAGGTTGAAACCATTAATGGACAACATCAACCCGTTCGAGTAATGATATGTAACATTTAACAATAATACCGAAAAAGATATTGAGATATAACATCTATTACAACAAACATAAATCCATATTATCAAACATAACTAAAAAGACTACATGTTATAAATCCAATGTAACATAACGTCAAATGTTACTTATGTTATATATTTTATGTTACAAATTGTGATCAAAAAATTAAAAATTGAGCAGCAACATCATATGATACTAATGTTGTATTACATTGGAATAAATAGTCAATGCAATTTGTTACAAAATAATAACATAAATATATGTTACAAACATGCAAATGTAACATACGCAAACGTAACATATGGAAATGTAATATACGCAAATGTTCTAAATATAATAAATACTTGCACAAATCAAAAAGTTCCAAATGTTACAAGATCATCAAGAAATGTAATGCAACATACGCAAATGTTCTCAATGTAACATATACATAAAAAAAATCATAAACCCATGATTTTTTGGACAGCTACATATAAGTGCATTTATTCAAAAACAGATTACATATAGTTGGATTGATAAGTTGAGACAAATTATTCACAGATAAATTGATAAACAGTTTACAATAATTCACCTTATGTAATTATTCTGATCAAAGACGTTCTTCACGGGAATATCTTCTTCATCAAATGATGTTCTTCACGTAAATATCTTCTTCGCCGAATAATGTTCTTCACGTAAATATGTTCTTCACCGAATGATCTTCTTCACAAAGTGATGTTATTCACGGCAAATCGCACAACCTGATTTTCTGAAATTGTGTATTTTTTATTTTGACAAGTAATCAATTAGATACACAATTAAAGGTAAATAACAGACAATCTTCCTTTTCCAGGTATTTAGTTACCATCTGGTAATTAATATATGAAATTATAATAACTATTTTTAAAAAAACAGTATTTTTGGAATATTTGTAACATAAATGGCTTTTTGGAATTATTTTCAAAAAATGGCTCATTTATGAAAATATCCCTTCTATAAAGCCTAAACGCCACAATTTTTTTATAGGCTAAATATTTTGGCACTATATTTTTTTTATAAGTAAATCACATTTTGGTTGAATGAAAGATCCAAAACTTTTACTCATTGTCACACTTATGTCTCCAATTTATTTTCATCGCATTCTTATCTTCAATCTTCCATTAATTAGCACATAATAATGATTTTTGTCCAATTTTTTTTTAAGAGAGTGTAAAAATACTTATTTATCTCTTCCATGTTATTTTAAATAAGCAAAAAAAAAATATATATATAAAATTGCGACAAAATATTTGTTTTTTATTTTAAAGCATGCTAACAATTTTTGGACGGAAACTATCATTTGGGACAAGATATACTACTTGTGGTTAAATATAAAATTGCTATAAAAAAAAGTTAGGGACATAGATGTGACAATGTTTTTGTCCAAAAATTCTATTAAGAGAGAGAAATATTTATTTACCTCTTGTTATTTTGTATAAGCAAAAATGAAAAAAACAAATATAAAATTGTGACAAAATATTTGTCCCTTGTTTTAAAGCACGCTAATAATTTTTGGACAAAAACTGTCATTTGGGACAAGATATACTACTTGTAGGTTAAATATAAAAATGCTATAAAAAAAGTTATTACAAAAATGTGACAATGAATAAAAGTTGGAATATTTAATGCAAGGGAAATTGGCGCAAATTGTCCTCACCTTCGACTTCAGCGTGGAAATTGTCTTTGTTTGTCTTTTGGCACAGAAGTCTCTAACCTATATGTTTTGATGCATAATTGGTCCTTATTTGATGAAAAATTCCAATATTCCCTTAGTTTTATTTAGAAAAAATTGCAATTGATTTCTTAACCTTTGCAAAATATGAAAATAAATTTGGTACATTTATTTTTTTGTAAAAAAATTAAAAGAAACTAACGAGTTCATTGTTTTTTTTTTTTTTTTTTTTTTTTTTTTTTTTTTGAATTAACTCTTTGTTGATCAAGTTGATAATATGCTAAATTGTTTTTATTTTATTTTACGAACTATTATAAAATAACTATAATTTAAGCTCACAATTATTAACAAATATGTTAAAGAAAATTATTTTTTCATTATTAAGTAATTAAATTATTTAAAATTTAAATTTTTATTTCATCGTTACGACATAAAAAAAAATAATTTTGTCAGAAACTTGATGCTCAAATATTTCTATTTAATTGAGTTATTCATTTATTAACTACATATATTAGAGCTCCAACTGTATTCTTCATATTTTAATTTCTTGTTTTATTATAATTCAAAAACAAAGAACACATAATGTGTAAAATAATTTTTATTAGTATGTTTATGTTTAAAAAAAACACATAATAAGATTGGTTCAATGTCATAATATTATATACGACACTTAGTTATTTATTTAACTTAATTTTTATTCATGTTTTTCACATCATATAGCAAATACATATATTTAAAGCACAATAATTTTATATTTTTCTCTTATGAAAAATTTAATTGACACGACTTTAGTGATATATTTAATATGCTAAATTAAATATTATTTAATAAATGTACCAGATCTAATTGTACATTTTGTAAAAGTTAGAAATCCATTTATAATTTTTTCTAATTAAAACTAATGATATATTTGTCTTTTTATCAAATAATGACTAATTGTACACCAAAACACATAGGTTAGAGACTTCAGTGTCAAAAAACAAATATTAGGGACAATTTTCACATTGAGGACAAAGATTAGGAGATCATTTGCCCCAATTTTTCTTTAATCTATACTACTTCTAAAATGCCCTAAAATAGAGACAATTTTGGACTATTTTACCCTCCCAAATTACATCTTTGGACTATTTTACCTTCCAATATTAAATTAAAAAAAATACAAAAACCTTTATTCTCCTACAATTATTGAACAAAATAAGGGGTTGTTTGGAGTACATAGACAACTTATCTTCAAATTTTTTTTTTATACTACGGAATACAAAGAGTCATATGATGATTATGTAATTCCTGAATATGTATTTATGATCATAAAAATGAGATCTATAAATTGAGTAGTTAAAATACCTTTCATTTATATTAACATCAAAACTTATCATTTTTTCTCTAGAAAAGCTTTGTGACAGTCGACTCCTTTTTCTCTTTAATTTGGCATCAACTTTTCATATTTTATATGTAAATTTTACAAGTTGGAATTAGAAAGTTTCTCTCAAAATTCTCTCATCTTGTCTTTTTCTTTTTACAACATATTACACACACAAACCTTATTTTTCTTCAAATTTTTACAAAAGAAAGAAAAATGAAAGAAGTGATAATTTAAAGTTGTTAAAGAACAAACAAAAAGTTTCAGATTTTTCAATAAATTTTCATATTCAAGAAATCTAAGGTGAGATCTACGTGCAAGTGGTTATTTCAACTTGATATAATATATTTTATAATCTTACACGATGTGCTAATAGACCCTTCCGTTTGATATGGTTCCATTTGACCACTTATGAAATGTTATAAAGAAATATATAGAAATTTTCATTCGATATGGTTCGATCTTTTCACTATGAAATGTAATGAAGATATGTAAAAAGTTTTTCCGTTCAACATGGTTTGGTTGCTCATTATGAAATGTGGTATAATTATATAGAACTTTATATGAATTTTGGAGGAATGGATGACAAGTTCAGTACTAGAGATAATTGAATAGGAGTAAGAAACAATGACATGTAAAACATTGCTCAGTCAATCTTAGTGTATCAAAAATGTTCCTATAGCCTATGCCAAGTGGAATTGGAAATGGTCACAACTCTTTGGCATTAGTTTGAAACCTGTAGAAGCATGTGTCTAAAGGGAAAAAAGATATAAAAAAAGAACATACAAGAATCTGATTTAATGTAAATAAAATAGAATTTCGATGCGCGAAAATGAACATAATTCTATCAGTATAAATATTAACCAACATAATTAACGTAAATGTAACATGTTTGGCCTTTTCCCTCATTTGACCTCTTCTATATAAGACATATTTTATTTCATTCTTATTACATCTACCAGTTCTATTATTTTTCTTCAAGTGTCACTACATTTTATTATCTTGTTTAGTCCTCATGGATAGAAATTGTAGCACGCATATGTATAATAAGGCTAGATTCCCAAGCTGACTGTTAAGGAGAGACATTCAAGTTACGAATTCATTTTTTGAGACATGAAGTAGACAAAAAGTAAGTCATATTTTTCTATTAGTTCCTAAAAATATATGTAACTATCCTTTGTATAAATAGTAAATGATCTTCATACATTTTCGTTTCTTATAATCATAATGTGTATTTATCAAAATGGACTATGTACATAGAGTAATGGGAATGTGGATTGATTGAAGTTTTATCAATTGAAATAGCTTGCACAAAGTTCGCTAAATAGGAGAAAAGACATTTTGTGAAAAACGTTGTATAAGTATTGTTGCTATAATTATGTCCTTATAGATTTAGTAGGGTTCAAGAAAAAAATCGATTGCAATTTTAAAACACGAGTGAAATATATAGTATATGATGTTTACCAAGCGTTTTATGTGCTGAAGTTCCTGGGATAATACATTAATGTTAATAACGAATATAATCAAAGAAGAATATGCAACATAATTGATCTTTAGCTAGACATGATAATGTATTTCATTTCTTTCTATTTTTTTTAGTTGCCTATCTTTTTATTAATTAAAAAAGGGTAAATAGCACCAGGGATCCCGAACCTTTGAATGTTGTAACGATGGGGTCTTGAATTTTTGTTTACTAGCATTCGGAGTCCTTAATCTATGAAACGTTAGCACCTGAGGTTCTTTTTTGACAGAATCCGTCAGTTTGACCGTTAAATGATCAAAACTTTGTTAAATAAACCATTCTACCCTTAAATTGAATGATTAAAAAAATAAATAAATAAAAATTGCAACTAAATCCCAACCCAACAACTTCTGCTTCTTCTTCTTTTCCAAAATTATCGTCGTCCATCACTACCACCGGAAAATCTGCCTCTGCCTCTGCTGCCACAGCAGTTTACAAAACCACCTACACATCTTCCAAAATTTCATGGACAAAATTGCCTACAATAACCGCCTACATTGACAACTAATCCCCACTGAAAAATTTGCCTCGTCCATCACCACTGGTTCCACAATGGCCGCTCTGACAATGGCCACTACATTTCCCAGCACCAATGGTTTCAACAATGGCAACCCCATTTCCCATCAACAATGAGTTCGACAATGGCTGTTCCAAAGCAGATCTCTATGGAACCCAATTTCCAAAAGAGATCCAAATCAAAGTAAGAAGAGGAAGATTACAGGGATGTGTGCTGTGAGAATTGCGAGTCTCACTTGGGCTTCGAAGCTTCTGCGCGATAAATGTGACCGGCAGGTGTTTGGCTGCGGAAAATGACTCTTCCGCCACCGCCACCAAATCTTTTCCAGTGAGTCTCTGAACAATAGATTTGGAGCTCATTTTTTGGGCAAATTCTAGCATTTTTTCCGGTGAGTCTCTGAAAATTTGCCGCTGCGATGAGTCTCTGAAAAATTATTCATTTGCTTAATAGTATAAATACGCAGATGCTGCGAAGCGGTTTCATTTCCCTTTTAGTTTTTATAAAATCAAGCTAAGAACATCAAGAAACATATTTAACTCTACTGTTTCAACACAAACTTCGATTTCTACTACGTTAAATAACACATCAACCTTTGGATGGCCAACATAAATGACCGAGATCAGGCCAAGGTCTTCAATGGATTCTACATCGACATTTTCAGTAGCTCCATGGTTTTTCCATCTGCCGGCGATGAGACTTACAGAAAAATTACACTTGAAAAGGGTTGGGTATTAGTTGCAATTTTGTTGGTTGGGGTTTAGTTGCAATTTTGTTTTTGTTTTTGTTTTTCTATTGTTTTTATCATTCAATTTGAGGGTAAAATGGTCTATTTAACAAAATTTTGACCATTTAACAATCAAACTGATGATTTCTGTAAAAAAAAGGACCTAAAATGCTAACGTTTCATAGGTTAGGAACTCCGGCTGTTAGTAAACAAAAGTTTAGGACCCCATCGTTACAATGTTCAAAGGTTTGAGACCTCCAGTGCTATTTACCCATTAAAAAATAGTTAATTTTACCATTACCAAGTCTTCATTCAACTTTTATTGAAACAAAGATTTAATTGACATAATTTCATAAGATTTGATATCAATATTTCATCAATCATCAAAGTTCAAATCACCAAAATGTATTTACTGAGTTCGAGTTACTGTTGATATTACCACAATATAAAACTATTATTTAATTGCAATTATACTTCTGTAATATCAATATTATTCATTATAATATCAAACAATATAATATAACATGTTATCAAGAACCGTGTTTTTTTTTTTTTATCGTATTGTAATAGCTACTTTAACATTTTAACTTTGTTACAATTAACAAATTATTTTTTTGAAAATATTAAAAATTAACAAAATTATTGCAAAATCATGTGCAATGCACGTGTTTCTAACTAGTGTAATTAAAATATAGTGTCAATACAACCACCCATATCTATATCTATATCTATATCTATAAGAGTAATGCTTGGTGGACACTATGGGTGAAATGACAAACGTATCCTTAGTAGGACATACTTTGAAATTTAAACCATGTCCTTGCAAAGAACACATTTGACATTTCATCCATAGTAGTTTAACTTTTGGTTAAAGTTAATGTCCACTAAGCATTTTTTTATCTATAATATATTAAAAACCACGTGATATGAGAATTAATTCATGAGCGATTTTATCCAAACTATGTTTAGACTATTCTAATTGTACACTTCTTAGTTTTGATTTTATTATTAATTGACATTTATCTTTGTAGATTCATTAAACCAGGTTAAGTTTTCAATTTCAAAGATAAGATACATTGTATATTCCAATATTAATTCATTGATCACACCTTGTATGTATGTAGTAGATAAATTGACGTGTTTAAATAGTCACGTGTCTAAGGAAGAAGAACACACGTAAGTCCTTATAATTACTATAAATTGCCATGAATTTTATTTTCTTTGATCTGAGGGATGGGCGACATGCACAAGCATTTTCGAAGGGAGTATCTTTTGCGGAGGAGGATTTTGTTCCACTACATTGAAACAAACCATAATAGTCAAATTGGTAGAAGAGTGTGTATACATTCGGAACATTCGGGACATGTTTACACTAAAAATAATTTTGTAAATATCATTAACAAAATTTTATCTTCTTTCCCTTCGTTAGTCTTGAGCAAAAGTGATGCATGTCAAACATGTCAACATGACATATATGACACTCAATAATGAAACGAATTGACAACTATAATAATAATTTACCTTTTCTTTTTTCAAAATTATCTGTGTTGTGTTGTACGATCTACTTCACAAAACAAGCCATCATAGTTTGGGTGAAGCACTAGAAATGGCATGATTAATCAACTCCTTCCGCAAGATCTTTCCTGCCGGAGTTTTTGGAATAGAGTTTATAAATGCAACGCGACGGATCTTCTTATAAGGAGCAACCTGCAACGAAGGATACACTCACTGGTCACTATTTTGATCTAAAGAAAAAATTAAGAAAGAAAAGCACAATGAATGCATTGTACAATAAAAAGCAAACAAAGAATTTAGATTACTCTTAGTAATTCATTGTTTTTGACCAACAATTTCATTACACGGTGAATGCTAATGATATTATTAGCTTGTATCCTTCAGTAACTTGCAATGACATGTATGCATTGTTTCAAAATAATCCATTAATCAAAGAAATACACATTGAACTTTTCAAGATGCCGCAGAATAACAAATTCACGTAAAATTTATTACAAAGACCTTAACAAAAGTGTATACTGCAGAGAAAAGATAATGCTTGATCGTCAATTTAGTATTCGGTCATCTCTTCGGTTCCACGAATGTGATTTGTTAGAGACGAGACACTCCAAATTATTCAGAGTTAATAGTATGATTTACAATAAATCGATCACATAAGAAATAGTAAAGCACTGTTTCGGTGCGGGCAGCGAGAGTGGTACCAAATCGAGGCAAACTCTGAATACTAGATATGAGCTCAAAAAAACAGGGGCAAGGTCGGCCATTGAGGCGATGGAGGATAAGCTTCATCGTCGAGAGGGAATAAGAAATAGTAAAATTGGTGTCTCGAGAAGTGGGCCAGACAGAAGCAGGACACTCTAGTCCTGGACCAGGCTTTTAACAGCTGGGTTGCCATGGCGCTGAACTGGCTTATTTTGACACTACTAAGTTTGTGCATCAGTACACGGTAGCTTAAGAATATTGCGGTAAATCCAGACTACATTCTCAAGGAGGGATACATAGAAAAGGTAGCATCATAGATTGTAGACTGTAAAAATTTTCACATAAAGAAGCTCTTTTGGGTTAAACAAAAAAGGACAGCAAACAAAATGTGATGTAATTATACTTGATTCTTGAGAGAAAATAAAACATATACAAACACATAGACATGCCTGTTTCGCGATGAGATTCATTATTTGAGCACCCGTGATACTGCTACCCGGTTTTCTCACAACATAGGCCATGGGAATCTGCCCTGCTTCTTCATCGGGATATCTGCTCCCAAATAAGTCGTGTCAATGACGAGTTAAAATATTAATCCAGCTACTGATAGACGTCCATGAAGAGCTAACAGTATTGAATCTTGATTTAACAAATGAGTGAAACATTAGATGTTCATCTAATTATATGACAACAAGGTTTCGGCTCTTAATACAATTTAGATTATTGTCCTTATTCTAAGTTTCAGAGATTCCTATTTGAGGAAATAAATAGTTTGCGAGTTTACCGCAAGTGTGACGGACACAAGTTGATTCTCCGTCCAATCATGAATGTCATCTCTTACAAGAAATAACGTTGAACTGACACGACATCCTAACTTATAAACAAATTTAAACTTGGAAATTTCAGATTCTATGATATGGAAGACTGATGTGCATGACCAAGTAAACTGTAAACATGCTAAAATGCATAGAGATATCAACTTAAAATAAGTCCCAAGTGATTCAAACTTAAAGCATGAGCATACGTACGGAATTACTGCTGCATCATCTATCTCGGGAATGGATTGAAGTGAGTGTTCCAATTCAGCCGGAGGAACCTGCAAGGTGTCTCGTTTCTTGTCAGATAACAACTTTCAAAACAAGAAATAAGATTCAATTATAGGATTGGTACAAGTAGACAGTCTGAGTAAAGCATTACCTGATATGCCTTGTATTTTATCAATTCCTTCAACCTATCAACAATAAAGAGAAATCCATCAGAGTCAAAATAACAGAGATCACCAGTCTTTAGCCAGCCTTCTGAATCCAGAGTTGCAGCTGTCGCCACATCATCCCCAGCATAACCTGTCAACGTCCCACCGTTTGTACTGTCAAATTATTTGAAAAACACGGCAAGGGTATTTGGAAAGCAAAATATTACAATCTTGATACGTGCATAATTCAATTTCGACAACATCCAAGTTTTCCTTTCCCCGTTTACGGTTCTTCCCAGCTGCTTTAAAAAATCCAATTGCCAGCCCAAAGCATTAAAGATAAATTTGCTATTGGGTTATGTAAATTTTTCTAAACTACAAGACATTTCCCGACTGTGTTGTCGACAAAATTTCCCTATGAATTGGAAAGAGCATGTTATTTGAGCTACAAGCACAAAGATCATAACCTAGTGAAGAAAATGTAGAGCTCACATATACAGGATCAATTGGGACATAACTCAAAATTGCCCATCATCAGCTTTCCATCATTAAGCTCAAAATCCCTACTGTTTTATATCCAATCACAAATGACAAAATTCTTATAATCGCAAACATCAATGATTCAATGATTAATCAAGTTCGTCAATGCATTACCTTTCATGACAACAGGCCCTCGTAACCAAAGTTCACCACGCTGTCCAGGAGGTAAGGCCTCGCCATTTTCAGGATCAACTATCTTGGCTTCCAAGCTCTCAGCCAAGCGCCCAACCGATCCATATTGTTTAATCTCATCAGGCCCTACCGTCAGTGTTGCAGCCCCAGTAGTTTCGGTCAAACCATAACCCTTAAAAAAAAAATTAATAGTTTTCTTATACACAAATTGCACTAAAGATTACCACAAAAATTCCTTTCAAGCATTAGAAACACAATAAAATATTCTAAAATTAATTAAATGTGTCTTATGAAAGGAAGTTTTTACTATTAACAGATAAGCAATTTTCATTCTCTTCTTTAGACTAAGAATTATAACTTTATATATAATTGTTGTTATCATGCTTTTCTACATATACAAGAAAGCCTTGAATTGATTTAAGTCGAATTTCGATTAAATGTTTCATCATACACATTTATGCTAATTTTAATTAATGCTACCAGCAGCAATGAATAGACTAATAGTGGTGTCAAAGGGCCAGGACCGTCCAGGCTCGGGATGACCACCCCATTAAAAACCGGATCAAAACCAGCCGGCTCAGTTTGGGGGCGGTTCACGAGTTGGTCTGCCATAATGAACGGACAGTGTCGAGCCCATATTTTTGTTATACCTGACCAATCTCCACATTGGGGAGTCTGGCTTTGAACCGCTCCGCAACCTCCTTCCCCAGTGGCGCTCCACCACAGGTCCACAGCCCAGGCTCTGAAGAGAGCTCAAGTCATATTTCACCACTAAATCTGACTTCGCCATAGCCACCACAAGTGGCGGCGATACAGGAATGAACGTCACCCTGTATTTCTCCACCGCCTCCAGCATTTTTACGAAGTCGAATTTCTCCATTAACACCACGCTTTCCCCCAGCGACGCTGCCCTCATCAGCATGAAAAACCCAAAAACGTGAAACAAAGGTAATGTAAAGAATAATACCGGGTGGATATTCATTTTCATTTCTTGTTTTGCTTGCTCATCATTTGCCAATTTATTGTAGTACAAACCCGCCAACATTGCTATAAAGTTCCGGTGAGTAAGAACTACCGCTTTTACTTTCCCGGTGGTGCCAGAAGAATATAAAATGGCGGCTGGGTCCGATTGTTGGATATTGACTTGTTCCTCGCTATTCGAACTATTGACTGAAGAAAGCATAGACAGGAACTGCGGGGAGTCGAGGAGAATAACGGGGAGGTGGACGGGGAGTTTGTGGGCGGCGGTGGATGTAGCAAAAGCAATGACGGGTTTACTGAGTTTAATTTGGTGGGTCAACTCGGACGGTGACGACAATGGATTAGTCGGCGAAATGGTGATTCCGAGTGAAAGAAGGGAGAAATACAGTACCGGAACATATAGAGAAGGCGGGGATAGTATAAAAGCGACGTCGTTTTTCGAAAGAGAAGGGTAGAGCGATCGTAGAGAAGATGAAAGTGAGTGAACCTGGTGGAGGAAGGTGGTGTAGGTAAGGCAGCGGCCGGTGGCAGCATCGATGATAAATGAAGTGGTGGAGAGAGCTGAGGAGACGGTGGTGGTGGGGGAGTGGAGGAGGGATAGAGTGTAAGAAACAACGGATAGGGGCTGAGACGGCGGCGGCAGTGGCACTGGTGGCCGGAGGCTGTGAAAAATCTTGGTCTGTGGGCAGTAACCGCTTCTGGGGTCAACGTTAGAAGATTGAGATTCTGCCATGGAAATGTATAGAGAGAGAGAACACGTAGATTATGTAATGATGTATAAGCATGTTTGTCTGTTGAATAATAAGTCAAACGTCACTTTCAAATGTATTAAAATAAAGAAAAATGGTTGGTGTGCACTTCCATTGACCGCGTCTTTTACGGCAAACAAAAAGTGGAACCACATCAAATGGACTTTTGAGAGGAGTCAACGGACTTTTGAGGTCAATTACCAGAATTAAAGAAAAAAAAAATTTGTTTAATTTGTATTTTTTTATATTATTTCTATTTTTAATGTGATTTTAATTTTAATTTTTTATCTCTATCCACTTGACGTCTGTATTTTTTCACGACGTTAGGCCTATTCAAACAAAGAAGCAGAAAAATTGCAACGACACTGGTGTTTAAATTCGACAACATTCTCGTAAATTCTTGAGGCGCAAAGAAGAACGTGATACTAATATATATGGTTGAGGTACATTATTTATTTGTTATTGATTTTTTTAAAAACTATGTAAAGTTTTTTTTTTTAAAATATTTATCGATGATTTAAGTTGGAATTTTATGGGTAATGTTAGCCATATGCAATTGCCTTTGATGTTGGATATCTGTTGAATGTGTGATTTATGGAAAACCCAGATGTTCAGAACGGTCTGTGAAATTGCATCAATTCGTCATGCAACGACAGTCGTCATTTTGAAACGACTATGCTAATTTTTTAACATTTGAACATATGGCAGTAAATAAATCGAATAGCCAATGAAACACTAAAGCTTTTCACCTTCCATTTGTTTTAAAAATTTTTGATAAAGAATAATTCGATTAATCATTGATGGACTGAGGCTTTTCTCCTTCCTGATGTGCTAATGACTATTGGTCTGCTCTATTATGTGCTATAAGTTAGGCGTGTTTTGCAATTATTTTATAATTAATTGCAATTATTTGTATTGTCATGTGCTTTACTTCTATCGTACCGATGACAGACAACAGACCTTTTCTCCAACCAATTCAACCTTAGGGAGCTTCAACTCCATTTGCTTATACAAAGGCACTGTAATTATTTCAATGCCAAACAATTCGTCCATCTCTCTCACACAGAAACTGCCTTGACAATGTGGTAAAAGTGTCCATTGGTGGTAGAGATCATTTTGATCTTTTCTTCTCCAACCCTCATATTTTATTGGCTACAGTTAAGGTGCAATTAGATAAGCATTTATCTGATGTCTTTCTTGACAAGCATGAACGCTAGTAGAAAGTTCAAAAATACCCACCAAATATTGTTGCACAGTGGAAAGTAGAAGCTTTGCTTGATATATTTTTGCACGCTTATGAGTATTTTTAATGAAGTGTACTCTCGCTTTTTGGAGGCTGATGACATGGATGAAGAGATTGAGCAGTCGGGTTCGGAGGAAGGGGATTGAATAGTTAGGGAGAAGATGATTTGTGTTGGTCAATTGTCAAGTTTTATTGGAACGATTTGTGTTTATCTGATAACCTATTGTTTTGATTAAATTATGTTTAAGTTTTTTTTTTTTGTTAACTAGTATTTTGGAATCGATGAGGTTTTTGTTTTGTTTTAATAGATGTATTATCAGTTTTGAATGATAATAGTAACATCAATTTTTTATAACAGTTTGACACAATTATGATCGTAGTGAAAACTATGTAATGACAATGAACACGAGATATAACGTAAAATGAAAACTATGTAATGACAATGAATACGAGATATAACGTAAAATAAAAACTGTGTAGAATCCCATTGACAAATTGAATCCCAAACACAATATTAATTAACCAACAAATGTCTAAATCTCATAAGTATATACAACTTACAAAATGATCTGTCAAAGTTAGTTCACAAAAATCTAAAACAAGTACTGATGTTTTAAAACGCATACAATAGTTTTAAAACAACAAAGGATGTTTTTGAACTACCGATGTTCTAAAACTACTTCCATCGTTTATAAACTTTGTGGTTGTTTCAGTAGGCTATCAGCCTAAAATGTACATCTTAAACAATGTTTGCAACTACCCTACCCTGATATCAACAGCACTAAACTGAACAAAAGGAAGATCAAAATCAAAAACCAAAACAAATGAGAAATTATTTTTTATGGGGTACAATCAAGAGTGTATAATTTAACATCCAGTTTTTTCCTCTACTTCCGCATGTAGAATCCGTTAACTAACTCTGCTTGTCTGCCGATGCTCAAGAATTTTATGTATTTGATGGCGTAAACACCACAATCACCCATGCAATACAGTTTCGAAGTTGGACATTAATAGTGCAAATTAAAATAGATGATCGCAATTGCTTAATGTCATATGAAACTTACGAGTTGGATTGTTACGAAGTTGTCGTTATTCGTTCTATTGCTAGAGCATTGATGCCAATTTTGATTTTCTTCAGAAGCATCGGAATAATCATTGTCATGGGCTTCAAGTCAGCTCTAATTTGATCATCCATAGAGCAGGTCATATCTGGATCATATATAAACATAGTCGATTCGGCGATGTCCACCTCGACATCATACCAGTGACTATGATTGCAAACTGAAAAATATAAATAGGTACACCCCTCCTATTTCTGACTATGTTTTGGGAACTCGCTTTTGAGATAACTGTTGAACCCTTCTAGTAGCTCAGTCGGATGTTCTTTTGCATCTAACTCAAGCATCGCTACCATGTAGTTGACGTAAAAGTTCATGTCCAGAATGACTCGTGGACGGTCGAAGGATTTGGGATATTTCATCGTCCGCTGATGTAGCAATTGCATTGCCAAATCAACATGCTTCAAAATAAGAAAGTGTTAGCCAAAGTAATTAAGTTTGTTGAAAATATATTTCACACCTTGAGGCTCTTACCTCGTCTGAAAGCCAATTTTCCTCTGTGAAAACATCATGAAACCATTTTTTGCATTCTTCAACGTTAAATAGTCCAATTGGTTGATGACACTGGGCGTAAATCAATAATGGAAAAAATATGAATGAAGAAAAAACAAAAATGGAAATTACAGAGTAATAAGTCTACTAAGTTGGAAACGATATTTACCCATCACCTAATTGGTTGTACCATGTAGAAAACTCATTATTCTTCACAGGGTCAACATCTCGGAAAAGATCAAACGCCGTAGCATCAACGTGATTTCTCCACTGACCTTCAGTTGTGTATGGAGAAGTCACCCACTGTGAAGGCTTTTTAACTCTCGTTTCTCACGGCTGTTCGTCTACGGCCAACTTTTCTACAGCTTTCCTCTTTCTCTTGCGTAGGAACACCCTAGATTTTTCTTGTGCATCATTCGGTATGATTGATCGTGTACTCTGCCTACGTGGTTAAACTACCTCCTCCTCATCACTCTCCACCGTTGTCCCAACCCCTGTATCTAAGGCTGTCTCTGCTTCATTATCTACCGTTGTGTCTACCCATGTATCTATGGCCGCATCTTCTTCATCCTCAACTGCAATTTCTACACCTGCATCTATAGCTGCCTCTGCATTACCATCAACTATCGTTTCTACACCTACAACTACCAGCTCTTCTGTACTCTCTGTTTCGTTCCATCTACCCATGTATCCACTTCTCTATCATCCGCCTCCTCTGCACCCATCTATCCCTAATCACCAAATGATACGTCAGCTCCATCCCAATTCAATCCTCTATCTTCGTCCATATAATCCCCATGCAAATGTGGGCTACACTCTCTCCATTCTTCTGACCTGTCCACCTTCCTCTTCAGCTCGTCAACTTGATCCGTTAGTTTTTGATTTTTTCAAGTATTTGCCTCAACATATTTATGTGTTCTCAACATGGACGGCTCCTCCGTAAAGGTACACGAAGTGCTGGAGCGGGCGATGATTGACCAGCTTGGACATGACAAAGAATAACAAAAACATAGCGTTACAAATGAATGCAAGTGATAGGATTGGATGCAATTAATTTATTATAGTATACATACATCATGCTTATCCTACACAACTGGAGAGCGTAGGGGGTCATCCTCTCATATATCATCAGGTTCTTCATCTCCAGGAGCACAGTTGGCTCCGTCCTCATGAAGGTAGGCATTGAGGATTGGATATTTCCTTTTAGGGCTGGAGGCAAACAATCTCTCATACTCTTATTTCCTCTCCCCAGGACTAGCATGCAACGTGCAATGTATGTGTAGCTGTGGATCGTCCAAGAATTCTGCAATGTCTCTTGATTCAGGTATTAAGTGCGAATTCTATGAGCAAATCCTCGAGAGTCTCTTTTCTTGCATCCGAGCATGGAACAAGTGCGCTATGCATGGTATTGCCCCAAATGCCCAAACCTACATATAGATGTAATTGTCATTTACTTACCAATTTTTTATATCAAATTTTTTTCATGTAATGGAAATTTTAGATTCAGTTTTAGTAACCATTACTTGCACTGCCAATGGAAATCTCCACAAAGAATATATCTCATTCTGGTCTTCCCAACTTCTCGTAAATGCATGCCTTGTGAGGTCATAAATCTTCCGCCCCCATGGATATTGATCAAATAAACTCAAGTCATCTACCAAATCCAATATGTGACCATCTATCTTTGTGTTCAGTTCTTTGGCTTTTAGCACCAACTCGTAGATACATGCTCATTGTCTTCCATATTATCTTTCTCATTGTCAAATGCTTCATACAAACAACTAGGGATGATCTTATCCCCATCTCCAAAGTATTTCTCAAACAGCCGCCTATTCTGCACTATCCTGTTTTTGTACTCAGCCTCATCTTCTAGCTTAAAGCCCGTCACGAGTGTAAACTTGAAAAAAGAGAACCAGGCAACTTGCTCATTTCCTAAACAAAAATAGAGCTCGTCTGCATTCTCTGAACGTATCCTCATGATTAACAGGTTGTGAAATAGCTTTGGAGATATTTGCATAGTCCTCACTTTGTACAAGTTTCCAAAACATGAGTTCATAGCTCCTTGTGTTTATCATCTAATGCATCGTATACTAAATCAATTTTCGATAGCGTGGTTCTCGATGACACCTTAGATTCAGTTACAAGATTCCTGTTTACGAAATCCTCCATCATACAAATAATATAATACAATCAGTTAGTGAAACATAAGGTATCGTTCTAGAAAAACCACATACTTTTGGAACAATAACATTCGTTTTTGTAACGTCATGTAGTCGTTCAGTGACAAATGCAATCACGTGTGAAATAAATACGATCATATGTTGTAAACTTGTACAAGTGAGAATATTGTAGACCACTCACTGTTGTTCATCATAAATGTATGTTTGGGATGACTTTCTTATAGGAATGCCAATAGATGTTGGAACCCACAACTTTCCAAATAGTGAGACATTGTTATTTTACGTAAAAAAAAACCCTAATTTCAAAATCAACTTTACCAAAAATATCCTATTTTCTGAAACAACTATACAAGAAACCCTTAATTTTGAAATTAATTTGACAACCATCTTAATAGTGGAGATTTGGAATCTTTATGACAATTTAGTCACCTGACTCTGCTTCTTGACAGTGTGAGTTAGGGGTTGGAACTTCAAAATGACAGGTGCGTGCGAACGGTGCGAAGTTTTACCTCGGGAACTTTCTTCATTTTTTTTAAAAGTCGTTCAGTGAGTGGGTGAATGTATCGTATACAGTAAAAAAAATATAAGTAAAAAAGTATACAAGTAATAGTTTTTAAAAACGTCTAGGGACGATGTCGTTTTATACATGTCATCGTAAACAGCCCTAGGATTTTTCAAAAACGTCTAGAGATGTTTTCAACATGACTTCAATCATTTTAAAATAACTACATCGTTCTACAATATGATCGACACGAACGAGTTCGACGATCAAAGTAATGTACATTTGATTGATCGACATGATCGAGATCGACGATTGAAGTAATGTACAATTGATTGATCGACACGATCGAGTTCGACGATTGAAATAATATACAATTGATTGATCGACATGATCAAGTTTGACGATCGAAGTAATGTACAATTGATTGATCGACACGAACGAGTTCGACGATCGAAGTAATGTACAATTGATTGATCGATACGATCGAGTTCGACAATCGAAGTAATGTACAACTATATGATTGACACGATTGAGTTCGATGATCGAAGTAATGTATAATTGATTGATCGACACGATCGAGTTTGATGATCGAAGTAATGTACAATTGATTGATCGACACGATTGAGTTCGACGATCGAAGTAATGTACAAATATACAATCGGTATGATCGAGTTCAACGATCGAAGTAATGTACAATTGATTGATCGACACGATCGAGTTTGAAGATCGAAGTAATGTACAACTATATGATTGACACGATCGATTTCGACGATCGAAGTAATAAACAATTGATTGATCGACACGATCGACGTTTGTACATTTCATCAAAGGGTTTTTTTTTTGTTTTTTTTTTGAAAAACGTCTAAAGACGTTTAAAAAAACTATAGTCATTCTATACTAAATGTCGGTGGTTGTTTAAAACAATTGTAGTTGTTCTAAACGTCATTGGTTGTTTTTAATGACAGTATAAGTTTCACAACATGCTCAATTCATTAGTTCGTCAACTTTACCAAAAATGTCTAGGGTCGTTCAAAACAACTCTACTTGTTATGTACTAAATGTCTATGGTTGTTTAAAATGATTGGTGTCATTGTGTTATTTTTTACACACAGAAGGGATAGTATGTAGCTAAAAAACACATCTGCAGTCTAAAATAAAGATAAACAACATAAACACAACATATGTATTCGACATAACAATAAATCAAATATATTACGTTCACATTTGTTGTCCACAGAAAAAATAAAATAAAAAACCATAGACCTGCACTACTCTTCTACTCTACCAGTTGGAATTTAGTGTGTACATCTTAGACGGTTGTGTTTGTCCCGCACCTGCTACATTTATGCCTCTTGGGAAACTCTCGAGCAGATGGTATCCTTGATCTTCTCTTACGTCCAGCTTGGCGCTTAACTACTGACGGCAAGACTATTAAAGTCTTGATATACTCAGGAACAACCCAATCAACTTCATTAGGCATATGGAATATTGTTTCAGCATATGCCGCTCTCCAATAATCAGTCGTGTAATACAATGAACACAATAGATAAATCGAATGCCTACTCACCTTTACCACTGTGATTGCATGCTCGCACAGTAAGCGCTCCAACTGAAATCATCTACATGTACATGTTTTCTTGTCCAAGTTTACAGTATACCTCGAGATTTCGTTGCTCACATCATACCTTATTAGATCAATGGGATTTGCCATGTACTTTCTGGCCTTACCATGATTCTTAATGAGTTTTTCTTCCATTGATGGAGTTAGAGTGTTGGTGCAACCTTGTGTAATCATGCGTCTTTTGTAAAACTATTTCTACAGCTTTCTTCGAATGTTCTCAATCAGTCTAAGGACTGGCAATTCCCGATCTTTCTTCAACAATGAGTTGATTGACTCCACATTGTTTGATGTCATGATGTTGTAGCGGTTCCCATTAAAGTGTGACCTGGCCAAAAATTCATACTTTGCTTTCTGTAAATAATCTCAACTACATTTATATATGTTCTTAATTTGAGTCATATAATTGTCCACTCTTCAACAGTATACGTCTCTGTTGTTTTCTTGAACAGTGATAAAGCATCTGAATTTTTTGTCTTCAATCTCAAGTTGCCTTTTATGTGATAGACGCAGTGGCTATGGTACGTGTTCGGGTATATAGCTTCGACTCTATTGATGATACTCTGCCCTTGGCCAGATATCAAAACAAGGTCCAATTGGTCACTAGTTACTTCCTTCAACTATGTAAAAAATCAGTTCCACGATGCATCATTCTCTGAATCAACTATTGTCCATGCAATATGATATATCTGCATGTTTGCATCTTGACATGTAGCAACAATCAACGTACCTTTATATCTTTTTGTCAGCGATGTTCCGTCTACAATAATTACTGGTCGTATGAAATTGTGAAATCCATGAATACATGGTCTGAGAGCCATAAAAAATATAGGAATCTACTATCACTATCAATTTGTAGACGTGTTACCATACCAGGATTGTTAACAGATAAGTTGTGAGCATACGAGGCCAATTTAGCGTAGCTTTCCTCAGGTGAACCTCTTAGATTCGTAAGGGTAAATTCTCTAGACTTCCATGCATTCCAATAGCTCATGACTACCCCAAAGTCGTTTCGCACGTCATTAATGACATCTGCTGGTCTGTACATCGTGCTGGGGTTTAGAAACTTTGGCACTATGTGCCTCCCGACAACCCACGGTCTTGCCTGTCTATGCTCATTGCCCATAATGCTCAGAGAGTAAGTATGTTCATGTTTGTGTTTGCGAACTTTAAAGTAATCAGATTGTGCGAACTTCATTGCTCACAAACGCCATTTGCAATTCTGATCGAAGCAAACAATGGTGTATGTCTGCTTGTTTGATTTTTCACTCTGAATTCAAAGTCATACTTTATTGCAAGCAAGTGCAACTTCAATATCATATCTTTTTTTGACTTAAAGATTTTGTCATCTGGCACATCTTCATCCGTGAGAATCACATGTGTTGTAATAGGTGAAGATAAAGCCAGAAGTTGCGCTTATTTGTGAACTGATTGTCTTCGACCACCTCAGGTCCAGAAGAATAGCGTATTCTTAGAATTTTCAGTTGGACTTTCGACATTTTGATCATCTACATTAATATCCATCCCATATTGATAATCATCTATATTTTCATCCACTTCATTATCGTCATTGGCTTGCAATCGTGCATTGTTTTCTGGAAGTATTTCCAAGTCTTGCCAATAGTCATTCCCTTGTAATTGTACATTGTTGAATGACAATGTCTTCATTTCGATTTCACGCTTGAGTTCACCCAGTTCGACTGCATCAGTTTTATCATTAACCAGTGTTCGACCTTTGCTCACACGGGTTATGCAAAAGGGAAGATGATGACCTTGTTTAGTGAGACCTACATACCAGTGCACATGTTTGTCTAATGTAATCTGGATTGGCTCCGCAAACATTGTATCACTAGGTAGAAGAAACCTCATCTCCAATTCATGCAAGGAAGAGTCAACATTGCACAGATCCAGTAGTTTACCATACATCTCTTTATATGAAATCTCAGCAACAATTTCAAGTCCATCCACAATATGACTATCACCCCGTTTCCAATTTCACTTTCCCTGACCATCCCTAACAAACTCACCAAAATAAAATACAGGGATCTATAATGGTGAGTCAATTCTTACAATTCATTAAAACTTCGATTACTTAATCTAACAAAAAAAAATTATTTCTCAAAAAATCAAATACTATATTTCAAACAATCTCAACTACACTGCAATAGTACTTCAAAATGTGTTTCATTGATTAAAATGACATATGGTCATCTTATAACAACCACATTCGTTTACGACTACTGTCGCTCAACAAGAATACAATAGTTTAAAACGTCCCACAGTAGTTTCAAATGTTCAAGAAATCACAAATAATGCAGTTTCTTTCTCAACTCTACCATTTTAGATGAATAACATTTCTTAACACCCATTTCGAACATATACAACAAAATGCCATGTATATATGAAATATTGAAAGAGACGAGAATATATTACCAATGAAGAATTTACAGCAACAAATGGAGTGTGAAGTAATTCTCTTCACGGCAACAACAAATGGCAGCAAGTCTTTCTCTCGCCCACAGAAAATGAAGGAAGAAACCTAAGATTACAGTGGAGAAATTGGAGGGAGAAGTAATTTCTTAAACTAACGTAGGGTTTCTTCAATTTAGCAACTTCACGTCGTTAACAGAGTGAGATGTTGCTGAGGGTTTTTGGGTCTTTTGTGTCATATGCATTTCAGTTATTATAAAAATATAGTAAGGGTATCATACACTTTTTTCACTGAAGAGACCTTAAAAAGACATGAAGAATAAGTTAGACCTTAAAAAGACATGAGTTGTTTGACAAGGCCTTTTAAGAAAATACCAAGAAAGAATGGTAATAATGTCAATGAATATATTACAGATTAATTCAAAATATACTTCTACATTGATTTGACCGAAGGAAACCCATTTTCATTCTCATTTCTAGCATTAAGTGGCCATTTCTTGCATGTTGTTTCTAGTTTTGAACCATTTATAGATTTAAGTGGCAATGTTGAGAAATTTTTACTACTAGAGGAGAGATGTTTTCACGGCGAGGATATGGTGTTGTTCAAGAAAAACAAACAAAGTTATATTCACGTATGCATCTTTAGAATTTGAAATAAGATTTATTGTATAAAAATATCAAAAATTGACAGTTTTAGGAGTTTCCATCACGACAATAACAAAATAAATATTTGTAAATATGATAAAAACATAACTTCATACGGCATATAACACAAAAATATGTCACAAAAATAACTTCCATATGAGAACAAAAATTACAAATTTCAGAAATGACTATGGACTACCTGGAGGGAAAAGATAGCTTCAAGTGAAGAAGGAAACAAGCATAAAAATATTGTCAGAGACCCGCCGGAATGTTGTTGGAAGATGTAGTTGAAGTTAGGAGAAGAAATAAGGAGACTATTAATTTTTGCAAAAAGCAGATTTGGAGACGGTACAAGACACCCGTTGTTATTATTTTTTCAAATCAAAATCTCGCGATATATAACAAAATATCGCGAGATTTTGTGAGCAAAATATTACATCATCATTAATGCTGTAGAAAGGGGTGTACAACAAGCGTTATCGTTTGATTTTGTTAAAAATTAATTTTTTTAATAAAAAATATTGCCGATTGATTTTGTTAAATATTAATTTTGATAAAAATTGATTATGTTAAAAAATTGATAAAATTGTATGTTGCATAAAATATGTACTTAAAGTTAATTGTTACTAAATATGTGGATTTTTGTACTTCACACTTTGTGCAGGTAAAGTTTCTAAACTTTAAATTGTACTTTATTAATCTTTCAATTAAACATCATAAACTCAAAATAAATTAAGTTGTCGTTTGATTTTGTTAAAACTTAATTTTTTATTAAAAAAATGTTGCCGATTGATTTTGTTAAATATTAATTTTTTAATCAATTTTCTTGCTGTTTGGTTTTGTTAAAAATTAATTTTGATAAAAATTGATCATGTGTTAAAAAATTAATAAAATTTGTATGTAGCATTAAAAATTTGTAGTTAAAATTAATTTTTACTAAATATGTGAATTTCCGTTCTTCACATTTTGTGTAGATAAAGTTTCTAAACTTTAAATTGCACTTTATTAATCCTTTAATTAAATATCATAAGCTTTGTTAGTCCCTTAGTCTATTTCTACCATTCTAACTACTGAAAATGATGAGTTGACAGACAGAATTACTTACGCGGTCGTTAATTTCGTCCAACTCAGTATCAATTACAATGACCTCTTTATCTCTTCATATTAAAAAAAAAAAAACAATAATTTCTAGATCCGATGGAAGCCAATCTCATCGTTTTTTTCTTCAACTACAAAAAATAATGAGTTGACACATAGAATTACTTACGTGAATATTAATTATGTTCAACTCAACTTCCACATTGACCATAAAATAAAAATTAAGCTTAGACAAGAAAGGGAAAAAGAAATTAAAAAATCTTAATATAAAAATAATAATAATGGTGCACCTGCACTTAGCGTTAGTTTGGATACCATCCTTCACTTTCTACACCTTATGAATCATTTTTACCATGCTCGTAAGTAATTCTTTTTAGTTGGACAAAATTTTACCATCTTATTTATTATATATATATATATTTTATTAATAGATGTTGAGTTTGATGAAACACCATATAAGTAATTTCGTCTACTAACTTATCATTTTCGAAGTTGGAATGATAGAGACAAACGAATTGACTAACGAGGTTCATGTTGTTAAGTTGAAAAACTAAATATGTGCATTGTTAAAGATAAGGGACTAATGTCTTTTACACATTGAGTTGGACGAAATTAATGGCCATGTAAGCAATTCCATCTGCCAACTCATTATTTTTGTATTGCAGATTAATTAACGGGATTCACAGTGTTTAATTGAATGACTTACGAAGTATTTAAGTACTTTATTCACGTAAGTATAAAGTATGGGACCATTTTGGTTTTTTACCCTTTGTCTAAAAGATGAATAAGTCAAATGTCACTTTCAAATGTATTAAAATAAATTAAGTGTCGGTTTGGTTCCATTAAAAATTAATTTTTTAGTCAATTTTGATAAAAATTGATTATATATTAAAAATTTGATAAAAAATATAGGTCGCATAAAAATACGCTAGTTAAAATTAATTGTTAATTTTAGTATTTTTTAGTAAATTTTTTATATAAAATCAAAAAAACCCTGAATCTTTTGTGCAACTTTTAAAAACTGAATTTCACAATCACTTTTCAGTTTAAAACTCTTTTTGTCATTTGTTGAATTCATGGTCTCAAATTCATCCAATAACAAGCCTTGTTACAATTTGAGAATACCAATTTGATTAATTGAAATTGCTGATAGGGATTGATAGAAAAGTCTTGTACTTTTACCTTTTGTTCAATGGGTACATTGGATTATTCATATGATGGAGAGCCTTTAAAATTCAAATACTTTGAATTACTATCAAGGACGCGCTCTATGTTCAAATTAGTAGTCTATTGTGAAAAGACCTAACTGCGAAACCACTACTTTTACTCAATTTTTTTAAATACAAATGATTCAATTATTCCAATCGTAATTCCCATGCCGTTTGAAAGAGGGAAAGTCAATTGTCAACATAGAATATTGTCGCCTCTAATCAAAGACGCCCTTACTTTTGTATAAGGTAAACTCTACAATTAAGAAGAGCGGAACTAGGCCACAAGCAATTCGGACAAACTTCTTGTTGAATAAAGGGGAATTAATTTGGTTGGCTTACGGAGGTGTCATTAGCTTAGATTTTAATAGATTACTTAATATTTATAAGTTTTCATAGATTTTCATAGAATTTGGCATACTTAATAAGATTTTAATAGATATGTATATTATAAATTTTAATAGATTGTCATGTATTTGTATTTGTGGTCTTTTTATTAAAAATTTTATTTTTACCTCATCAGTTAAGCAATTTGTCAACTTGTCAACTTGTCAACTGGAACTTTGGAGAAAATTTTAAAATTATACAATATCATTTCAAGTCTATTTTTTTTTTCTTTTCGAATCAAATTATTTCAGGATGAGCAACTTGCTCTAAAATTAGTATTGACAACCCAACTTTTCACAAAAGTGCACTATTTTCTTTGTTAAAAAACAAGACTAATAGCCAAATAAATAAATAGATAACTAATTCATACATATGATTTACCTTTTAAATATTGCTATTGAATAATGGGATATTTATTACTTTTAACAAAATTCTAAACTATAGATTTTAATTGAGTTCGTACCATGTGTTTGTGGTTTTTTTTTTTTTTTTTTGATCACTCACTTTGTACAAATTGAATATGAATTTTTTAAGCAAAAAATAAAAAAAATAAAATTATATAACTTTTGACTGACCACCCAAAAAATAAAAATTCTAACTTTGTGATTAGAAAATAAAATCCATAACTCTATTGTTTATTAAAAGAAACTTGTAACTTTGTCGTTTAAAAGAAAAAAAATGAATAAATTTGTCTAAACAGAATTTCATTCACATACTCCACATATCTGAAGCTATATATTAGTTCTTCATTCATTTGCATACTCTCTTTGTTGCTCTCGTGTTTCAAAAACATCTTTATCCTCTTCAATTCCTGACAATGATGATGATGGAGATAAATCTTCACTATCTGGTTCAACAGGAAATTCATCAAAATAACACTCTTTGTCAAGAAAATTGTGCAATCCTACACAAACTAACACTAGCTAGCACTGCTTGTATTTTAAATGGAAATAGATGAGCCGATTTAAAAATTGTGAATCGCGATTTGAACATGCCAAATATTCTATTAATTACATTTTTCAAGGAAGCATGACAAAGATTGAATAGTTCATTATCATTTTCAAAATTATGACCCTGACCACAAAAATCCTAGAGATGATATCGAACACCTCGAAATAGAGCTAAAAAGTTATAATTATTTGAAAATCCACAATCCACAAGAAAATATTTATACTACATACATAAATTATATGTAATTTTGATCTCGTGTAAAAAAAAAAAAAAAAACAAAGAGAACTTATAACCAATTCAAGAAAAAAAAAATCTACTTACCCTCGTGGTACTTCAAGTCCATTTTTTCTTATTAACGCGTCATTTAGTAGTTTTGAATTATGAGTTGAACCCTCCCATCCACTATAAGGATATAAATAAATTTCAAATTAAAATTTCAAGTCATTAATACATTTTGTGATAATGTTTTGTGACGTTTATGATTGATGTGTTGGTTAGTATGTCCAAATAGTATAATTTCTTTTGTGATGATATGACAATTTATATTGAATAAAACTTTAGTTTGTATTCATTTATTATTATTGTATTTGTTCAATATTGAGCATGTAAATAAATTGCCAATGATCACTTGTGATAATATAAGTTGGGTGTTTGTGTTGAGAAGCATAGTATGACACAACTTATATTTTGATCATGAATAAAATTGTTCACAAAGAATGTATAAGGGTTGACGCCTTGTAGCAGAAGATTGTAGTGTTGACTATTTAATCATTCGGGTATGCGATTTGTCCTTATCGCAGAAATAGTTTAATTGTGACACAAGTACACTTGGAGTGTATTTAACGAACCATATGTCAAATTTAATTATATAGTATGATCGTGCAAAGATTTAAATTCCACTTGATCATCAGGTATTTTATCTAAATCTTTTGACAAGATTGTATATATTTTTTTCGTTAGTTTGATGGTTCTTTACTTCACCAATGGGTAAGACCAATTTAATTGATCAAATATCTCGATGAGTTGGGAGCGTAAAAATGAGCAAAGTTTAGAATATAAATTCGTGTCGGGAACAGTCGCCCTAAAAATGGGTCGAGCGAACGGTTATAATCTAGTCTCAGTGTTTAGCGATGACTAAATTTCAACATCTGTGAATTTTTACAGGACCGTTGAAGAAAATGTAACTTAAAATTAGTGAGAATAATTAGAAGAAAAAAACGGTCATTTATGCTCATACTCAATCATCAAATCTCAGATAGGGATAAAATATATATAAACGGTAGGTCAGAAGAAAGTATTATAGCTTTTGTAATCTTATATATTCTGATAATGCAATCTTTTGCCTTTAGTAGAAAAAGTAAAGACTACTAATTAAATCAAGCGGTATGAGGTCGACTAGCAAAATCTAATTATTAGAGCTTGAAAAATATATGTCTGGACAGGTCTTGTGGGAGCTCTATAAAGTTTTGGGCTTAATCACAATTATTATGAAAGTTTTGGACTTGATTGTAATTGTGATGTAAGTTTAGTAATTACATGTGTAATTAAATCAATTCTAAGCTAATGGAACTTGGATGCAATTAGGACTCTTGTGCTATTTATATCACATTGCATGTGACGTGAAATAATTCCAACAATTAAGACAAGATGAGAGAGAAAATTCTTAAGTCTTGTTTGGCTTGAATCTTATTTTCTTGATTTTCTAAATCTGTTTTGTCCAGAAATTAGTTTTTGATTCAATTAAAAGGGGCTCACACGCCGGTGTAATCTATACTTGGAAGAATACCGTAGAAGATTTGAACGTTGGGAGCACTAAGTTCGTGAATCAAAAGTGAGAAGTTTGTGAATCAGATCAAGCTCCAGTATCGTTTATCGATTCAGGTACAATACTAAACTATTAGCATATAATTATAATAAACACGTGAACGCCTAGTAAAGATCTTGTTATTGAATTAATGATTTTTTTTTGCTTTTCGACTAATTCTCGTGCCAGTTTTCAACAAGTGGTATTAGAGAGGTCTAGTCCGTTCACGTGTTTGTTTTGTTATCTAGATTTGATAATTGCACATTATAGTCGAGCGATGCATAAGATTATTAATTTATATGTTGATTGAATAATTGAAATTATTTTAAATTGTGATCTAATTATTTTGTGGCCCCATTTGTTCATTGTATTTCGTTAATTCGAGTTTGTAACAAGATCGGTGGATTACGACTCCATCAACTTGATTTAATTTTTAATTGCAAAATAGATTTAAATTGTGAGCCCTAAAATGGGACTATATATATATATATATATATATATATATATATATATATATATATATATATATATATATATTGTAATAATTGAAGATTGACGATTGAACCAACGAAGAAAGAAAGACCCAAAAAAATATTATCAGATAGATTTACGTGCGGCCGCGCATATTCGATTGGAATAGCACGGTGGAGATGATCGACGCAGATCCAGTTGTTTTGCTGGCGTTCGGATCCGATGGTTTTTTGTTCTTGGATATAGTGGTGGATTTTGGTGGCTTCATGGTTGTGCTTTTTGGGAAAAAGTCTCAATGAAGAAGAAGAATCATGTTTGGTTGCTGGAATAGTGTATGTTTGGTTGTATTGATAGCTGGACATGTTTGGCAACGAGTTCAAGTTCTTGGGTGTTTGGTTTCCATTATTCTTCGGGATTGTTTGGAAATTGGAGCAAGGTTTTGGTCTGATGTTTCAAATTAAACATTGGGCTTGGGCCCAAATAGTTTTTAATTCATTTTTTGAGTCTTGTTTTGAGCCACAAATAATTGTTAAGTTATAGCTAATGTATGCTTTAAATATTTTGTTAAAATATTATTGTTCTGTAAATCATGGCATATATAATTAATTTTGACATCGCTTGTGAAATTTAGAACATAATGCATTTCATCGAAATATCAAATTTTCCTTGATTAATTTAATTTAAGTTAAATTTTTCTAGAAAGGGAAGTCCGTTATAATTAAACTGTATGTTAATTTGATTAATGTGAATAGTTGGTAATTATTTTAAATTAAAATCTATTATTTTAAAATATTGAGTGGGGGAGAGTATTTACTTAAACAAAAATCTATGGTCTCATTTTGTCAATCTATAAGCAACAGAATGTGTTAGCCTCGTAATGCAATGGACTCCATATAGAAGGGCTACTCAATTCGGGTTACTTGATTGAATTCCTATTTGGTAGGATCGTTTAGATAGAATATAATTTGAGATCATCCTATAGATGTGGGGGATTATTTTTCATGTATCTGGAGATCTGGACAAATGTTGTACACTCAAATGAAGATCATCTACAAACCTCTTATAGAGACTCTCGTTTATGAACTTGGTGACCAAATAAATCGATACTGAATTTATCTAGGCATTTATTGTTAGGTATAATTTGTCTGGTGGAAGGGTCTTAGCTTAATTAGTTGACACAATGACCTTTCATATAGGGGTACCATTGGATCACAAGGATCAAGTAGTCGTTACATTATTGTAGTTTTATGGATCGACATGTGCATTCATGCATTGTATGTTAAATTTGCTGCTTAACTTTAATATGCAATAATTTTGTTATGTTTTTGCAAAATATCTTTTAGTCCATTTTCTGTTATCCTAAAACAAAACCAACTTACTAGGAAAAATTAAGTGGATTGGAAACATAACATAATGATTGTTCTCACCATTGAGAAAATTGATTTTTTGTTTGAAGAAGATTGACCTAAGCAACCTACTACAAGCAAGGTCAAGTTGGCTCACTGTTACATTTTGGCATCGATGTCAAATGTGTTACAGCAGAAACATGACATTCTGAAACCTCTTATGACATAATGAAAAGCCTCAAGGACATATTTTTCACATCAAAGTAGAAGAGCTCGGTTCGAAGTCATAAGTAACTTACAGAACATCTGCATGAAACCCAGAACGCTAGTGAAGGATCATGTGTTGACTATGATTGGACACGTCAATGTGGCGAAGAATATGGGTGCAACTATTGATGCAGATACTCAGGTTGATATAATACTGAACTCTCTACCTGATATGTTTTCACAGTTTACTGTGGACTATCACTTACTCAAGGTGGATATGCCATTAACTGAGCTAATGAATGAGTTACAAAATGTAGAAAGTGGTCTTAAATCTAAGGATGGCGATGCTTATGTAGCATTTGGTAGCTCCCATGTTTCCAAGCCAAAAGGCGGAGGTGGAAAGAAAAGAAAGTAGCAAAAAGCAGAAATGAAATAAGACCAGAGCAGATGGAAAACTGAATGGAAAGTGTTTCAAATGCGGTCAAAAAGGACACTGGAAGAAATATTGTCCTGATGCATTAGCTAAAAAAGAGCAAGGTGTTGATGATTCAGGAGAGTAGAAAACTTAGTGAAGACCAATTTACTATTACAGTTGGCAGACGACCAATAGTTTCAGCGAGAGCTATATGAGTAGTTTATTTTTCTCAATAATGGTAGGTGTTTAATTCTTAAAGACTATTATTATGTCCATTAGATGAATCGGAATCATGATTCCCATTTCTTGTTAATAGGACAATGTTATTCTCTTGTTTTTTGCGCTAATGCACTTTACATTTTGATGAATAAAGCTCCTATTTGTGCAAGATATTTGGTAAATGTCTTTATATATCTATTCCAAAAGTAAAATTAATAATACATCTAGAAACCATAATTAAAAGAATGCATACCATACTGGTAATACATATCTATGGCCTCTTAGACTTGGACGCATAAACCATTGCTAGTCTATGATTCTTGTTTGGAAGAAAAGATGACTAATAAGTTCTTTTTTAGCAAAGGAACATAGAGTCAAAGGAGTATTGGAACTAGTTTATTCTGATGTGTGTGGACCCATGAGTACACATGCGAGAGGGGAATATGAGTATTTTATTACCTTTACAGATTCGGATACATTTACCTGATGACTCGATAGTCGGAGGCTTTTGAAAAATTCAAAGTATATTAGAATGAGGTCGAGAAACATTTGGGTAAAAATATAAAGATATCTCAATTAGATCGAGATGGCAAATATTTCTCAGGAGAATTCAGGGACTACTTAACAGAAAAATGGTATAGTTTCTAAATTGAGTGCACCTGGTACACCCCAACGGAACGGCATTTCATAAAGAAGAAATAGGACATTGTTAGATATGGTTAAGTCAATGATGAGTTTTTCATCTCTAACTATCTCATTTTGGAGATATACAATGGAGGCAATTGCATATATTCTTAACGGCAGCTGCATGTATTCTTAACCTAGTTTCATCTAAGTCTGTTCCTAAGACTCCCATGGAGTTGTGGAATTGGTGCAAACTGAATTTACGTCACATTCAAATTTGGGGATGTCCGGCTCATGTGCTGAAAGAGAAGACAGAAATGTTGGAGTCTATGTTAGAAATATGCATGTGTGTGGGATACCCTAAAGTTACCAGGAATACTATTTTCATAGTTTTCTATATAGGAAGGCTTTTTGTTAGCACAAATACGATCTTCCTGGAGGGTAAGTATATTAATAAATGTCAGCCCAAGAGTAGAGTTGTTTTGGAAAAAATGAGTGGAAGCGATTCCACGACATTAATTCTTGAAACACAACCTAGTGACAGACGACCCATGGTATTGCAAAAACCTATGGAACGTTATCTGATTGGGAGAAATGATTTATCATCTAATCCCATAGATTAAGAAAATGTTCAAGGTAATGATTCTGTATTTGTGTCACCTGAAGGTGATACCAACATTGATGAAAATGTTACAATTCAAGATCCATCACCCCTTAGGCAAAGTCAGAGGATCATCAGGAAACCTTTTATGTACTTGGTAGTAAGAGAATCCAAACAGGTGATCTCCGTATAATAAGTAGATGATTTGACTTCAAATAAGGAGGCTATGGACAAAATGGTAATTTTCATGGTGCTTTATGTAGACGATATTCTACTAATAGGAAATGATGTGGGAATGTCATCATCTACGAAAGTGTGGTTGTTCTAACAGTTTTCATATGAAGGATTTTGGCAAAACTAGCTATGTTCTAGGGATTCAGATATTAAGATATCGAAAAGAACAGGCTGATAGTTTTGTCCCAAGCTACATATATTGACAAGATGCTTGTCAGATTGCCATGCAAGATTCTAAGAAGGGCAATTTGTCATTCAGACATGGAATCCAACTATCTAATGAGCATTCTCGAAGAAACTCTGGAAGAGATATATGACTTGAGTAGAATACCTTATACGTATGCAATGGGTAGTCTCATGTATGTTATGTTGTGCACTAGACCTTACATTTGTTATGATGTTGGTATGATAAGTCGTTATCAGTCTAGCCGAACCAGAACATTGGGTGAATGTAAAGCATATCAGTAAGTATCTTCAGAGAACAAAGAACTATATGCTGGTTTACTTTTCACTATTGGGGTATATGGATTTCTATTTTATGATTATATTCTACGGCAAGTGAGAGAAATGTTGGGTTTTTAAGCCCAAATAGTATAATTTTGTTGTGATAAAATGAGAATTTATATTGAATAAAACTTTGGTTTGTATTCATTTAGGGAAATTGGCGCAAATCGTCCCTAACATTTCTTCTTATTGCTCAAATAGTTCTTAACCTTTGTTTTTTGGCGCAACAGTTTCTAACATATGTGTTTTGGTGCACAATTGGTCTTTATGTGATAAAAAAGACAAAAATACAATTAGTTTTAGTTTTAAAAATTGCAATTGAATTTTAACAATTGCAAAATATGTAAATAAGTCCGATACATTTATTAAATAATATTTAATTTAGTATATTAAATATATCACTATAGTCGTGTCAATTAAATATTTTATAAGAGAAAAATATAAAATTATTGTGCTTTATGTATATTTAATTGTTATGTGATGTGAAAAACTTGAATAAAAATTAAGTTAAATAAATAACAAAATGGCGTATATAATTTTATGACATTGAATCAATTTTATTATTTTTTAACATAAAAATACTAATAAAAATTAATTTACACATTTTGTTAGTTTCTTTTAATTTTTTATAAAAAATAAAAGTATCGGACTCATTTGTACTTTTTGCAAAGGTTAGGAATCCAATTGAAAATTTTTTTATTTAAAAATAAGGGCATATTTATCTTTTCTTTTTTTTTTTTTTATCAAATAAGGACCAATTGCACAATAAAACACATAGGTTAAAGACTACTGCGCCAAAAAACAAAGGTTATGTACTATATACACAATAAAGGCAAAGGTTAGGAACCATTTGCACCAATTTTCCATTCATTTATTATTATTGCATTTGTTCAATATTGAGCATGTAAATAAAGTGCAATGATCACTTGCGATAATACAAGTTGGGTTCTTGTGTTAAGAAGCATAGTGTGACACAACCTATATTTTGATCATGAATAAAATTGTTCACAACTAATGTATTAGAGTTGACGCCTTGTACCAGAAAGTTGTAGTATTGACTATTTAATCATTCGGGTATGTGATTTGTCTTTATTGAAAAAATGGTTTAATGGTGACACTAGTACACTTGGAGTGTATTGAACGGACCACGTATCGAATTTAATTATATAGCATGACCGCGCGAAGAATTAGATTTCACTTGATCACTGGGTATTTCATCTAAATCATTTGACAAGATTGTGTATATATTTTCGTTAGTTTGATGGTTATTTGATTCACTTGTGGTTGAGATCAATTTAATTGATCAAATATCTCGATGAGTTGGGAGCCTGAAAATAAGCTAAGTAGAGAACACGAATTCGTGTCAGGAACGATCACCCTGAAAAATGGGTCGAGTTTATAAATCTGAGATCAGTGTTTAGCGATAGCTAAACTTCGACATCTGTGAATTAGTTTACAAGACCGTTTAGAATGCTCAACCAAACGTCTTTTGAGTAAAACAATATTGAAAATTCTGACCAACGGTAAGCAATAATGTGTGTGTCTATCTATCTATCTATCTATATATATATATATATATATATCTCACAGAGGTGTTTTTACTCGAATGATATTGCAGAGCTTTAATAACACATTAAGATACATCTTATATATCTGTCTGAAGTGTTCAACGTCCTCAATACTCTATGAATATAATCATATCCAACCTTAGCAGATTAAAATCTGAACCAAACAAGTACATAATTAAAATTTGCTGCAATAGAGAATTATCTTTGCGGCTTTTCTGTGGATTGAACAAGATTAAATTATGTTTGTCAAGGTTATATCGTTGGCTAGCCTTGACTATGTTGGTAAGCCCATAAAAGCGAATAGCTATTAGGTGTTCCCATAGTGGTGGTCCCGATATAATTAGAAACAAAAAGAAGTTTAATCAACTAATATTTCAAAGAAATCATGTCAAGATTATCGTTTAGAAGAGCAAGTAGCATTATCGTCTAGACAAGATGATAATAATCACTGTGCTCAAAAGATTATAAATAGTCAAGAACTTAACGTTGCTAGAATAGAAAAGCAATTGCATAATTAGTGAATTACTAAAAACGAGGTTAACACTATTTACCAAATCGGCAAGTTCGAATTTTTTCAAGATTACTACATTAAAACTAATGAACAAAAATTTCCATAAATCAAGATACGGAAACAATGCCTTTATTTTCTCAAGAAGCACTTGCTCATCATCAAGAAAAATACAAGTTTTTACATATTGGCCTTGCTCAAGTTTTAGTTGACCTTTATTTCGAACATGGTTAGATACTCCTATCCTGCTCATCCTCAAAGAGAAAAGACATGAATTTTTCGAACTCTATTTTATCTATACTTGAATCGAACATTGATAAGGTCCGATATTTTTCAATTATTATCCTAACTTTTCTATTTCTTTAACCGATCCAAATGTTTTGCGGTCCTCAATGTTAGACATTCAAACACAAAATATGGATTGAGAAATGACACTCAATCTATTCTCTAATCTATAGAGTATGTTACAAAGTAATATTTACTACTCTTAATCCAAGTGCAATAAAATCTTCTCCTAAAGGTGAAACCTTATTGTTAGAGGTTAATCATGAAAATACAAATTCTATTGTTCATAAACTCTTGTCTTGGGATAAAGTAACTATATCTACAGTTTGGAACATAGATAAAGTTGCTTCTCCTAAGAAGAGTGAGCCTTCAGAGGTGTCTCAAAATTTGGAACACACTAATGGTGATGCTCAAATTTAGTTTTCTTCATCATCTTCTTTTGTCAAAACTAAGTCTATCAAAAGTTTTGAGCCATCTTGATATTCAACATCTTCGATCAATACCAAAACATCTTTGTAGATTTTGAACTCAAAGGTGTTAATTTTGGTCCCAACATTCCTCGACCCTTCTATAAAGGAGATGAAGAATCTTCTAATGTACGTCTCCAACTCAATCTGATATGAATCAACTAAATGTTATATCAAAACCCTTTGAAATCAACAAAGAAGCTTGCATGAAGACTTCTATTCTATTGTAAATTCTAAAGCTCGCCAAATCTTTGATAAAGATGAACGAAAAGCTATCCAAGATGGATATTACTCTACTATGGAAAATCATAAGTTAAACATTTTCTTCTTTGATTGGTTTACCAACCGATAAAGATACCAAACTATTAATGTCACATCCTCACACCATCAAGAATGAAAAAATTCTCAGAACCAGTAAATTTCTTCATTCATCCAATTTGGAGAAAATTAAATTGATTGTATGAAAACAAGAAGTCATTGCTTCTCCTTTTAAAATAATCACTAGTCCTAATGTTAACCATCCTAAAACAAGAAGTCATACTACTAAAGTTGGAGATGCCCCATCTCTTAGAGATGTAAAAAACATTTAGCTACAAATTAATTATACTAATTTCCTATTACATTCTATATCAAAACAGATGATACCAATAGAATACAACATATCTTCTACTCATTCAAAAGAAGGAACCTCACCATATTTAGAAAAAAAAAAAAACTCAACCTATATTCAAACCTTTTGAAATTCCACAAAAGGATTTAATCATATTTAACAACTCACGTGTTTTACTTGATCAAATAAGTAAGCAACTCAAAATCCTGGGTGAAACTCCTTCCAATAATCGATTCTTCCTTCCATTGTCAATGTTGTTATAAATAAATCAGAAGATGATCAAAATATAAAAAGTCGCAAAGAGAAATTTTAAGAAATATCAATGAACAAGATTCAACATTCCAGAACACACCAAAAGACCTATTATCCAAGAACTTCTTTTCCTGATCTTCAATACGAAGATTAACTTTTTCTTATTCAAAATGTATTTTCCAAAAATGGTTCCTGCGAATTGAATATCGACAAATATACTGAGCATCAAATCATCACCACCTTACAAAGAATGTGCATAGTTGCTACCTCTTATAAAGCTATGAACATTTATGACTTTCAAATTGCTAAGACCTTATTTGTAGGATTTTCCAGTCAATTAAAAAGATGGTGGGATGATTATCTTGCAAAGAATGAGCAATTGTCCATTCAAGAGGCAATAAAGAAAAAACAAGAAGGTGCTTTATTCCATAACAAAACATTTTGTTGGAAAACTCATTAAATTTGAAGAGAAGTCCTCTGAGATCGTTTCAAATTTATCTTTTTCAAAGTAATAAGATTTTCAATAGTACAAAGATATGTTTTTAAGTAAAGTTTCTACAAGAACTCTTTGTAATCAACCTTTTTGGAAAGAAAAATTTATAGCTGGACTTCCTAAGCTCTTTTCTGAAAAGGCTCTATACATAATCAATTTCAAGGCAAAATCCAATATATGATTTATCATATAGAGAATTAATTAATTTCATCAACACATAAGATTTATCCATTTGCACTGACCTCAAGCTCAAAGATAAAATTAAGAGTGAACTTCAAGATATCAATAAATATTAGGTCGTTTTGGGCTCAATGTGTTTATGAAAAGACTCAACCCCCTTCTTCCAAATAGAAGAAGTTTCGAAAGAATTATTACGGGAGGAAATATTTTAATGAACGTAACTCAAAATTATTATAAAAGATCTTTTTCGAGAAAATTTTAAAATTACAAGAAAAATAACTTCAAAGATGTTGTTTGTTGGAAATGCAAAGAAATGGGTCATTATTCAAATAGCCGTCCTATGAAAGTAAAAATTAATGAAGTACAAATTGATGAAGATCTAAAGCAACAAATATTACATCTCTTTGACTCTATGACTCTGAGTAAAGTGAAGACTCATATTTTAAATAGATTTTTCAGATTAGAATCTTCTGATTCTTCTAGCACATATAATAATGGTTGTCAAGGAATTTTCTCTTGCATCAAAACTTTCAATGTTATTACCAAATGTAGAGAAGTTATTTTTAATATGGTTGGCAAAATTGAAGATCCCGCTGAATGATGAGACTATCTTTATAAACTTCAGCACTTTGTTTTTTCTAAAGAACAAGTTCCTAAACTAGAACCTTATATTCTAAAAAATATTTTCTCTAGACTTGAAAATAAGACTATCCCCACTTCCCTACAAGATCTCCAAAGAGAAGTCAAAAATTTGAAAGATGAAAAAATTCAAATTTTAAAAAGAAATCATCTTGATACCCAATTAGAAGTCTTAGCTCTCAACATTCTTTTTGAATCTGATAACCAAAAGGCTTCGAAAGATAAGCAACCCATTCTACATACGGATTTGCATAAAGAAGAAGAGCACTTTATCAATGGTTTGCAAAAAATACCTCTTCAAAAATAGTATTGTCAGATGACAATTGCCATCAATTGAGAATACAAGCTTTTGGCTAAAGTTTTAATTGACATTGGAGCCGATCAAAATTGCATCCAAGAAGGTTTAGTTTCAACTAAATACTTTGAAAAAAAAATTGAACATCTCTACGATTCCAATGGACAAAATTTGAATGTCAATTATAAACTTTCAAAAGCTCACATTTGTGATCAATGAATTTGTTTCAAAACTCCTTTTATTCTTGTCAAAGATCTTGATCAAGAAATTATCATTGGCACTCATTTCATTGTTCAAATTTACCCATTTCAAGTTTCAGAAGAAGGAATTACAACTACGATTTTGTTGACGATGAATAATAAAATGAACAGTGACTTTTGAATAGTAATTTTGAATATTGTCTTACAAATAATGCTTGAAGAACTTACTATATTGCTGCTGATTTGATAATTGAAATACTGAAGTTGCATAAATCTCTTACTTGATCTTAAAAGAAATCACAACGGAGATGTTAAAGAAACAAAATATTAAAACTATAGAATTTTCGGATGCTCAATCGTTGAGGATATTGCCCCTTACGTAGGCATTTTCCAAACTTGAAAAACGGATTCAAAACATTTGATAAATTTTTGAAGATGCTTGTTTTCTCTCATTCACTGAAAACTTTTTATTTTCATGTTGATAGATGCTCCATGTTTTCCATGCTTGAAAACATGCCATTGAGAAATTGAAATTATTTGGCAAAAGCTTAAATTATTTTGAGGGGGACCTTTCTACTTTAAGAAATAATTCATCAAAGGTAGACTTTGTTGTAGTTGGACTTGAAGTTGAAATGAACTAGCTCTAACTTAAATCGAAGCGAAAATAATCATCTTCAATTTGATTAGGGTCTTTGACTTGATTGTCGTCATTTGAACACGTGGTGTTACCTTGATTGCTATTAACTTTTGCCATATCTTGAGAATTTGAACATTGAGCTAGAGTTTCCATTAATTGCTATTTTTAAGTGAGATAAATTGAAAATTTTCTCTTGTTGCAATGGATAAAGTTGTCGTCGTGCAATTCTTTCTCGAAGAGAAATCCAATCTAGAACATCTAGAGAAATCGCACCAGTTATAATGAACTTTTCCCACCATTTGATCTTGAATCTACTGATTAAGGTCTTTAAAATAAATTGCGCAACTTGAGCATTGATGAAAAAATCCCAACAAAATATACAGGATAGATTGAATTTTGTGGAGAAATGGAATAAAGGACTTTCTCCAGACCATTGTATTTTGAATGGTATATTTTTAAACCATGTTTTATTTATTCTGGAAGAATCTCTTTGGTGATTCCATAAAAGAACCACCAATCTTGAAACTATTTAAGAAACATTTTAGGACAGTTTTTATCAATAAGTATGAACCAAGAATGTGTAGAACTACGTAAATAAAATACATAGTTCTAGGCTTGCATATAATCTCTATAAGAGAAGGATTCTAGAATGAAAGATTTTGGAAATTTCTTTTCTCATAGGATATCTCTATTCGAGTTAGACAATTTGATGACGTTGAAGATTTTCACTTTTGAGAGATCTCAATTTTCAGGATTAGGTCTATGAGTAATTTCAAAGGTCTATGAGTAATTTCAATTGAATCAGTGTCAACTAAAATGAACTCATAACATTTTCTAGTTTTGAGGAGATTATTAGAAATGAAAGAAAAACCTTAAGGAAAGATTTTCTTTAAATTTTCGGAAAGGGAAGGGAATTTGAATTCATTTTTGAGCAAAATGATTTTTTCAAAATCTTCTTTGAGAGAATAAATTGTGGCCGGTAATTGATTTGTATTGATAATGGGCAAGTTAGAATGACTTGATAAAACTGATTTTTGGTTAGCATCTTGGAGGAAGTTTGAGAGCGTTATTGGAATTTTTCCCAACACTTCAAACTTATTTTGAACAACTTGGTTGTCTTTTGAGGAAGAAGATGATGTCTTTGATGAGGATTCAGTTAAGAGACTGCTTATGAGGAACGTGGGCCATTGAGTTGGAATATTTTGAGGTTGGAGAATGGGTATTTGATTTCTTTACATTCATCGCATATGAATTTTTGGATTGTGGAGAGGAAGACGAGTCACTAGGCTTTTTGCTCATTTGGTAAATTTTGATGGTTAATGGAAATAGATTTCTGGAATGTGAATCCAATTCTAATGAAAAATCAAAGAATAATATTGAGGTGGCTGCTTATTTGGAACGAATACAAACAAATAAATCTAAATTTTTCAGTTCTATGAATGCAGTTCTTGTTTTTCCCAATTTGAGTTGGTTGTTATGAATAACCCAAACGAACAAATAAATTCACATAGAATGCATAATTCATTCAACCCGATTGAAAAAAATAAAATTTCACTAGCTAATTAATCACACCCCATATTTAACAAAAAATAGTGCTAAATGATACTGCCAAGAGGTCATAAATAACACATGCCACCAAAAGAAGAACTTTCTCTTTAGCAAAAAACTACATCTATACGAAATTCTTCTACATCTAGGAAGGAAGACATATTACATGATAAGTGTATATTTTAAATATGGTATTCACTTTGATTTTTTTCAGCATTCAACATCAAACTATGTTTGATAGTTCTGAGTCATGTAAGTTGGATCAGTAAGCGTTTTGGACATGAAGGTTTTTTTTTATTCAACACACCATCACATCCCCAGTGTGATTGTCAGGCCTCCACCAAGAAAGGATAGGGGAGTTCGGATACCTCAACCTTATATAAAGAACTCATAAAAAATACATGGGAGGGGGGAGGGAGGGGGGAGGGGCATATAACTTGACCTCCAATCATAAAAGTAGCAACCTAACAAATGAATAAATAATAAAGCAATAAAAAATGAGATACTACTTCCTAAATAAATAGTCCTAAAAAGTTCTATAGATCCCTAACTATTGGAAGCACATGTCTATCAATTTGAACTAAACTACGGTAACGTCGCGATAAGTCATGAGCGTTGTAATCAAAATAACAACGATGATCCCAACCTTCTGAAGCAAGTAAGTCAGCCACCTGGTTGCCCTCGCGATAAATATGAGAAATAGTATCACGGTCGAAGGCAAGTAGATGTCTGATGTGGCGAAGAGTGGCCTGAATAGACCAAGGTCCTCCACCTCTGGTGATGTAGTGAATGACCAAAGTAAAGTCGGACTTAATCCATAAATCTGAGAGTGCAATCTTCTGAGCAAGAAGGATGCCATCAAGAATAGTCCTGAGCTCGGCCTCCAGAATAGGGCACTCACCATATGAAGAGAAGAAGGCGCGAACACACTGACCTGATGAATCCTTAATAATCCTTCCTCCACTCGCAAATCCATCTTTGACGCATCCATCACTATTGATCTTGTAAGATCCTACTGGTAGAGTACGCCAATAAACAAAAATAGGAGGAGGAAGTGATGGAGTATTAATATAGATACTAAAAAGAGGAGCAATATCCATATCTCATCGCTAATGATTGACCCAAAATAAATGGCCTGTATGTAGTAGAGAGATAGTATGGTGTACTCTCTGGATGATTTGTCTCGGCTCCATAGCGATATCCTGGTACTTCGCATCATTTCTCGTAGTCCAAATAAACTAGAGAATAAAAAAAGGAACGATCGTGTGAATATGACCCTGTTTGACAAACTGACCCGAGAAACGCCAAGACTGAAAACGATACTGAAAACCCTCCATCTGCTGAAGGGTTATTTGAAAAATGTTAGAAAAATGGTGCCAAACCTGGTCGGCAATACAACTATCAATAAATAAATGCGGAAAAGTCTCAATAGCCGAGCAACACTGGTAATGAGAAGCCATATGACTCCTAATTCGCCTCTGAATCACAACATCAACTCGGATAAGACCATGCCATAGTCTCCAGCAGAAGAAAGAGACAATCGTTGGGATAATAGAACTCCAAATCATGCTATAAACAGCCTGAATAGTATACCCCATGTGAACTAGCTGCCATGCAGACTTGGTAGTAAATCTACCATCCGAAGTACTCTTCCACATAATTTGATCGTGCACCTCATCAGTGATAGGGATGCTCTATATCTGCCCAGCAATAATATATGGTACTAGCTGAAGAAGTCTGTCAATGTTCCATCCAATATCATCAAATAAGTCTCTAACTTGGATAGAAGAATGTGGCAAGTGTGGGTCCTGATAAGCTAATGTAGACTCGCCCATCCAGCAGTCATGCCAAAAGAATATCTGTCAACACCTTAATTTTCAAGCAATGTGTGTCTTAGCCTGTGGGCCTATATGCTTCAACCTTTTCCATACAGGTGAAACATAGTAAGGAATAATAGCCAGTAACGGATGGGTACCCTGACAATACTTACTCAGTAAAAACTGAGCCCATAAAGATCGTTGAGATCTAAATAACCACCAGAGCTTTTATGGAAAATGTATCAACAAGATCCTGCAGTTTCCTAAAGCCCAGTCTACCATCCTCAGTAGGAAACAAAGGTCTTTCCATCTCTTCCAATGTAATCTGTGTGCATGGTCTCTAGAGTCCCAAAGGAATCTAGCAAATATTTCCTCTAAGTTTTTCAAGATAGCCTTGGGAGGCTTCATAATCTGAAGGAGATATAGAAAAATAGAGGATAACACTGATTGTATCAAAGTAATCCGTCCTCCAAATGATAGGAGCCTCGAGGCCCAACCAGAAATTCTACTCTGGACTTTCTGGACTAGGTCATCATACAAGAAGATCTTCCTAGCTCTTTTAAATAAAGGAACACCAAGATAAGTGAAGGGTTGCTGATGATGACGAAACCGTGTCAAATGCTCTAGCCTGTGTATCCGACTAGTAGAAAATCTCCTAAGTAAGATAATCCCATTCTTATCTCTGTTCACCAACTGCCCAGAAGCTCCCTCATAGTGCTCAATACACTGTAAAACTCATATGATAGACTCCTACTGGCCATTGATGAAAATAATCATATCATCAGCAAAGGACAAATGAGAGATGAGAGCGTTACTCCCATGTCTGTATGCTATCGAAGGGATTTGCTGATACTGTTAAGTGAGTAGTCGTGAAAAATAATCTGCAGCAATAATAAATAGCGATGGAGATATGGGATCACTTTGTCTGAGCTCCCGAGATGATGAGAAAAAACTACATGGCCTACCATTAAGCAAGACTGAGAATCGACATTCTGAAATACACCTATGTATCCGATCAATCTAAACATCATCAAACCCAAAATTCTTCAAAATAGATATCAAGAAGCCCCAATCCATGCGGTCATAGGCCTTAGCCATATAAAGCTTGAGGATGACAATCCCTTGCACTTTCGTATTAAGTGTATGTAGTAATTCTTGTGCAAGGAGGACATTATCTCTAATGAGCTGTCCTGAGATGAATCCGCTCTGAGGAACTGAGATGATCTGAGGTAGTAAAGTACTCAGTCGCAAATTCAACAACTTCGAAATCAACTTATTAAATAATGTACATAAGCTGATAGGACGAAACTCTGACCACCTACAGGTATTATCCTGCTTTGGAAGCAAGACAATGGAAGTAGCTGCAAAACCCTTAGGTAGGTGCCCTCCAGCAAAGAAGTCCAAAACTGCCTGAAACATATTCTTTGATACTATGTCCCAACAGACCTGAAAAAAATGAGATGAAAACCCACCTAGCCCGGTGACACTGTCTGGATCAATATTGAAAATAGCATCTTGCACCTCAATTAAAGTAGGAGTCTGATTAAGTTGCAAATTGTACTCATCAAACACCAATCTAGGTATAATACCCAGTCGAATAGGGTCGATAGACTGAGGAGAAGCCAATAGAAGTTCCTGGAAGAAAGATACTGCTGAAGGCTGAATAGTCTTAGGAGATTCAAACACCTCACCCGAAGCTGAAGTAATAGATCAGATCCTGGCTCGAATACGTCATCCCTGAACTATAGAATGGAAGTAACGGGTGTTATGATCATCCTCACAAGTCCACGTGTCCCTACTTTTTGTTTCCAAAAGGCCTCCTCAATAGAAAAAGTACGGTTCAGAACTGCTTGAGCCTGATGCAAAGTATCACGATGAAAAGAGAAGGGTCTCTGTCATGGTCTAACTCTGCCTCGTCCATCCTACACTTTGCATCCCTAACCCTCTAAAAAATATCACCAAACACATGTCGATTTCACCAACAGAGGCTCTGTTTGAGCCTAAAAATCTTCTCCCAGAGAACAGCCATTCCCGTAAGATGGGTAGAAAATGACCACTTATGAGATACAAAGCCGAGAAAATTGTGATGCCTAGACCAAACATTGGAAAATCGAAAAGGACGATGCCCCAAATTATCGTCAGAAGACTACTGAATCAGAAGAGGTGAGTGATCATAAGTGCTTTAGTTCAGATGACGAACCGAAAATAGAGAATAAAATGAGGCAACAAGTGAGTTAATCAAAACTCAGTCCAAACGCTTCCAAACCCTCCCATTTGTCCATGTATACTGACTTCTAGAATACCCTGCATCTGTCAAACCACAATCCATCATCATATCTGCAAAGTCTGAAGTACCCCTATCATGAGTATTCCTACCAGTACGCTCACCATTGTGAGCGATCACATTAAAGTCTCCTCCAACTAGCCACGACCTATCTACTGAAAGGGATATCTAGTGAAGACCCGCCCATAAATCCCTACATCCAACCGGTGAGCAAGAAGCATACACCGGAGTAATGAACAACGGTCTGGCCAATCTAGGATCCTCAACTTTAATGTGAAGGAATTGAGGATGATCAACAATCGAAGTAACAGAGATGAAGGTTCACATTTTGAGAAACTGAGAAATATCATTAGTTTAAAGTCCAGTAGTAGAATCATGGAGTAAATGAGGCAACTTGGGAGAAATTAGAGAAAATCAGAGCCAAGTGCCACTCATTCTTCGCCTAACAATGTAAATTTCGAGGGCCAAATTGTTTTAAGGGATAGATGATATAGCATCCCAAAATTGTGGTAATTGCACCTTGTACTATGCATTTGGAATATAATTTCACATTTACTTTTCATGTGCTTTTATTCCCAAATTATTGTATGTAAATAGTTTAATATTATATTAAAATAATATAATCCAACAAAATCTTCTCATCCCCAAAAAAGCGCTCAACAAAATCACAATGCCAAATATTCTGGCTTCTTCTAATTACCTACATATCCTAGATTATTCAAATTACCAACAGGATATTATTCCCAGAATGATGAATTGAAGAACAAGAAAACCTCTGCTTCTGAAAATAATGATGAGAACACGAAGAATCTTGGTGAAGAATATGAAGCTTAGGGAAACAAGCTTTCTCATGTACTTTTGTTGTGTTTGATTTGTTCTTTTATTTTATTTTTAGGATTTTGTTAATTTATATATGTTGTTTGATGAATTTGAATTATTGAAGAAGAATAATAAAGTATTAAATGAGATATTTTACTTTGTAGAATTTAGAAATGTTGATTTTGATTGTGACTTGAAGTGGGTATATTGAACATAAAAAAATTATTCAGATAAATTGTGGTTTATGATCTTAAGAGAGTATTGATTTTGGAATTTTAGTTGTTTTTTGGTTTTTGAGCATATAAAAAGACAAGTCTTTTAAAAAGGGATTGAATGAAGATTATTTAGCTCTTAATCCAATCAGGAAAGAAAATAGTTAATTTTTTTTTGTTTGAATTTGGTGGAATTTCCGAAAGATACACGGATTACGCATGTTTTTAAGTGAATTCGCATCATGATATACTCCTCCAAATCAAGAAAGAACCTAATGTAAATGTGAACAAAATATGCTGCCAGATTCTGTGGAAGCTAAAGCTGATAGGCAAACTGCTTTACATTTGGTTAAGAAGCGACAACAAAGTTATTCAACTGGATTGAGTTCGACTTCATTAGATATCAAAGCTAAAGCCGTTGAAGAGCATATCATGATGCTTTTGGATGTTGTCTTAAGAAAATGCAATAGTATAAGAGCTTGTTGTGTTATATTGTAAATTCTGGCTAAAACAAGATCTTCTATGTCCTATGTTCTACTAGTTTTAGTATTGGTATTAGCATTGTTATTTTGATTACTATTATGATTCTCAGCATTAAGGACTCATTCATTTATGTATGGCATTTATAGAAGTTTAAAAGCTAATAATGTATAACATTATCATATCAAAAAGCGAGACGAAAGTACAATCAAGTGGGATAAGAATTGTTGACGTACATGTGTCCACCGAGATTGATGAACATATTTATAGTTTACATACCTAAAAATATTGTGTTACAAAATTAATCAAATGTAACAAATTGACATTTTATGTAGAATTAATTTGCATTCACAATTAATATTACATTTCCGATTATAGTAGAATATACAACAGCAAATGCAACATAATTAAAATAAAATTTAACATAATAACATCTACGTAACGTAATATAATCATTCACATAATTTGTAATAGCAAATGGAACATAAATGATTGAAATAGATGTTACATCTAACACAAATAACATAATATTTAACATAACAACATATAACGAAACGGAATAGAATATAACAGATTTTTGAAGACTCAAAATGCATCGTTCCAACACTAGTAACATGGTATTTACCATTAATTATTGGCAGCTTTTGTAACGACTAACACAATATACATATATCATCCCATGAAATAAAATTTATTCCATGCAAACTTTGTAACAACAAACGCAATATAATTATGACATCCCATGTAACATAAACAAAATATAACGATATGTTATATCGTGAAGAACATTGCAAAATATTACAACCATGTTATAGATTGAACGTGATTTTTTTCTCATATGTCAAGACATGATAAATCGATAATATAAGAAATCTGATAACAAATTACCAACCATAATGGATCAAAATCATAATATTCAATAACAATCACAGAAAACAAATTAATTAGAATTTACACGATACACATCATTACAGAATTTGAATTTTTTGTAGTTTAAATATACAATGTAGTTGATGTTTATGTTGTTTGCACGAGAGAGATTTTGATATATTGGAACAAAAACAAAATATCGACTAATCATTGGATGATTAGGTGATAAGACTGATGTTAATTTATCTTTAATTTTTGGGATTGCAATGAATGACATTTTTTCAGGGATTTGTTTCATGGATAAAGGTAATTAGAAAATAACATAAATAAAATAAATAAAATAAATAAAGGATAAGATGCAGCATTTTTGGAATATATAAGATGTAACAGTTTTTTGAGAAATAATATCATTAATGGGCTTAATGGTGTAAATTTCCCCCCAAAATTTTCGTGTTTAAGTTGAGAATGTTATTCAGAGCCTAAGTATATTTCTACTTGTTACTAGAAGGTCCAAGTCCAATTGAGGCCCATTAATGAGAAAAGAAAGCGAGTTCAATTTAAATGGATTGATTATTTGATTGTCCTCAATAAGTTCCAAATTTATGTTATATAATTATGAAAATAGCTTATCTTAAACAAACAATTATAAATCAATGATTTGTAGAGATTCCCAAAATTTATGTAATGCCCCATATTTTCTTAACCTGGAGGGTCACTTAAAATTCTTGAAATAACATTTGATGACTCCAAATAAATTTTTTTGTGCCCTTGAATGGTTTTAAATTTTATCTATTGTGGAAAAGAAACAAGCACGCAAAGAAAATTGAAGTAAACTCCCAAAGCCTTAAGATTTTACCAAACTATATTAGGTGTCGGCATAAATTATTTGATCATCTAGATATGCTCTAAAAATTATTATATTTGAACTATATGTATTTGGAACCTCCTGTTACAACATATAAAAAATTCATACCCTGGCCAAGTCATTTGATATGAGAAAAATGTAGCCAAAGTTTCTTGAAAAACTGTCATGGGTACAACTGACACTTCCCAATAAAATGGTCATAATAAATTCATACGACGTTCTTTTTGGGTGATTTAAAATTATTCTAATATATAACTTATAAACCTATCAAACTCCACTAATTTGACTCAAAAATTCAAAGTATACAAAAAGTTATGATATTTCAAAATTGGAGGCAGAAAGATGAAATTCTCATAAACCCAATTCGACAACTCCAGTTTCAAATTTCCAAAATGGAAAAATATAAATTCGATTTTCCTCCATTTAAATTAAAAATATATTCAACATTGTATTTAAATTTACATCATAAATGACTCGATTATAGTGACGCCAAAATATAAATAATATAAAATTACGCCATTTCCTTTGCAGTCATTACTTTATGCCATCACACCAATACCAACCAAATCAATCTGAAGATTTAATCATTTTGGGGTAAGCATTTCAAAAGAAACACTTAGCCGCAATTATATAACATAAGAGAAAATTATCCAAAATTAATATGCGACACGCCATTCATTTAAACATACATAGAAACAACATATTTTTGGTAACTAGCACAACATGAAATCATAAGTTATTATCTTTAATCACTAACATACTTAAGTGATTACCTTTAATCACTATCATAATATTTCATCTTTAATCATTAAGCATGACATATAACTCATATATAATTTTCTCCAAATAAAAATTCATGAAACATAATTTAAGTAGTATAAGAAACTACCTTGCAAAAACGAAGTCTTGTTGAGTTGAAATGTGTAAAAAAAATGACAGCACCTATCCTCAAATTAATTCCGTGCCTTTGCATTTTTAATTTCCAAATTCTATTGTTATAGTGCAGGGTATAAAAATCGGAAAAAAGAATGGAATATTGGCCCTAAAACACATTCTAGTTATAGGCACGCGTCCCAAAGTACGAGTTTTTTTTCTAAATCGAATTTTAATTTATATAATTATATTTTACTAAAGCTAGTAATAAAATTAAATATAAACAGAGGAAGCAAAATATGGTATCACTACAAAAAAATACCCATTTTGAGAAAAAAAATATTGTCGCTTAAATAGAGATTTTGTCGCAAAAATAATTTAGCGACAACAAGTTTGTTGTTGTAGGCATTGTCGCGCTATGAGCGCCATTTAATGTATTTTGCAACAACTATTAGTTAGTCGTCGCATAAGCAAACTTGCAACATGTTTTGTTTGCCGCAAAAAGAATGAAATAGCTACAACATATTTGTCACCATAATGTTGTTGCAATACATAGATGTTGCGAAAAACTAAAAGGGCAACAACCCGTGCAGTAAGACCTCCCGGATATCGTGGTTTCAGTAACAAAAAATCCGTTTCTGAAGCCACAATTTTTTGTAGTGATGTTGTTTCCTTTGGCAGTCATCAACCCGTACAGTAAGACTTCCCCTACTATTTTCCCTATTAATATTTTGTCTAACAAACTTTTACACAAGAACTCTAAATTGGTTTGCATGATACAACTCAATGCCAAGTTGCCAACCTGCATTAGTAGATTATCTGAGAATATGGTTAGGAACAAAACATGTGAGAGTGGTTGTCACGTATCTTAGCCGACTCTAATGTCATTACTAAACAGTTATTATATCGTTAAAGTTAGTTAGTGCACATTACATTTCAATGAGTAAATTGTGGTGAATCTAATTGAGAAATGACTTTTCAAAGCACTCAGTTAAGGAGGCCAATCTGAATTGAGGCATGTCAAATTAGAACATCTCCGTTTACAATTTCTTCAAGAGTTAGAATAAAAAGAGTTATTAGCATTTCAAATTGGATTTGTTATCATTAAATAATATTTGTGCTATTTGTCAAATTGAATAGCATTGTAAACTTCTTTTAGTTTACAACATTTGTTTGTGAACAATAGTAGAATAGGTTTGTGACAACTATTGTACATCACAAATACTAATAAGCGACGATTATTGTGGATGTCATGATTTTTCTCTACTATCCCTACAAGCTAGAGTAGAGACAAATATAGGTGTTGCAAAAATTTTCTTTCATCCCTAGAACTTTTAGCAACAAATATTCAGTGTAGCAAAAAGTAGACCTATTGCATCACAAAAAACTTTGTTTCAATAAATAAAAGTTTGTCGCCATAAGTTTCCCACTAAATATATTTTGGCGCCAAGCTTACCATCATGTTTTTGGAGACAATCGTTATTACTTGTCGTGCATTTCGACATTTCGCGACAACTTTTTACGTTGCCTTATTTATTTTTGTACTTATTTTTTCACCATAATTTTTGCAACGAACTTTAAAAACGTGTCGCTCTAAGTCACATATTACGACAAATTTATGTATGTCGCAAAATATCTTGTCGCAAAATAGAGATTTTGTTGTAGCACCGCTCTAATTCATTGGATCAAAAAGATATTTCCATCCAACCAATCCTCGAGCTACCATGTATCTACAAGAACAAAAGAATATTTGTCAATTCTAAAAATTTGACAAGGCTATCGGCAGTGGGGTGGAAACTAGACCATTTTCCAAACTAGAGCTATACTTACATCTACACCATCTAATGAGTTATTATTTGCAAACTATGACATTAAAAAGAAAATCGATCAGAAAGGTCAGTTATTCAATTTCCATATCCTTGTGGATGGAAGGACTTGTGAAAAAGTCGAACATCTCCCTTAATCTAAAATATCTTTGTAAGTCTATCTCCTCATCCTCATCTAGTAGTGTACAAAACCGGGTAAGTACTCCCTGGTCCAATCAGCACGTATGGTCGAGCTATCGGATGGGAGCTCGGCACTCTTGTATGTATGTATCTCTTTAGTGTACCTGATTGCCATCTACAGTACAAAATACAATATGTGAAAAACAATATTCAGTAAATATGATGATATAATAATGCCTAGTGAAATGTCAATCACACATGGGCCTAAATCCTACATTATAGTGTACTGTATGAGCTCAATAACAATATGGCCATCAATAAGCGCGTACCATCTACCAATGCCAATGCGTTACGGCTCAAGAGGCTACACCGGTAAAAATATCATAATTAGGCCGGCCTTACCGTATACGGTGCTCGACATGTTGCTATGCAGTCTCAAGGCTACCAAGGGACCTACGACACTGCTCGTATATCTCGGCTTTGAAGCTCTAATACTTTATCGCTGATCACCCTTAATGACCATCGGGGGCCTCATGCAAGTGTATATATCCGGAGAGAAGTTAGGTACGGTACAACCATAACAAAATTTACACTTATCACAACATCAATATGCTAAACATGAATGCCAATGCGTATAATTCAAGTTGGGGAGTTCAATAGACTCCCATCAATACTCATAAGGGATAACCAAGTTTCACAGTAATAGCATATAGTCACAAGAAGTCATAATCGACAAGTATTCTTGCATATCATAGTATTTTGTACTGTAGGTGAAATCATCATACTTATTTTGGTTGTAGACTACGGCGTTTGGATATATTTTAAAGAAAATATTTCATTGATAGTTAACATCAACAAAATAACTTATTTAGACTCATATGCCACTAAAAGAAAAGGTATTTATAGCGGCAACATTAATAGCGACGAAATTTTGTCGCCTCTATTTGTTATGACAAATAGTGACAACAAAGAAATATCGTCGCTATAACTTAAAAATATATATTGGCGACAAAAGTCATCTTTATAATTAATATGTCGTCGCAATTATTTTTAATATATAGGGACAACAAAATATGTCGTCGGTAAATGCTTTCCAGATGGCGGGAAAAAAATAGTGCCAATTTATTATAGACAATAGCAACGACATGTGTCGTCGCAATCTATGTAAAGATGATTTTTTGACTCACGTGATTCATGATTCTCCTCGTAATTCAAAATAAAATCTATAGCGACGACATATGTCGTCGCTATAGACCTAACGCAATAATGGCAGGAAAATTGGCGCCCATTTTTATGTATAGCGACGACATACTTAATCTATAGAGACGACATTTGTCGCCGTTATAGAATATCTTTTTTCATTTGACCATCTCCGTATTTCTGTACTGTTTCTCTGCAATATTTCCATTTCCACCAGTTGCAATATTTCGAAGTCTATCATTTGTCTCCAGGCATTGACTTTTTTACATTTCATTTCTTCATCTCCATCTATTATCTTTATTGTAATTATGAAAATATTGTATTTTTCAAGTATGGATATTGATAAAAGTTGGACAACAATTAAAAATCGCACAAAATTTGTAGATTTTTGGAACGGTTTGAAAGCATTTATAAACATGGCGAGGACATATGTAAATGACAGGAGAATGATTAAATGTCCGTGCAAAAAATGTTCAAACGGTCTTACACATCCATTGGAAATTGTTGAGGCTTACATATTTCGTAATGGTTTTGTGGAGAGTTATGTCACCTGGATATATCATGGCAAGACCGAGGTTCAGACTGCGAATGTGTATAGAAAGAATGAACGAGCTGGTGTGGATGTCATGGACGACGTAGCCAGTGATGAGCATGCTGGTACAATCACCGATGGTTACTATAACGAATTGTTTGAGACTTTGCATTCAGAACTATACCCGGGAGTTTCATAATTTTTGTCCCTAAATTTTTTAGTCAAGTTGATGCATATTAAGGTTGTGAACAAATGGACAAACAAGGTTGAGAACGATGAGGTCACGTCCGTGAGGTTGGACGGGTTCTGAAGGTCACCTCTCCCTCCCTAGATTCGACCGTCCCACAAAGAACTTCCCATCAGTTCTCTGGAGACCCCCAGAATGACAATCCTCGGTTAGCTATGTATGAGGCTTAGCTGTGCTGAATGCAGTAAAAAATTGAACTTCTGAAGAATAGCATACTGGTGGTTGTGCCAGAGGAGGACGAGAACAAAGACGAGGGTTTGGGGGTAGAGATGGCAAACGGACCATGCCGCCCGTCGGCCCGATCTGTAAAAAGATGGACTTGAGCTGGCCCGTGCCCGTCAAACGACAGACCAGGTCCACGGATCAGGCCCGTGGTCCATGGTCCATTTGGGTTAGGACCAAATTGGTTCCCCAGCTTAAGCTAGGGACCAATTGTTGCAAATTGCAATGGTCATATTTCTGACCGTTTGCAATTTGGCCCCCAATTTTTTTTTCTTGTTTTCAAACGGCTATAATTTTTTTCCTATAAATATCCCATAAATTATCTCTATTCTCTTCACAAATCTCTCAAGTCTCAACTTACAATCTTACATTTATACAACAATCTGAAAAAATTATATTGTGCAATTTATTGATGAATTTCTAGATTTATAATCTTATTCTTCTACATCCCTACAATTGTCCAATATACTTTCTAGTATTCTACATTCCACATTTATTTTTTCTACTTCTACAGTTCTATTATCTACAATTATTCATGGATCAATGTAATTTTCAAAGAAGTCCCGAGTCTGTCGAAAATCAAATTCAAGATGATTTTAGTGGTTTAAATAATGTTCCAATTCCATAATTTGGTGATGATTTTGGGATTGGGAACATTGGTCCAAGTTTTGATTTAGATGATATTGACGAAGAGTTAGAAACGACCAACACTACTCAATCGACTACTAAATGAAGAGCCACAAAACAAAAGGCTTGGTGTGAGGATCATTTCAATAGAGTGCATACTGGTGCATCTGCAGATGGGCAACCAATTTTCAAGGCAGTTTGTAAATATTGTAAACAACAGTTTGCATGGAAAAAGGGTGGTGGAACGAGCCATCTTAATCGACATTTTTCGAAGTGTATGCAAAAGCACGGAGGAGTTGATACCAACCAATCACAACTACAGTTCGGATCTCCGGGTGGATCTACTAGTTCTTCTCCCAATCTTAACAAACGGGTTTATTCACAAGACTCTATGCACTGGGAAGGCATGTGTCAGTTGGTGGTCAGTGGTGAGTTCCCGCTTAGCATAGTGGAAAGCTCTCACTTCATACAGTTTGTACAAAGGTATCTTCAACCAAGGTATTTACCCTTTGCTAGAAACACTCTTCATTCTAATACTATTGCTGCATATAATAAAAGAAAATAAAATATAAAAAATGATTTAAATAAATATCCTGGTGTTGTATCATTCACTTCGGACTTATGGTCCGGTCTAAATGATAAATGATATATTGCTGCTACTTTACATTATATTGATAAACTATGAATTATGCATAAAAGAATTATTGCTTTTAAAGTAATTGACTATGCTCATAATGGCACACAAATTTTACTTATTTAATGGCAATTATTAAAGAATTTAATTGCGAATCTAGAATTCACAGTGTCACATTTGACAATGCTCCGCCTAACAATATTGTAATAGAAAAATTAATTGAAGAAATACATCCAGATTTCGGTGGAATTTTGTTTCATGTTAGATGTGTATCCCATATTTTTAATTTAATTGTCCAATATGGTTTAAAGTATATAGACCCACAATTAGAAAAAATTAGGTATGCCTTAAACTATATTACTGCTTCACATGCTAGAAAACAAGTATTTGATGAATTATGCGTAGAATATTCTCTTTCAACTAAAAATATATGTACAGACATACATAATAGGTGGAACTCTACTTATTTAATGCTTGAATCATGTTAAGGTTATGAACATTGTGTAACTGGTTATTATAATGGCCGACATTCAAACGGTCCACAATACGATTTGCATCCATATGATTGGCAAATTGTATTTCATGTTCGAAAATTTTTGAAAGTATTTTACGACACCACAAATGTATGTGGTGGTGTATACTACCCTACTAGTCCATTAGTTTTGAATTATTTTTATTTTATTGCAAATAATTTTAATAGATATAAGACGTATGCGATTTTTTCTAATATTGTTGAAACAATGGAAATGAAGTTTAGAAAATATTGGGAAGACCTGCCTATGTTGTTCCCGTTAGTGTCAATTATGGACACTAGAGTAAATTTACAAGGGACTAAACATACTATTTCTGAAATTTCTAATAATTTGAGTTATGGTAATCCATTAACTTACGGTAATTTAGAAAAAACATTATGTGAAATGTACAAATTTTATGCGAAAAAAACCGGTAGGAACGTTAGAAGACCTCATGCACCAAACCCTTTTTCTTCTTCAAATAACCCTAATCCTAATGATTATTGGAGTTTCCTTATTTATAAGAGAACTCAAAATCCTAGTTCATCTTCTTCTTCTTCGCTTTCTCGTGCCACAAATGTTGAAACTAACATTAGAGATATACCGTTAGAGTTAGTTAGATATTTTGGTCATGATATGCTTAATTTGTTAAATGAAGACGAGATGAATAATTTTGATATACTTAGGTGGTGGAGACAAAATGAGCGCCAATACCCAATTGTTTCTATTATATCACGTGATCTACTAACACCTCTGGTATCAACTATAGCATCGGAGTCTGCTTTTAGTACAGGGGGTAGGATTCTTAATGATTTGAGGTCAAGACTTAAACCAGACATATTAGAGAGTTTAATATGTTTGAAAGATTGGGAGGATGCAAAACTTCGAATCCAAGATAAAGTAAGCCTGATATTGGTCGAAGAGATGGACGAACTGAATACATAAAATGTAAGTATATTTATTATTTTGTATAAATTCATTTCATTTTTATTCATTATAACTTGTAATTTTTGATATTTAAATTTACAAAAAATTGTACACGTAACAACTTGTTCGTGTACAATTTTAATTCTGCCTACGCTAATAGTAGCCGGTCCCAAGTCCGAAAAAAGGAAGAGGGTTTGAATTTAAAATTTTATCTTGACTTATTTCTTATTTTTTTAAACTTAAAAAAAACAATATTTCATGTGAGTCCACGGACCGGCCTGTGGCTCGCGGACCACGGGCCGTTATAGATTACTATTTTGGGACGGGCCAAGCCTCAGCTCGGCCCATCTATTCACGGGCCGATCTCAGCCCGTTACAAGGGCCGAGCCGGACCCGTTGTGCCACGGGCCGAGCTGGCCTGGCTCGGCCCATTGCCATCTCTAGTTTGGGGGATCTGTAGATTTTTAAAATTGTTTATATATTTAATATATTTTAAAAAAAATTCATAATGTTTATAGCGGCGACATTGTCGTTGCTATAATAAAACAAATCAATTCATATTAGCGACGAAAAAGTCGTCTCTATATGTCTTACAAAAATAGCGACAACAATGTCGTCGCTAATAATTGTTGTATATAAAAGATAATAGCGATGACATTCACGTCGCTACTATTTCAAATAACAGCGATGACATTGGCGACGACATTGTTGTCTCTTTTTCTCTAATTTTGAGATATAGACCACGACAATGTTGTGATGAACATATCGTCTCTATAGATTCAAATATATATAGTGACGACATTATGGTCGCTATTAATCTAGAAGCACTAAACTATTGTGGCGACATTCAGCGACGACTTTGTCGTCTCTATAAATGTAAAGGGACGATATTTGATCCTTCAGCGGCGACAATATTGAACTCCTTTCTTGTAGCGTGCCTCACCCAAGCCCACGGGAGATTAACTACTCAAAAATGGGGCCCAGGAGATAAAATGAGGCTTGGGGTCGACCCCAAGAAAGGATAAAAAAGGAGAAAGTCAACCTTTAGGGGTTGGAAGAGGGGGGTCGGTACCCCATCATTGGGCAAGGATCAGTCCCTAAAGAACTATAAGAGGGTCGACCCCTAGACTTATAGGGGTTGTCCATTTGGTAAAAAAATGACTGAGTTGCTATCTAGCATGGTAAAACTATGCACGGGTGATATGTTACGGTTCAGGGGTCATTTTATACTATTTTATAAAAATGCTTAAAAAAACAAACGTACCTTTTTCTTAAAGGAGGAGCTAGCTTCTAACTTTTGTAAAATGAATTAACCTATATCCTATTTATAGGAGAAACCGTATTAATAAATTTTCCATAAAAGTTTCAACTATTAAAATCTTATTTTTTTCCTTAAATTAAGAAAAATATTTAAAAATCTATATTTTCATATAAAATTCCTAAAAATTACACGAAAAATCTGGGAAGTTACAAAAACAAAACTAATTTGCTGGAAATTTTGGGAAGAAGAGTGGTTGGAAATTGCAATACTGGAGTATTTTGGTGATTGAAAAAGAGCGAAAAACGAGGTGCTTAAGGGCTGAACTTGAAGACTTTTTGGGTCTAGAAGTCTTTTGATTTTTGTGGCTGAAAAGATGAGGGTAAATAGGGACTACTGGCCGATTTTCATTAGGGAAAAAGAGGCAATTGTGGACGGTTATTTTACAGATTTCAAAGAAGTAATTTAGTTGAAAATCAAATGGATTAAAAGGTGGGTAGAAGGTGCTGAAAATTGGCAGAAGGTGGGCTGAAAGGTGGGGAAAAGATTGGGCATTTTCTACAGAGGTTTAGGGACTGTTTGGAGTGTTTTTCTGACAGGGATTAAGGAACTATTTGGGTAGTTATCTAGAAGGACATAAGGGATTGTTTAGGGGTGTTTTATGGCTATTAGGTGGAGTGGGTTTTAGTCTAAAGAAGGGAGGGTAATTGGGTTGGAAAAGGGTCGACACTTAGGTGGACCAAATAGATGAAATTGGCACTACAAGAAATAGTGTCTATAGCGGCGACACCAATAGCGACGATAATAAGTCGTCTCTATTGATTCTATATAATAGAGACGACAAAGAAATGTCGTCGCTAAACGTTCAAAAATTATGGCGACAACATATTAATTATTCATCGTCGCTATTACTTATAATTTATAACGACGTCTTTCAATGTCTTCGCTAATTACTTTCGAAAACGGCGGGAACAATTTCTTCCATTTTGTTGCACAAATATCGACGACTTTGGTCGTCGCTATAGATTTTTCGATGATATTGTTAGTCACAAGAATCATGATTTGTCTCGTAAAATGTGATGAGATGTGTTGCGACGACATATGTACTATAGACCTATATCAATTTAAGCAGAAAAATTGGTGCCCATTTCCTGTATGCAACAACGACATGTGTCGTTGCAATATACGTATTGATGATTTTGGTAGGCACGTGACGTATCAATTTCCTCGTAAGTTGTGAAGGATTCTGTAGCGACGATTGAGTCATATAGCGACGACAATTGTCGCCGCTATAAAGTCTTCTTTTTCTTCCTCCCATCCCCGCAGTTCTGTATTGTATCATTGCAAAAATATTTATTCTTCTCCCCATTCAGTGTAAATACTTGCAATTCTATTGTTTTCCTCAATAACCATCTTCTTTACATTTCATTTATTAATCTCCATTTATTATCCTTACTGTATTTGTGAAAATATAGTATTTTTCAAGTATGGATATTGATAAAACTTGGACAACAATTAGAAATCGCACAAAATTTGCAAATTTTCAGAACGGTTTGCAAGCATTTATAAACATGGCAAGGCCATACATAAATGACATGGGAAGGATTAAATGTCCATGGAAAAAATGTTTAAACAGTCTCATACATCCATTGGAAATTGTCGAGACTTACATATTTTGTAATGGTTTTGCAGAGAGTTATGTCACCTGGATATATCATGGCGAGACTGATGTTCATACTGCGAATGTGTATAGATAGAATGAGCGAGCTGGTGTGGAGGATGAGATGATGGATGTCATGGACGACGTACTGGTGATGAGCATGCATGTACAAGCACTGATGGTTACTATGATGAATTGTTTCAAGCTCTCCATTCAGAACTGTACCTGGGAGTTTCATCATTTTCATCCCTAAATTTTTTAGTCAAGTTGATGCATATTAAGGTTATGAACAAATGGACAAAAAAGTCTGTCGATGATCTTTTGAAATTGCTGAAGTTAGCATTCCCAAACATGAACCAAGTGAGATTCACCGTGCCCCCGTGCTACCCTTCATGGACAGAGGTTCCAGAGGAGCAGCGGGCACGGTTACGTAGCATTATCGAGGTATAAACTTAAATTAGTTTTGTTATTAGTGCAGTCAATAAATAATTGTTCCATGACTTCTACGTTAACGTAATGTTTTTCACTCTTGCAGAGCTACATCGATCTACAGGACGATCGGTCGCCCGACGAGTACCGGGCAGTCTGTGCCGCTGTAGATCATCTGACAGTCGATCGTTATCGCGATTACAAACTCAAGGTGCATAATCACTTAAAAGTGCATGGACCCAGCCGACCATACAATGAGATGTCTGTCGAGGACCGGCTGAAGTGCATTGACTTATTTACCAGTCCTACTTTCGTGGTACGTATTGTTTATCTATTTTTTACGATTTATTTTATATATTTTTTAACTATTAAGTTTTCTGTTAATCAATTATTTTTTATACATTCAGGAACTGTCCTCGAAAAATAAGGTCAATCGGGGTAAGGCTATATACCCGAGCGTGCAGGGGTCGAAGTGCTTCTCTGCCACGCGTTATGATGAGGTACAACTAAAATTTTCAATAACATTATACAAATCTTCACTACATTACGTAAAAATGTCTACTAAGTTACATTTCACGTTTAAATTGTCGTAGTGGGACCCCGAGACCCAGCAGTGGCTGGGGATTATTGATTCGTTCTGGACGTTTTACACCTTCTGGGATGGCAATTGGGTGAACCCGCAGGCGGCTGGTGATGTGAGGACTTTTAAATTATATTAATATAATTTTATCTGACATGATATTATTATTTTTTATTTTTTTTTTACTAAACAGGGTAAATTTGTTAAGTTGAGAGAGACTCAACATACACAGATTGCCTCTAGTGACGTGTTGTTAGACGAGCGTGCTATTGCAAAGGAGGTTTTTGGAGAATGATGAGGTCACATCTGTGGGGTTGGACGGGTTCCGAAGGGCAATTCTTCCTCCATAGATTCGATTGCTTCATCGAAGGCCCCACAAGGAACTTCCCATCAGTTCTTTGGAGACCCCCAGAAGAACGATCCTTAGTTTGCCATGTACGAGGCTCAGCTACACCGAATGCAGCGGGAAATTGAGCTTCTGAAAAATAGCATACCAGTGGTTGTGCCCGAGGAGGACGAGAACGGGGACAAGGACAAGGGTTTGGGGATCTGTAGATTTTTAGAATTTTTTATACATTATTTCAATTATTTGAACAATTTTTTTTAAAACATTCAAATTGTTTATAGCGGCGACATTGTCGTCGCTGTATGAAAACAAATCAATTAGTTTTTGCGACGACAAAGTCGTCTCTATATTAGAAGGACATATAGCGACGTATTTCACGACTCTACTATTTCATATAACAGCGACGACGTTGGCGACGACATTGTTGTCCCTTTTTATCTATTTTCGAGATATAGACCACGACAATGTTGCGACAAAGTTGTCGTCGCTATAGATTCAAATATATGTAGCGACGACATTATCTAGAGACACTAAACTATTGTGGCGACATTGAGCGACGACTTTGTCGTCCCTATACATGTAAAGGGATGACATTGGATGATTCAGCAACGACTTATGTCGCCGCTATTGACCTCCTTTCTTGTACTGTGGCCCGTAATTAAGTTAAATAAATTGACCGAAAATGGGCCGAGAATAAGTTTAATTCTTGTTAATTTTTTACTTAAACGATTGGTCTAAAAATAACCCAAAATGAACTTAAGAAAAAATATTCTGGTTAAGAAAATTTAATTAGTCTCGGTGATAAATAAAATTTCATAATTGTCACATAAAATATAAGGCAAACACGAGCAACATTTAACGCAACTAAAATATTTTAAAACATACTAGGAAGTTCGTAGCGACACCAAGAGTTTAAATTTTATTTCCATGAAATTAAATGAAAATTTTCTCGACACTACAACTTGCCCGATTGGTACTAGCATTGAACTTAAGTTCATTTTAAGGGGGAACTTAAGTTCCTTTTAAGGGGGATGTCAAGGATTCGAATCGCTGAAGATGCAAAAAGAATATTGTTGCTGGAATTTTGGGGTCGAGAATGAGGAAATAAAAAAGTGTAAACAAATTGCTAAATATGTACTGCTGGGAAGGGGCCGAAACTGTTTATGAATTGGGTAGAATACTAGAGTATTTTGGTGATTGAAAAAGGGGGGCGGGGAATTAGGTGCTTAAGGGCCAAATTTGAGAACTTTTTAGGGCTGCAAGTCTGATGATTTTTGTGGCTGAAAATATGAGAAATATGGACTTACTGGCTGATTTTCATGAGGAAAAAGGGACAATTATGGGAGGTTTTCAGCTGATTTCAGGGTAGTAATTTAGTTGAAAAAAAGTAGGTTAAAAGATGGGTAGGTGCTTAAAATAGGCAGAAGGTGGGCTGAAAGGTGGTGGAAAGAGTGGGCAGTTTCTACTGAGGTTTAGGGGTAGAGGTGGCAAAATTGGCTTGGCCCACGGGCCGGCCCATGTAGCCCGCCTTCTTAGATTGGGTTGGTCCTAGCCCAAATAAAACCGGGCCAAGATGGCCCGGCCCATCTAGCCCGCGGGCTAGTTGGTCCGGCCCGATTTTGATTTATTTTTTTGCTCCTTAACACTAATTAACTCATTTTGTGAATAGCCCCAATACATAACTCAAATAATATCAATCTAAAATGATCTAAGCCAAAGTCACCAATAAACATTAGTCCAAAAATTTTAGTATCCAACATAAAATTGTTTAGATTTAATTAAAATTTAGTTTAATTTAAGTTTCAATCCAAAATATATTTGGCGTGACAAGTAAATTATTTATTTTAAATTTACTTATAAGTAAATTTAATTTAAGCAAAGCATGCTTATATCTTAAAATAATAAGACTAGCATGCTTTTAATATTTGTATTTTTTTTTTAAAAAAGTGTCTACAAATAGTTTACAATTAAAAAAAAAATTATTATTTTGAAAGAAAATTAACTTTTATCTATTAACTAATACATGAGAGCCCCAATTTTAAAAATTAATCTTTTTAAAAATATCTATATAGTCTAAATTTATCTAAAATTGTATTTGATGTAATATATTAGATTGTATAAAAAATTTATTTAAAAAAAAAGAAAAAAAAAAGAAAATTAAGATAAGTTGGGCCAATGGGCTGGACTGGGCTAGCATATTTCTGGCCCATACAAAACTGGGTTGGGCCAGCCCAGTCCAGTTTTATGTGTGGCCCTGTTCTGGCGGATTGGGTTGGCCCAACCCAGCCCATTTGCCAGCTCTATTTAGGGGCTATTTGGAGTGTTTTTCTGGGAGGGATTAAAGGACTGTTTGGGAGTGTTTTTATGGAAATTAGGTGGACCGGTTTTTTGGGCTAAAAATGGGAGGGTAATTGGGCTGGAAAAGGGTCACACAAATGTGGACAAAAGAGATGAAATTGGCCCGCGATTAAGTTAAATAAATTGACCGAAATGGGCCGAGAAGATGTTTAAATCTTGTTAATTTTTAATTTAAACAGTTGATCTAAAATAATCCAAAATTAACTCAAGAAAAATTATTTGAGTTAAGAAAATTTAATTAATCTTGGTGATAAACGAGATTTCATAATCATCACATAAAATATAAGGCAAACACGAGCAACATTTAACATGACTAAAATATTTTAAATTGTACTAGGACGTTTGTAGCGATGCCGAGAGTAAAAATTTTATTTCCATGAAATTAGAAGATGACAATTTTCTGGACACTACAACTTGCCCAATTGGTACTAGCATTCAACTTAAGTTCTTCTTAAGGGGAATGTCAAGGGTTCGAATCGCTTAGAACGTAAAAGAAATCCAGTTTAGGGCAAAACCCCATATGGATAGTGCGTATGTTAACGGTGCACGGAATAGCTTATGGGCAAGAGGCTTGTAGAGAAAAGTCTGTGGTTGTTCAATTGGTGCTAGCATTCACCATAAGTTCCTCTTGAAAGGGAAGGTTAACAGTTCGAATCGCTGGAGATGCGAAAAAATCCAGTTTGAAACGAAATCCCAAGTGGACAGTACGTATGCTAACGATGTATGGAATAACTCCTAGGCGAGAGGCTTGTAGGGATATGTCTATGGTCGTTACAATTTAAGACTTAATCCCATAATTAAGTTCAAGTTTGTTTCAATCAAATTGAAATATACCAAGTGCAAGATTAAACCTAAGAAAGAATGTTGGGTTTTAGGACCCTTGAGCTCCCCGATTAAGAATATGTGGTATGATCACGACCGTAGAGAGTTTTCTCCACTACGGAAAGAAAAAAGCACGTCCATGTGTCACTACATCTTTAATTTCATCTCCTCCAAAATTTTCTGTTCAATCATCTTCTTCAACGGACCATCTCCAAAATCTTCTCATATTCTCAATCTATCCTTCTCAATCGATCATTATTATCTCCAAAATCTGTTCACCGCCTCAATCCATTATCATAATAGAGTGAGCGGTCGGATTCCACCACAAAAGAAGTGGTATACTAGTATATTTTACTTTAAACTGGATTGCATAAAGCAGTATGTATTCCTATTGAGTTTCCCAAACTCATTTCTTCCTTCTCTTATAGGTTAAAATTTGGAGTCATGGATGGAGACATTGATGATGGAGTGGAAAAGCCTTGGGAATAAAGGAGATTTACAATACATTAATGGGGATTTTGATAAGTTTTCACATTTTTACTGATGTTTAATTTTTTAAGAGATTTATGGATGTTATGAATATACAATCTTGTTTTATGTTTAATAACTCCTTTTAGAGGTTCATCATGCTAGAAATCAATTTATATGTTGATACACTAGGATTGAATGAATTTAAATTTAAATAGTGAATCTGTCAAGAATTTTCACCAAGCAAGTCTCACTTAGAATGGATACACCGGTTTGCGTATTTAGAATTTCAAGGAGAAACTAGTTGAGTTTGATACCTTGACAAGTTTCTTACCTCTGAAATTTGGAATCAGATCAATAGGGCGACAGTGGAGCAAGATATGTATGTTTTGGTAATGGTAGACAGTTTTGGTCGGAAATCTGCCTTGTTTGTTTTACAAGTTAATTTGGGTGCTTAATTGTAATATTTATGTTCTGAAATTTTAATATGATATATTATAAGTACTTCATCAAATTTTCAAAATTTTATGAGGTCGTCTAGTGTGCCAAATATGATTGGAATTATAGTGCTAAGTTGCAGTTTTGAATTCTGTTTACTATGCACTTTGCCCATCTGTATGAAATCGTACCTGGAAAATACTAAGATTTTAATATGTTATAGATGGATGAATTGGGAGCATGTGGTATAAAATTTAGTGATTTTTATGACCAATTGAGTGTTGTTTACTTGCTTGGGTTCTTTGCCTATGAAACCGGTTAAGATAGTGATTCTAACGCAACATTAAAACTTTAAAAATTAAACTAAAGTCTTAATTTTAGATTCAAGAATCTATTATTATTTTTAAATAAATTATGGAATAAGAAGCTCGTTAATAGCATGGTAAATCGTTTAAGATTTTGAAAACGGTGTTTTAGTTCTGCACTAGTGTTTACCCACTTGAAGTAAGATTAAGCACACAACGCATCAGAATTCTATAAAAGGAGTTTATGGGCATCACAATAGTCCCTAAACTCAAAAAAATGTACTCAGCACCTCGATTCGATCGAAGTATCTTAATACTTTTACCAAAAAAAAAATGTCTCCTTTTGAAACTCCTTGAATTTTTCAAACTCTTCAGACTACGGGATATTAGGTAAATGTATACATCTAGAGTAATCACGAGTGAAGGTGATGAAGTATTCATAAAATCCCCTTGCATGTGTGTTTATAGTGAAATATACGTCGGATTTACTAATTCCAAAACTTATTCGACTCTGTCTCTTTGAGGTAAATGGCCTTTTAGTCATTTTTCCTTTAAACAAGATTCGCAAACCGGTAAAGATTTCACCTCTAAGTCACTTAAATTTCCATCTCGTCCATCTCTTACTAGTCTTTGAATCTTGTTTAAATTAATATGAGCAAACCCAAGATTCCATAAGAGAGTTTCATTAGTAATATATAGATAATTTTATTTCTTGTAGTAATATTATGTAAGAAGACATCATAGGATTCAAGCTATAAAAACTATTAACTAAATGTCTCGTACAGATATGAGCATTATTCAACTTAATATTAACTAAAGTAGGAGAGAAAAAGAACCGAATAGCCATATCTAAATAAAAGTGTATCGAAAAATAAATTCCATGTAAGTTGTGGGAAATAATAATAGTCATCCAATATCAATGTCTATTGACTCTCAAAACATAAAGTACAAGTGCCAACTTCTCTTACCGACACAAATGTACACGTGTCGACCCTCAGAGTGTGCTCTCCCTCACTGAGCTGATTGGTCACTTGGAATCCTACAAAGAGTTGCAAACATGATTAGTGGCTCTAGAATCTATGTTTCCTACCCTTACCTTGCTTCTCCTTAGCTAGGTAATATGGGCAGTTCCTTTTTTAGTGCCTTTCTTGTCCATAGATAAAACATTTTTCTTTTGGTTATCCATCAGTCTTTGCAATAACCGAAAAATTCTAATCATTCATGACGAAAATCCTTACTTTAAACTTTGAAAATAAATTCAATTAGTTCACCGCGACACTACCACACCTCTTAAAAATAAAAAATTTAATTGTTTGGTCACAAAAAGTTGCCCGCACTTGCCTTTTTATTTTTGTAGCGGATTAGGTTATTTCAAATAACGAGTTTCTTATTTTATTATGGAACTCAAAATGAATTAATGGACAATAGTGTCATATGATTAAATTCATTTTGTTCTACTAATTTAATTCAAAAATCAAATGCTCTTTTAAACATCAAACCCATCCATTTCTAATCCAAAAAACCTGCCCATCTCCAGACCAAAACCCAACCCATTCAGCCCAAAAAAATATCGACCTAACTAATGACCCAAAGTCCACCCAGAATAAGCCCACAAAAGTCCACCCACGACCAGCCAAACTGCTCATTATTGCACCCCAAAATCAAATTGGGGAACATTATACCCACTACTTACCAATTTTAAAATAATTCCAAATCTAACAACTTAACAAATTTATTTTAAAAATACTACATAATTAATATTATATTAATTAATAATGAATTAATTATTTTCACGGTAAGTTCTTCATCTTTATAATATATCCACTTTAGTCCTTATAATTTCTCTTTCATTTCAATTTCGTTCTCTTTTATTTGCAATCCAAGTCCTTCAACTTTTATATTCTGTATCACTGATGTTACATATGTTAAAAATGATGAAATCATGAGTTTTACTTGTTAAATTTGGCATTGTGTTACACATCTATATCATACTCATGTTAAACAGTATCAATAGGATTTTAGAGTCCAATGTGTATATTATACAAAATATCATTTGTAGCTTCTGTATCAAATAGTGATACTATAAAGGACTAAATTGACATAAAAATATAAATATGGGGATCAACTTGCAAAAATCCAAAAGTTGAAAGACTTGGGTTGCAAATAAAAGAGGAAGAAATTGAAATGAAAGAGGAAGTACAGGGACTAAAGTGGAGATATTATAAAGATGAAGGATTTATCGTGAAAATAATCAAGGACTCAAGTATCAAATTTACATATTCAGTTACCATATATTATTTAATATAATAAATTAAAATAATAGTTTAAAAAAAACAGTATTTTTAAAATAAATGAAACAAGAATGACTTTTTAGAATTATTTTCAAAAAGTGGCTTATTTATGAACAAAAAAAAAAACCCCCAAAATTGTCCCCCACTAAGACCAAAGACACCCCATTATTAACCAAAAAAAAAAACTGCCCCACTACCCCATTTTCTTCCCATTTTCCCTCTCTTTTTCAACCCCAACTCACACACGTCGGCTCAAACTCTAGAAAGTTTTAAAAGCTTTTGAGGTAATATACTCTCCCGTACATGTTGAGTACGCTTTTGAGAATTTTATATGCTAGCATGTGCGAACATGTTACTTGCTTATGAAGTGTATATTTGTATTCTATATTTAGACAGTATTACTTAATTGCTTAGTGAGAATGTTATGGCTCCTTTTTGGAGTTAAGAATTTTTTGTGGTTGAAGCTATTACCTATGTTTATTTGTGATTCAAGATAACCACTATAAAGAAAAGCATGTCGACTACTTATTATTGACTTGCTTAGAATTGAAGACTTTTAGCATGTTATGTTATGGTTGGTATACAAGTGTCTCATTAGCGTGTGTATATACGACTGAGTACTTCTTTTTAAATGATCACCCTCCCAAATTAACATTTCAAATTAAGGAGTTCAACGGCGACGTGATGGCAGCGATGGTGACTAAGATTTTATAGAGGTTATGTCGTATGAATTTAGACAGTTTGATGGGTTGAAATATATGTTTCTCAAATATTGTTTAGGTGTTTGAAAGTTTAACAACAATGGTTATTTTGTAAATATTTCAAATGTTGAGATTTGGCGCTATGATGTAACTATTATGGAATGAAACTTTAGCGTCATTTCGACGAAGTTTGAATTATAAAAATTTGTGTTGTTAGCTTGAAAAGTGTTGTGTGAATATCAATTTTAAAATAAGTATTTGTGCAACTTGAATTTGAGGCTCAACACTTAAAAAAAAGCATTGTTATTAAATAAACAGGTGATTTGGCCTCGAGTCTTTATTTTCCGCACTAAAAATTTGGGACAAAATTGTCAATGATTTGGTGCTCTTAAAATGATCTGTGTCATAAAATGTAGAGAACAAGAAATTTTAGTGACCCTCCAGCTAAAGAAAATCTAGGGCGTTATAGTTTGGTATTAGAGCACATTTTACTTTTATGTAGTCTTGAGTTAGAATATTTTATTTTATATTTTTTAAAATTTTAAATTGTGTCGAGTCAAAGATTTGAGTGAATCAAATTTTAAGAATTCAGTGGCACTATTCACCATTGCCGTGTTACGCCAACTCTGAGATAAAGAAAAATTTTAAAAAAATGTTATGTTCAGATACAATATTAGAAATGTATAAATGAATTTTTATCTGTTTTTCAGTTATGTAAAAATCATATGTCTAGAAAAAGTTGAGTTTGAGCTCGTGTTGTACATAGTTATTCTATTGCACTAAGTATTTTGAGAACGTGACCAAATTTCATAATAATTTATTTTTAGTCCTTGGAATTTAACTAAAAAAACATTAGATATCCACTTGAATGGACTTTCCATAATTGGTATGACAAACATGGGGCAAATAGGCAACTATGAAATTCTCTGGCGATATGAGCAATATCAATAAAAACTGAGACACAACATGGGCTAGCACATCCAGGATATGTTGGCAATGTGGATGGAAGTAAGGAAAATGGGTTTTGATGTTAGTGGTTGGTGGGTAACGCGCTATCTCATCGACACATTGCCAGAAGAGTGGCAAGATACTACCGAGATGATTTATGATCAGTTGTAGGGGTTGGCCGCACCTACCCTTCCGTGACAGATTGATTACGAAGCATTCTACGTAGATTTGACTGCATTATGATGAGAGGCAGGAAATGTTGCTCGAGTTTCCTGAGGCTGATGGTGTGCTAATAAAGATGAACATCCACGAAGATGCACCGCATCCTTCCTCATATGATGACGAGATCTTGCATTCCAAGAAACCTAGAGTTCAAGAGGAAAGTGGGTGAAGAATGTAGTAAAGATAACATTGAAAATGTTAGTGAAGACAATAGTATGATTCCATTTCAGTTGTACTTCAGATAGTGGTAGTCGAGTAGAATTTTCCTTTTTCAGTAGCGAGCGCCATATGTTTTTTTTTTTTTTATCTATATTCCTCTTGAAGGATTGAGTAAATAGTAAAATATATTATTTTCTCTCCTTCATTGTGAGTTCTCTTTCATTATTTTCCAAGTGTTATAGTTGTGTTTTTTATGGATTACAAACTGTTAATGTACTCGAGGTTAGTATGCCAGTAGTCGGACCTATAGACACAGATAAGATAGCAAATGCTGTACAAATAAATTTTGATATAATTTTGAGTATGGATTGGCTAAGCAATAACCCTGTGACATTTGTGTGTTTTGGAGAAAGAAGTTCTGTTTCAGCAACACAGAGGTGATGAGTTTAGGTATTATGGTCAAAGGTTAAGGCATCATGTTAAGGATATCTTGACAGTCTCATCAGCAAGTCACCTGAAGACAAGTGAAATTCACGATAGATCTGGTACCTGGAGCTGAACCTGTGTCTAAGGCTTCGTATCAGATGGCACCAAAGAAAATTCAAAAGATGAAGATACAGTTTAAGGAACTTCTAAACAAAAGGTTTCTATAGACCGAGTGTATCTCCATGGAGAACTCCGGTACTCTTTGTACAGAAAAAGGATGGGACGATGATGATGTGTATAGGTTATCGGAAGTTGAATAAGTTGACAATCAAGAATAAATATTCCCTCATGAGAATTGAGAATTTGTTTGATAAGTTAAAGGGTGTATCTATGTTCTCGAAGATTGATTTGAGGCCGTGCTACCATCAGCTGAGGATTAAGCTGATCGATACACCAAAGATGGCGTTTCAAACTCGCTATGGGCATTATAAGTTTATGATAATGCCATTTGGACTTACGTATGCTCCTATGGTAATTATGGATTTGATGAACTGGGTTTTGCATAAGTCCTTAGACATGTTTGTCATCATGTTTATTGATGACATATTGATATACTCAAGAATTCCTTAGCAGCACCAAGAGCATTTGAGGTTAGTATTGGAAACTCTGCATGTGGAAACGATATGTGAATTTCGGCTAGATTGAGTAGAATTTATGGGTCATGTTGTGACATCAAGAGAAATTGAAGTTGATTCGACGAAGGTTAAGGTTGTGAAAAATTGGTCGAAACTTTCAAATGTTGGTGACGTGAGAAGCTTTCTAGGCTTAGCTAGCTATTATTGACGATTCATAGAAGGATTTTACTAAATAGCTAGTCCTATGACATAGTTAACTTAGAAAGGTGTCAAGTTTGTTTGGTCCAAGAAGTGTGAGCAAAGTTAAAGAAGTTAAAGGACATGCTAGTATATGTGCAAGTGTGAGATCTTCACCAATCACATCACAATGGTTGCAAATACTTCTTCATTTTGGAGGAGTTGAACATGAGATAGCAACGGAAGTTGGAGATAGTGAAGGACTATGACCGCACTATCTTGTACCATCCAGGTAAGACTAATGTGGTCGCATATGAATTGAGTAGAAACAACTTTAGACAGCTGTCAACATTGTGTACAAAGCAAGAGAAATTGATCAAGGATTTTGAGAATATGATAATTGAAGTGCTTGTGCCGCCAAGGCTCGCATCAGCAATGATATCAAATTACTCTGATGATATGTTGAGGGCCATATGTCCTTGATTTGGGTGGTAAATGGAAAAATCAATTATCGTTGGCCGAGTTTGTGTACAACAACAGTTTCTAAGCTACAATTGGCATGGCACTGTACGAGGCACTTTATGGTCGTTGATGTCGTTCACCAATATGTTGGGATGAAGTTGGCGTAATGAGGATTTTTTTTTATCCAGAATTGGTGGAGAAAATGGAGGAAGCTATAGAAAATATTATAGCCTGAATTAAAATAGCTCAAGATCACCAAAAGAGTTACATCGACGAAAGGAAAAAGGAGTTGTTCAAAGTTGGCGAGATAGTTTTATCTTAAAGTGGCTATGGTACAAAAAAAAAAAAAAAAAAAAAAAAATTCGTTTTGGGAAGACCAAGGTTCATCGGCCTGTTTAAGATCCTTGAGAAAGTTGGAAAAGTGGCTTATCGTTTGGCATTGCCACCCGAACTCTCGGCAATGCACGGCGTATTATACGTTTCTATGTTGAGAAATGTGCACGATCCTAGTCACGTGGTAAATATTCAGTTGCTAGAAGTACAGAATGACATGACTGTTCAAGAAGCATTGTGTTGATTCTACATGGGAAAATCCATGTTCTGAGAAACCGAGAAGTTTCATTAGTCAAGCTAGTGGGGTAGACAAGGAAAGGGTGAGGCCACTTGGGAAAGATAATAAGATGTTTTAACTAAGTACTAGACCTCATGAACCAAGTAAGTTCAACTTCGAGGACGCAATTATTTTAAGTGGTTAGGGTTGTAACGATCGAAAAATTTTAATCATTCGTAACCAAAATCCGTATTTTAAACTTTGAAAATTCAATTAGTTCATCGCATCGCTACGACACTTCTTAAAAATCACAAATTTAATTGTTTGGTCATAATAAAGTTGCACGCACTTGCCTTTTCATTTTTGTAGCGGATTAGATTATTTCAAATAACGAGTTTCTTGTTTTATTTTGGAATTCAAATTGAATTCATAATTCATCTCGTCCTATGGAAAACCATCTCATATTATTAAAATTCATTTTATCCTGCCAATTTAATTAAAATTTTGAATGCTCTTTTAAACCCGTCCATTTCCAGTCCCAAAACCCGCCCATCTCTAGACCAAAACCCGATGCAGCCCAAAAAACAAATTAACCTAACTGCTGCCCCAAGTTGATCCAAGATCTAACCACAAAAGTCCACTCTTGACCAGTCAACCATTATCCCACCCCAAAACCGTCACCCACTAAGCCCAAAGACACCTATTATCAGGTGAAAAACACTGCCTACTACCCCATAACCAACTTCTATGTTCTCTCCATTTTCCCTCTCTTTTTCAACCCCGACTCACATATTTCTTTTGTCTTTTCTCTCTCCCTGTATTCGTCCTTAACCACCTCTCATTTGCCCTCACATGTTTAGCCCCAAATTCTCATATTTTCTCCTTTTTCTCAACACAAATCTCAAAATCTACCATTCACTTCATAAAATTCATTGAAGATTGTATACTTTAAATTTTAGGGTGATTCCAATTGGGAAACGTCCCTTTATGAGTTATCTATTACCTAGACTTGAAATCATGTCATTTCAAGACTCGTAAAAGTAGTTATGACACTTTTGGTAAATTGCATCGGATTGTACCCGAGAATAGAGTTCGTAAGGAAAAAAAAAATTAACATCCAGATCGTCACTCGAGGAAGCCAATTTTTAAATAAGATAAAATTCTAGGAGCTTTATACCTTTTGTATAAATGTTACACTAGTCTGAGTTTTTTTTTCCTATTTTAAAATAATTTTGGAAAATTTATGCCCTAGCAGAAAACTTATTTCGAGTTACTGTCCAAAATTTCAGTTTCAGCTCTAACTCATTTTCGTATTCTAAATTGTTTCTCATTCGAAATATTTTATATAACAAAGTAGAAAAATCATTCATCAACACAAGACAGTCATACACACACTTCAACATATGTAAAGTTTAAAGAAAACAAAAGGCAAGAGATCGCTCGAAATTTTGAGAAAGTGGTGTTGTATAGATCACACACTTCGGTTCAAACTCTAGAACGTTTTGAAAGCTTTTGAAGTAGTACACATGTTGATTATGATTTTGATAATTGTATATGCTAGCATATTCGTACATGTTGCTTTCTTTTAAAGTGCATATTTATAAGCTATGTTTAGACAATATTACTTAATTGCTTTACTGAGAATGTTATTGCTCCTTTTTGAATTTTTGAATTTTTTATGGTTGAAGGTATCACCTATGTTGATTTTTGATTGAAGGTAATCATTAGAAAGAAAAGCAGGTCGACTACTGACTATCAACTTGCTTAGAATTGAAGGATTTTAGCATGTTATGTTATGGTTGGTATATAATTGTCTCATTAGTGCATACATATACTACTAAGTATTTCTTTGAAATCCTCACCCTTCCAAATTAAAATTTCAAATTAAGTAGTTCAGCGGCGGTGTGACGACAGGCAGTGATGACTAAGATTTTATATAGATTATGTCGTATGAATTAAGACGGTTTGATGGGTTGAAATATTTGTTTCATTGCATAATAGTAAACATCATAGCACCAAATCTCAACATTTGAAATATTAGCAAAATAACCACCGTTTTTAAACTTTAGCATCATTTCGGCGAAGTTTGAATTATAAAAATATATGTTGTTAAGTCCGGTGCTTACAAAGTGTTGTGTGGATATCAATTTTAAACTAAGTATTTGTACAACTTGAATTTCTGGCTCAACACTAAAAATAAAAGCATTGTTATTAAATAAACTGGTGATTTGGTCTTGAGTCTTTATTTTCTGCCCTTAGAATTTGGGACAAAATTGTCAATGATTTGGCGCACTTCTAATGATTTGCGTCATAAAATTTAGAAAATGAGAAATTTTAGTGACCCTCCGGGTGAAGAAAATCCGGAGCAATACCATCTTAGCTTTCTTTCCCTTCTTAGTAGTCTTCTTGTTGGGTTTCTCTTCTTCTTTGCTCCCTTGCCCATGGAGTAGATGGTACACCACTCATAGTCAAGACATCACCACCTTTGGCCTTAAAAACAGTCCCGGCACTTTAGAGTTCCTTCATTAATTCTGCCAGTGACTTGTTCATCTTGTGAAGATTATAGTTCACTTTGAACTATGAGAACATCTTAGAGAGAGTCTCAAGTACCATGTCAATCTGAGTCTCAAAATCAATGTTAGCTCCTAAAACCTCCGCTAAGTTGAAGTGACCAATCCTGGTTAACATGTGTTCTCTCACAAACGTGCCCAGTTTTATGCAGAGATTCATTATGGCCTTAATGGAAACTTGTCTAGGGTGCTCTCCATCATGTCAAATGCAATTTCCATATTCTGATGTTTTTGTTGCAAAACATTTTACATAGATGTCAAAATGTAGCAACGTGCAATCTCATCATAATGACACCACTTTTCATATGCAGCCTTGATAATCATTGAACGGCTAAGTAGGGTTTTCAGGACATGGATCACTTAGCATGTATCTGTGTTTTTTAGCTGTGAGAACGAAGCTAATGTTCCTTTTCTAGTGAACGTAGTTTTCTCCACTGAGTTGGTTTTTTTTTTTTTAGAATAAATGATAGTGGATTTAGCGACATTTTTTGAAAAATACACATTCACGTATTAATAAATTAAGTTATAATCTTTGTATGATTCATGTGTATGTATGTATGGAAAAATGTAGACACATTAATACATTTAGGATCAAAAACCCAAAACCCTTGCAACCTTTAACACACATCTATAGGAGAATCATTGAAGTTACTATCCTAGTATGGACCCTCTTACTCATTTTATTAATCTAGACATTTCATGTCAAAAAATAATAATTGATTGTAATTGTTCGTCAATGATTTCATTGAGATATTCTATAGGAAGTCCATTCGAAGCGCTCAAATTAAGTGTATAAACCCCATTCAATAATTTTAAAACATCGCAATAAAGAGATGTCATCTACAGGATTATTTTGTTTTAAAAAATTATCCATTTAAAGATTCAAATCTAGTTAATCTAAAATGGCGTAGTCCTCAAATAAGGAGACCGATATATTTTCGATTTGAGGAAAAACGCATTTTTATAATTATTTTTATAACGGAGGAGAATGTGGGCTCGTACATGCAAATATGCCATCTAGATCTCCCACTTAATATTTTAAACTGGGATTCTCTTTAATAATTATCAGCCAATTACAAAAGATAATTTTTCCACTTATTCCCATTAACTTAGAAAATTCGAAAATATCATATATACCAAATACATATGCCTTAGTGAAAGGGTGATGTTTTCATTTTAACTACATTGCATGTAAGATATTCATTCATCATTCATCAAAAAAGATAAAAGTGGGAAATAAATAAAATAATCAGTTATTGCCATACTAGATTAATAATTACAACAATAATCAAATAAATAATTTAGGCTACAAGGCGACTCACTTCTTTAATTTCCTTTCGTTGCACATCTTTTCCGCGAGTTAGGCCCAAAACAAAATCGAACGTATCATCTTATGATGGTCGTACCACCATTAGCAACCTCCCACCCCGTTGGAGTAGTGTCGCTAGGCACCACTGTCACCATTTATGTGCTGTAGCACCCCCAAAATGGTGCCACTGCCATCGCCGCACCCTTTGGTTGCTGCAATAGCGCGTGATCAGGCACTCTTGGTAACTTTTAGGTGCCGCCATCAACCGGGTAGTGTCAATTCATTCCATTATTGCCTCCAATCACCCATCATCTTCGACTAATTTGTCAACAAGTCATAATTACAAGAATTTATGGAGAATAAAATGCAATAGAAAAATTAAAGTAAAAATCCCAAGTCCATTTAAGGCTTACAAAAATTTAAAGAAGGGCGTCATCAACTCATATATTAATGGATTTTTGAAATCAATATAATTCTAAGAGTCATTTTTGGTACGAATATTGTAAGTAGAGCTTTTGTTAGTGGAGCTTTTGTTAGTAGATCTTTTGTCAAAAGAGCTTTTAGTAAAAAAGCAGTTGAATGTTTGGTTACCAATCCAACAAGTGATATGGATGTTAAATTAATTGTTTGACAACATAACTACAAAAGTGCTTTTATTTTATTACTTTTACAAATACTATTTTTTTTATTTGACTAAAATTTAATAATTTATTCATAAAATAATATTTATTTCCATCTGCTAAAATCTATTAAAATTAATTTTAATTAAATTAGCATTGCATTATTATTTTAGTGCATATCATATTATTTATTCTCTCATTATATTTTAATACATCAACATATGACATATATATGACGTTTCATACTTAAAAAATGATAATTAATAATAAAAAATAAGATAAAACAATGTTATAAACCTTTCAAAATAATATTTAAATTATACAAATTAATGGTGTATTTCATCAATATATTGATATGTAGGATAATTTGGATATATTTGATATCTTAATAAATTCATAAGAATAATTTCGTTAATTTAAAAGTTTCAATAAATACCTATTTTAATTTCTCGTAGAAGCTAAAACTTTGTTGTTATCTTAGTTACAAGCACTTTTAGACTTTAACAAAACATCTATTGTTTAACAAAAACAGCCTTTTTTCTTGCAAAAAGCGAGCTTTGCAAAATCCCTCACAAACACACACAACTCAAAATTTAATAGATTCTATTAAATTATAGTTGTCCCCAACTTAGATTCTAGTAGATTCCTTAAGTCTAAGTGTCCCAAACAACTCGTAAATTTCTAAAAATTTCATTAATTGGATCCTCAACAACTCGTGAATTTCCAAGGATTTCATTAATTGGAAGGATTGTAAAAGATTTTAGTGGATTTCTAGCCCATTTCTTTTTCTTGTCCTTATTTTTTTTAAAATTCATATTCAATTTGTGCACAAGGAGTAATCAAAATAAAAAGACCACAAATACATGTTACAAACTCCATTAATATTAAATTTTAGATTTATATTTATGATGTAACAATATTTTCTAAAACAGAATTTTTAATGTGAAGCATTTCAAGTTACAAACTCTTTCCTCTTTTTAATTCAAGCAACATTTTCTTGTTTCCTACAAAAATTGTAGTTTGGACACCAAATTCTAAAATAATAATAATAAATAAAAAAATCAATGTTCTCTTTTAGATATATTCGAATAGAATGCACCTTAAATAACTTGTTTAATTTCAAATAATAACACATTATATACATATAATTAATAAGTAAAGATGTATAAAAAATAGTTGGTTTTAATATTTCGAAATCCATGAAATCCATGAGAATCTATAATATAGAATTTTGTTAAGTTTTATGAATTCTATGGAATTCTATTCAGATCTATGAAATATATGAGAATTCATAAATCTTAAAAAAAATCCATGAGAATTTGAGACAATGACACCCCCATAATATAAAGAGAGAGCATGGAGACGTAATCCACCCCTTCTACTTTATTACAAATTTTGGTTAGATCATGAATGAACATTAATTGAAAGCCACATAAGTGATTATTGACAACATTCGTTCATCAAGAATAGCAAAAAAAAAAAAACATTTTAGAAGATTTAAATAAGTACCGACTTTAAATAAATTCATAGAAACCAAGACTCTGATATCATTTGTTAAGTATTACAAAGAATTGTTTTCTTTCAACACTAAAAGGCCAAATAAATGATCTATATGGATTTCCATAAAAGCAACTTGGAAGTTATAACTTAAATCTAAAAAGAAGAAAAAACATTTAACATATAAAATTATATTTGTGAGTAATTTTCAACCCTAACAAGTCTTTGTAGCTTTAGCTTCAACCTTCTTGCCTTTTCCTAGATCTCTATGAAGATATAGATTAAGATAGGTTGTGGAACCCCAAATTTAGGATTTTTACTTAAAGAGAATAAGCTAATTTTTTAAAGATTTCCCCAAAACTCCTAGTTCACTCCTTTGTGTATCCAAATCCTAGAAATCTCCAGTGTTCCATCCTTGAGCCCTTTTATAGGCCTAGGGTTACACATGTTTGGCTTTATTTCACTTTGACCCTCAAAGTAAAGTTCCTATTGCAACTTAATATTGTCAAATTATAAACATTATAATTTGTTCATTATCTTTCCGTGAATACAAGCTATGGACCCCATTGGATTCAATTAACTCAAGCTCCGATAAGTCAAATTCTAATTTAGTCAACTCTTGACCCAATTGAGATTTACTTATTAATCTCGGCTCATTCCAATAACGAGTCGGACTACACTCTCGGTTCAATTGATAAAGGGAAGCTCAACGCTTAGTATCCTCCAATTATCTCACCAACAGTCAACTCCCATATGAACGTTAATAATTTGGAGTCGAGAAAAATGACCATTTTTCCCCTCTTAATATAATTCACTCTTCGAGTCTTATTTCCATAGGGCAATTAATCGTCAAATTACTGAGCTCAGATCTGATTTTCCACAAGAAAAACACTCGAAGAAGTGACAATCATCTCAAAATGTGATTAACGGATTCCGTTTTTCAAGTAAATGTTCCCTAGTTGTTTCATCCTGATTCCAAAGCACCGAGATATTGACCTTCTAAGTTAGAAGTTAGATCTCACTCGTTGGTACATCAAACAGTTTAAACTAGCAATATTAATGTTCATTACTTGCTCATGATTAGGTGACTCATTCAATAATCAAAGTGAAGCCTTATTTCAAACAGTCACAAATAAGACTTTATGTAGTCCCGTTCAATGCATTTCAAATACAACATTTTTCTTACTACCGAACTTAGACAAACTCAAGTAGAACAATATGATCTTATCAGAATGAAGCATTCGACTTTATTTAGTGATCGCAAACCATTAGTTTTGATCTCGTTACAAATAATGTCTTTCTATACTTAACCACTTATGTATACAATTTATAACAACTCGTATGATCATGGAATCTTTAGATTATTTGCTCAAGTCAAATATGCGAAATACGATAATTAAATCGTATTACTAATTGATAATGTCGCTTATTACAAAATACTATTCTAACTGGCATAAAACTAACAACCATGGCTACAACAGTGGCACGACAAAGTAGCCACATAGTACGAGATGTGATTGCAAGTGTAGGAAGATGAGAACTCTATGGACATGTTTTGGTTAATTAATTCTATGGAACCCGACATAGTCCAAACTTATTTATGCTTATCAAGCTCGGGAAATGTGGACTTTAACAGACCTGTTCAAATCTATGAGATTTAATTTTTGAATTTATGAAACAAAACAGGGACATCAATGAGTGACTAAATACTTCAATATTCTTAATGGATTTGGCAAGAACTCGACCAGGCAATGTCAAACTTTGACAAGAAAATGAATAGGTCTGCACACTCCTCAGGACCTCATAAAAATAGAAAATGATTTGTGAGTTAAATTCAGGCCAACCAGGTTGGTGTTGGAAACCAAGGCCAAGTTTCTGAAGGAACACTTTCTCAAAGCTTCACAAAGGAACAAGTGAAGCTTATACACCATTTTTCAATCAACACAAAGAGAAACCTAATTCTATGTTTTCTTGTTTTAAGGCTCATATAGTTAATTTTCAAAGTGCCCTCGGTGTCTCCTCTAGTCAGAACTCATTGGATCATTGATATAGGAGCTATTGATCATATGACGAGCATTCTAAATCTTTCGTTTCATATGTTCCTTTATTCAATAGTTAAAAAGTTCAAATTGTTGATGATTCTCGATCCTCGATTGCGGACAAAGGTTCAACGCCTTTTTCAAATATTCTTCCCTACAAGATATATCAAATTTATTGAGTGGGCAACCAGGTGGCTGATTTACTTGCTTCATAGGGTTGGGATCGCCGTTGCTATTTTGAGTAAAACGCTCAAGACTTACCGCAGCGATACCGCAGCTTAATTCAAATTGATAGACATGGGCTTCCTACAATTAGGGGTCTATAGATATTTAGGACTTATTGTTTGGGAGGTAGTACCTCCTTATTTATTGCTTTATTAATTATTCTTTTATTTGTTTGTGTTAGCTCTTTTGTTTGGAGGTCGGGTTTTATGCCCCCCCTCCCATGTATTCTTATGAGTTATTTATAAAAGGTTGGGGTATCCGAACCCCCCATCCTTTTCTGGTGGAGGCCTGAAAACCACACTGAGGATATGATGGTGTGTTGACTAAAAAAAAAAGAAATATCAAATTTAACGACCAAAAAATTAGTTTTTGAAATTCTTTATTTTGTTGTTGTTGATTTTCAATAACAAAATTTATTTCTTCGGGCACGCGTCGAAAATTATCTGTTGGGAAATCATTTCAAAGACCAAAATGTTATTGGCATATTATCTAGCATTGTTGTTACATTGTATTGAAACAACCAAATTTTATTGGGATTGTTTTCCAAGACCAATCCATTGGTCGTTGAAAATTAAGTTATATTAACAAAAAATTTCTGTAATAAATTTGTTGTTGATTTATAAATACAATGATCAGGTAATTTGTTGCAGTATAATTTTGTATCATCATTAAAAAAATACATAAAACGACCGAAATTTGAAGGTTGCTTTCAACGAACAAACCGTTGGTTGTAGAATAATTTATTACAACGTATTTTTTGAAATTATTTTGTCACTAAAAACGATAAAACTACGATGAAATTCTTTATTGTTAAAAAGATTTTTAACGACAAAATTTTAAGTATGCTCTTGTTAAAGATATATTGGTTCGTTGTAAATAATATTTTTAACAATAAACATTTTATTTTTGATCATTGTAAGTACACTAATTTATTGTTAAAATAACTTTTGACAATGACTTCCTTTTTTGTAGATAATATTCTAGTATTTAATACATTAGAATATAGATAAATTTACCCATATTAACGTTCTTAAAATGAAATGAATGGTATGTAATAAAGGAAGAAACCCAATAAAGACTCCCTAACATATGGTGTGTAATAAAGCTAAAATTCAATTAGTTCAAATTAATTAAATAACTCTAATCATTTTACTCCCTATCATATCATTAAACATGCACCCACTACACTAGGTTTTAAGAAGAGTTCAGTCCCAACTATAATTCTAAGTAAACGCCGATTTTCTCTACTAGGTAAACATCTCAAAATAAGTATGCTCCTAGCATTTTTTTAAAGAACTTAACTCTAAAAGTGGAGAAAATTTATGTAATATTAAACTGTACTAACCTTCATCGCATCACTTCCAAAGCGATCACACAAAAGATCCAAGTCAATCTCCCCTAAGATGGAGTTATGCTTGCTCTTTTTTGCACGTCTAGCTTCGATGTCGTCCACATTTTTGAAATACTTGTGCAGCTTATAGTGGTACTCGTTTCACTACTTATTCATTTATAGATCCAATGAATATTCGATCATATTAGTTGTCTCAAACTCAAAATCTCCTTCGAATAACAAAGTATTAAAAATAATATATAATTATTAATGAATGAAACATAAACTAAAAAAAATCCTTCAAATGATCTATCATAGGCATCCGTTTTCTTCGAATATGACCCGTCCTCTAGGTTTACGTGGCGGCTCTACATGAAGTAATTTAAAATATTGTCATCATATCGCCATGCATATATAAATCATAAGAAGCAAGAAAAAAGGAAGGAATTTACGTGAAACCATTTGATTATTATAATAATATTAAATAATATATAATCTTAGACTAGTACTTGAAGGGGTGTTCTCCGATGGTATTGTGGAACTACGTACCATCACCAACCATTGATGCAGAAGTCATAATACAAAAACCGACATAGATTAAAAAGGTAGTAAACATGTGTACCTAATCTACATATCTAAATATTTACAAATAGGCTTGCAAGCAAGTATATATAATGAACTTACTTAAATGTGTACATGCAATAGATTGCAAGGTAAAGATAAAATTAGTGATCCTCGATTCTATACTTTAACCGGATTCGTTGTTTGATTTACCATCACTATCAAACACATCATCTTTGGAGTCGACTTCATCTAAATTCAATTTATCGTTCTCGTATTCTTCTACTCAATCGTCACATTCTTCAAGTTCTTGAATAAAATCATCGTCCGCCGCACAATTTAAAAACCATTCAAGGGCACGTGTAAACTTATTTGGAGTCTTCAAACACTATTTAAAGATATTTTAGTGACTCCACTTTGAGAACATCTGGGGTATTGTAGCTTGGTATCAGAGCGTGATATTACTTTTGTGTACATTCGCAGAAATTTTAAATTTTTATTTTATTTTATATGGTCTTTATTTTATAGTGTTAAGTTAAAAATTTAGAAGTTGGGGTTTTAGAATACAAGTGTTGCTACTCGCCATCGATGCGCCACACTAGCTTTGAGGTAACGAAGTTTGATAAGTTTTCTTTTATGTACGGCGTAAATGAAACATATAGTTATAAAATTTTATATTTGTTTCATTTACGTTAAAATGTTATATTGAGTTGAAATTTTAAAAGCGGATATTAAATTTTTGCACTATAATTGTTTTGAAAAACTTGACTAAATTTTAGGAAAATTTATTTTAGTCCTCGGAATTAACTTAAAAGATAATATAAACCTGCCTAATCGGACTCTTCATATTTGGTATTTCAGACATGGTCCACCAAATAAGTACTATCTAGAACGTGCCGAGGCGGCAAGAAATGATTATATTAAGTTTGCTTCTGATCCCGACATCATGTCAGTTCCAATGGGACAGCGTGTATCAGGGTGATGCACTATGGTTTAGTGACAACCAATGTAGAGTCTATTTATCATGATTCACTGATTGGCCCGAGACAGCCGGTTTCCATGGAGATTTTGAGAGACCAAGAGGAGGTCTACTACCTTAGATGTGGAGTATGATGTGTATTATGAAGCACTAATTATAAACTAGGATGAGTATAGTCTATATGACAGTCGTCCCCACTCCATTTCTGAGTCGGCTCAAGCAGTTGACCCTGTACATGAGCCCGCTCCAGTAGTTGAGCCTGTGTCTGAATGAGTTTTAATTTTTTAGGCCGATCCATTTGTTGAGGTTGAGAAAGACTCGGATGAGGATCTCGAGAAGGAGTCTGAGGCTGAGTCATGTATTACCTCAGATGACGAGGCTCCAAGGTCGAAGACGCCTAGAGTTCATGGAGGTTGGTATTGACAGTATATCTACATGTTATAAATATGAGAGATTTTGTTATCAACTTGGGTATATATATTGGTTGGGTAGTAATTGCACTACCATTGTATGTTTTGAGAATAAAGTAATCTTTCGAAGATCGAGAGTTCACATTTTATGGGTCAAAGATTAAAGCACTTCCAGGCTTTATCTCAGCTTCGCAAGTAAAGAAGTTGCTAAAGAAACAAGATTGTCAAGGTTTTTTTTAATCTCACTGACATATGATCTATGGAAGTATTAATGGATAATGTGCCAGTGGTTTAAGACAACACCGACGTATTTCCAAATGACTTAGTAGGTATCCCACCTGATAGGCAAGTGGAATTCACAATAGATCTGATAGTTGGAGTCTCACGCATGTCAAAGGCTTCATATCGGACGACACTAAAAGAATTGCAAGAGTTAAAAATGTAATTGGAAGAGATGTAGGATAAATAATTTATCAGACCGAGTGTTTTTCAGTGGAGAGCCCCGATTCTCTTTGTGAAGAAGAAAGACAGGTCGATGAAAATGTGTATCTACTACCGTGAGCTAAATAGATTAATGATCAAGAATAAGTATCCCCTTTCAAGAATTGATGATTTGTTTGATCAATTGAAGGGTGCTTCAGTGTTCTCAAATATCGACTTGAGTTCGGCTATCATCAACTGAAGATCAAGCTATCGGATATACCAAAGTCAGCATTTCGAACATGCCATGGACATTATAAGTTTAATGTAATGCCCTTTGATTGACAAAATGCTGCTGCTATATTTATGGATTTGATGAACTGAGTCTTTCATCAGTACTTAGATCGGGTCGTCATTGTGTTCATTGATGACATTTTGATATATTCAAGAAATCTCCAACAACATGAAGAGCATGAGATAGTATTTGAGACTTTGCAAAAGGAAACGTTGTATGCCAAGTTCAAGAAATATGAATTTTGGTTGGATTGAGTAGGATTTCTTGGTCTACTCAGTTTCATTGGATAAAGTATTTTGTTTTTATTGCAAGTTGTTTAAGCTGAAAAATGAAAGAAACAATATTCAATTAGTGAATGAAGGAACAACTGACTGAAAAAATCTTAATTGTAAGCTTAAAATCCATGAAACAAATAATGTGCACATGAATAACATGACAAGATGATGGATTGAATTGGAAATGCGATTACAAAGAAATTTAACAATTGATAAAGATATATAAGATCTAATCAACAAAGATAGAGAACACTTGAGACAAGTTTTTCTAAGAATAGTTGCTATTGTTAGCTTTCTTAGTAAAAATAATTTAGAATTTCATGTAAACAATGAAAAAATTTATGAAGATGACAATGAGAATTTTATAGGAATAATTGAAATGATCGTTGTCCAGTAATAAAAGAACACGTCCGTCGTATTCAAGAGAAGAAAATTCACTATCATTATCTTAGTCATGAAATTCAAAATGAATTCATACTCATGTTGGCCGGTGAGATCAAAGTGCAATCATTAGAAAAATTAGAGGAGCAAAGTACTTTTCTGTTATACTTTATTGTACACCCGATATAAATCATGAAGAACAAATGTCTCTTATAATACGATGTGTAGATATCACAAGAAGTCCAGTTAAGGTAGACGAGTTCTTTTTAGGATTCCTTAAGGTAGATGATACATCTGGGAAAGGATTGTTTGGTAGATTTCTACAAACACTTGAGCTTGATATAAGTAATTTAAGAGGTCTAGGTTATGATAATGGTTCTAATATGAAAGGGAAATATAAAGGTGTGCAAAAAAGAGTATTAGAAATAAATCCTAGGGCTTTTTACACACCATGTGGTTATCATAGTCTTAATCTTGCATTGTGTGATATGGAAAATTCTTGTATAAAGGCTAGATCTTTTTTTTGGAGTTCTACAATGCTGGTATGTGTTGTTTTATCTTCTACAAAGCGATGGAAAGTTTTGTAAGATAATGTGGAAGGCCTGACACTTAAACCACTATCACAAACATGTTGGAAAAGTCGAGTTGAAAGTATTAAAGCTATAAGATTCCAAGTTCCACATATAAAACTTGCTTTTTAACTCACTTGATGGAAACATGTGATGACCCTAAGACATTTAGAGATGCTAAAAATTTGTCATTTATAACTTCATGGATTTTGAGTTTTTGTTTAGCATATCTATTATAATATATTGTCTGCTATTAATAGAGTGAGAAAAATATTGCAAAGTGGGGATATGGTTATTGATGTTGCTATTAGTCACTTGAAAGCACTCATTTCTTTTTTTGAAACTTATAGAGAAACTGGATTTGAATATGAGATAGTTATTGCTATGAAATAGCTCATCAAATGGAAATTGAACCTACATTTTATGAAAAGCATATTATTTGTAGAAATAAGCAATTTGATGAAAATGTCAATGATGAGATCACATATTCAGCTGAAGAAACTTTTAGAGTTGAATATTTCTTATATATAGTTGACCAAGCGCTTTTTTTTTTTTTTTTTGCCTATAGTGTAGGTTTGAACAACTTCAAAAGCATGAAGATACTTTTGAATTTTTATTGGATTTAAAAAAATTACATTCTGCAAATGATGATTGTTCAAAACGTTCGTGTGATAATCTCAAAGAATTTTTGATGCACAACATGGATTTTGGTATTGATGGGCAAGAGTTATTTTTAGAGCTCATAATTGTGAGATATTTACCAATGAAGACCACAAGGGGAATCGAGGTGTTGGACTATCTAAAGACAATGGATAATTGTTTTTTTAATGTGTAGATTGCTTACAGGATATTATTGACAATACCAGTTATAGTTGCTTCTGCAGAGAGAAGCTTCTAAAAGTTGAGGTTGCTAAAATCTAATATTCGATCAACAATTTCACAAGATAGACTGAATGCATTGGCGATGGTGTCGATTGAAAAACGTGGGTTAGAGCATATTGAAAAACACGGGTTAGAGAAAATTGATTGTAATAGATTCATTGCTGATTTTTTATCTCAAAATGTTAGAAGAGTATATTTAAAGTGAACTTTTGAAAATTTTAAACTACTATTATTGTAGTTTTGAATATTTTTATTCAATGAAAAACATTATCTATAATCATTGTGTGTATGTGTGTGTGTGTGTTTTTTTTTTTTTTTTTTGAACTATTTATCAAGGGACCCATTTAAATTTTAGCCTAAGGCCCCCAAAATCTCAGGGTCGACCCTGCTTGGGTAGGCTCTTGCGGTATTCTCCACTTTTCTTCATTGGATGGCTAGTTGGTGAGTGTGTTTTGGGTAGGTCCTTGGGGTGTTTTCCGCCTTTCTTTTCTGGATGGCTAGCCGGTGCATGTACTTTGGGTAGGCTCTTGGAGTGTATCGCTCCTTTCTTGCCAGGATGACAAGTTGGTGTATGCGCCTTGTGTAGGCTCTTGGGGTGTTCTCCACCTTTCTTCGTTGGATGACTAGTTGGTGAGGGTGTTTTAGGTAGGCTCTTGGGATGTTTTCCACCTTTCTTTGTTGGATGGCTAGCTGGTGCATGTGCTTTGGGTAGGCTCTTGGAATGTATCCCTATTTTCTCAATTGGATGACTAGTTGGTATGTGCGCCTTAGGTAGGCTCTTGGGGTGTTCTCCACCTTTTTTCGTTTTGGAGTGTTTTCTACCTTTCTTTGCTGGATGGCTAGCTGGTGCCTGTGCTTTGGGTAGGCTCTTAGAGTGTATCGCTTCTTTCTTGGCAGGATGACTAGTCATTGTGTGCACCTTGTGGAGTTCTCCACCTTTCTTCGTTGGATGACTAGTTGGTGAGTATATTTTGGGTAGGCTCTTGGGATGTTCTCCACCTTTCTTTGTTGGATGGCTAGCTGGTGCATGTGCTTTTGGTAGGCTCTTTGAGTGTTCTCCACCTTTCTTCGCTGGATGGCTAGCTAGTGCATGAGTTTTGGGTTGGCTCTTGAACTGCTCTCTGTCTTTCTTTGCTGGATGGCTAGCTGGTACATGTGTCTTGGGTAGGCTCTTGGGGTGTTCTCCGCCTCTCTTTGCTGGATGGCTAGCTGGTGAGTGTACTTTGGGTAGACTCTTGGAGTGTACTCTTCCATTTTTTGCTGGATGGCTAGTTGGTGCGGGTGCTTTCGGTAGGCCCTTGGGGTGTTCTACACCTTTTTTTCTTGGATGGATAGTTGGTGCATGTACTTTGGGTTGGCTCTTGGAGAGTTTCTCGCCTTTCTTTGCTAGATGGGTAGCTGGTGTATGTGCTTCAGATAGGCTCTTGGGCTGTTCCCCGCCTTTCTGCGTTGGATGGGTAGCAGGTAAATGTGCTTTCGGTATACTCTTGGTGTGTTCTCCTCCTTCTTTTGTTGAATGGGTAACGAGTGCATGTGCTTTCGATATATTCTTGTGTTGTTCACTATCTTGCTTCGATGGATGGTCGGATGGGGGGTGCGCTGCCAAGGCACCACTAATAATCAACATGGCCACTATGGTGAAGAAGGTGTTGAGCCTTACAGCCATTGTTTGGGACCACTCGTGATGTGCACTAGTTTGTGTTGTTGTGAGTTGTAATGATGTTGAATGGTTGACGTTCAACATTTTATAGGGTGATGAAAGGACAAAAGATTGGGTATTCATTTATAGTCTAATTGAAATAACTTCGGAATTAAATGAAGTATGTTTCATATGAATTTAAATACCATAAATTATCATGCAACTGAAGTTTAGTTTTATCTTATGTTTATCTATAATAATTTTATTAATTGGAACTAAGTTTAAACATATAATCATGTATGTGTGTTTTACCCCATAAATCGAATTGAAAAAATAATGTTATATATAGCTTTTTTGTTCAAATTAAATAGTAATTAGTAGATAAATCCCTAATATTAATTAATAAAAATAGTGGTATAGTTACTAATCAATTCACCTTTTAATAACATGTTGGAATCAAGTCAACTTAAATTTGAGGATATTTTGGTACACAATATTACGTATTACTAATTAGTACAAAACACTAAATTTTATCTTTATTTCTACTTTAATATTGTTTAGTATTTTGTCTCCTACCCTGTCAAAGTAGTCACTATTATCTTACTATAAGATATCTTGATTGAATTAATTTGTTTGGGAATTAAGAAATGATGAGTACTAGGCCTTGTTGCATAGAAGGTGGCACGTTTTTACATACAATGAAAATATATACATATAGGAATTCGACATATTGTTTTGAGTGGTACGTCTATAAAATCTAAAGTTTAACTATAAATTCTCGTGATCTAATAAATACTATCTCTTATTTTGTTCTAGAATATTAGTCTTTTTATCTTGTATATATATCATTTGTGACATGGGAAAAGGGCATGTGCAACTACCACTACAGCAAGTGAGAATGGATCAAGACTTCCAGTTGAATAAGTGTTGAAAGAAATATATTCTTTTTCTTTTTATATCTAGATTGATGGAAAAATAATAATTAGAAATTGATAGGAAACATATTAACAAAAAGTATACAAACGAGTGAAAAGAAATAGAATTTCGTGAACAATGAGGATATCATTTGAAAATGAGCAGTTCAAATAGAACTAAACTTTCGATCAATCGTGAGACTTGGGATGCTACTAATGAAGACATAGTCTCTAGACTCAGACTCGCTTCTAACGGTGTCTTAGTTTTAGTGAATTGAATTTATGTGAGGGTTGTGGTTAATGGAGGCACACAACAATGAATAGCGGACAACATGAATGTCTAGCCGTGGATATATGCGAGGCTAAACCTATTTAAGAGTGTTGGGCTTACATGTGATTGTTTGCCTCAACTGGTCAAACATCATTTTTATCCACTTATTTTGTAGAAACCATAACTTATAAGCACTTAAAATATAATTTCAACAACACCTAACATGCGCTCACATAATTATATTATATGAAAATAATTTTTACTGCATCTTAGATTGCTATCATATTTCTGTAGTATGTAAACAAATATATAATTAATAACTAGGGTTGGGCTTGAGAGTAAAGTTTTGGGGATTTTCCGTAAAGGATTAGGACTTGAGTTGATTGAGCCCTAAAAGGTCTCAACTTTGATGTTTTGTGGTTCGTGTTCTAATCTTGATAATCTCAATAACAATTGATATGACAGAAAATAAAGGATAGTGGAGAGAGGAGGAAGCAGATTTTAGAACAGTTGTTGCTTACAAAACATAATCAGAAACAACAAAATGTCAGAGTGAAAAAGTTGCGACTGGTTTTGGGATACATTACTAATGAATTAACCAATGTTCAGAAAATCGGACCGGCCATTGACCTGAAAAAGGCAACGGGTCTAGGGTCAAAAGGTCGAACTGATTTCATTTAAAAAATTAAAAAGTAATCCAAAAATCTCACAAAATTTCTTAAAATAAGTTATTTGAAATTAAGCCAATATTTATAGACAAAATTACTCACAAAACTTGGTTTTAAACAGACTTTTCATAAGTTTCAATTAAAAAATCAAAAATTAATCCAAAAAATGAAGAACAACTAAAGAAAAAGAAGAACAATAGGAGAAGTGAGAAAGAAATAAAAAATGAGTGATTTTGCGTTAAAAAAATTTCGAACCAGATAACCATTAAAATCGGACCGATTCTACTGGTTTTCCCAATTCAACCACTAAAAATCCTAGTTTTCGGTCTGATTTTCTAGTGGCTGGTTAAATTGGAAGACAGAACCAGTTTTGTTCCTAGTTTTCCTGGTTGAACCAGCTGATATTGTCCAGTTTTCTAGATACTAGAATTAACTGTGGAGGTTGTAGGGTTGCCGAAAATTATGAGTCTTATGTTTGGCAGTCAAATGTACTTTTATCCACATATTTTGTAATACCCACAACTTACCACCCACTTATTATTAATACATTGAATAGAAATCACAACTTATACGTGCTTCAAAAATAATTTCAATGCTACCAAACATGAATATATATACGGTGATTGGGGGTGACCCCGATTATTGAGTAACCTGCAGAGAGTGATCCGTGAAACTGTACCTACCTTGGTTTTCATAATTTCATATTGAAGACCAATGTCTATGGTGCCAAGGCAGAGATAATTTTCTCTTCACTGGACGAATGGAATATTACTATAATACAAATTTCACTGTGGCTTGTGATTTTATCTAATTCCAATAAAAGCTGCCTTTTCACTTGATGTTTAGTGGAGTTGTTGATTAAATTTTCATTCTTGATCATTTTGAATATATTTTTATAGGAAATAAGTTAAAGTGAACATGTGAGTAATTGGTTAAAAATTTCGACTTTACAAGGATTTAATAATCATTTATTTTTGGATGGTAATTTGGATTCCTGGGGCTGTTATGAATTTCAGAATAAGTTGAAAATTACATTAATTGTGTTTCATTGTTTAATTGTAGTTAGTTAATATAGATAATGATTGTGAATATGTAAAGCTTCTGAGTTGTCCATGATCTTGTGCAAGATAAAAAGGAAAGGAAGGAGGGTAAAATTGGCATTTTGAAGAAGGATATCATGAGATCTTAAGAGAGCAAATTCAGAAGCTAGAAGCCATGACTAAGTGCCAACTAATTAGAAGTTTTCTTGTGGGAAATTGTTCTTGCTTCTTTTATTGTAAATTTTACTTAATTTTCCAAGAATCCTTTACGTCGCTTTCAAGATGAAAAGTTTTATTACATTACTTTCAAGCGAGGAACACACTGAAGACAAGTATTTCAAGTTCTGTTTGTTTATTTTCTTGCCTTCTGCGATGGAATCAGGAATTTTTTCTTAGGGGGCCAAAAATTTTCGCTAGTGCAAAGCATTTTTCATATTGAAAAAAGGTCAAACGACAAGTTAAAAAAGGAGCAAAAAGTGGTTGTTCAAAATGAATTTAATAATCTTATTTTTTATCTTATAATTCTCATTTGACATCACCTCTTTCGTCTTATTTTTGGACTATGTTTTTCACTTGTTGGATAAGTTCTTGATACCGTTTCGAAGTATTCAAGGAAAACTTTGCAAAACATCTTTTAGATTGAAAACTGTTAAATGAAAAATTCAACAACTAGAATGGATATAATAATCTAATATTTTATCTTTTAATTAACATCATATCTTTCGTCTTATTTTTGGATTATGTTTTTTCACTTGTCGAAGTAGGTTCTTGTACCATTTGGAAGTATCCATGGCAAGTATCATAACGTATTTTTTGGATTCAAAACAACAAGCCAAATATGGCGGTTGGAAATGGATTTAATAATCCGATTTTTACTTTTAATTTTTATTTTGGCGTCACTTCTTTCGGCTTATTTTCGGGTTATATTCCTTCTCTCATCGGTGTTGGTTCTTGGTACCGTTTCAAAGTATTCATGAAAAACTTCGCAACACATCTTTCGGATTGAAAATACGTTAAATGACGAGATCAAAATAATAAGCCAAATAGGACTGCTAAAATTAGATTTAATATTCTCATTTCGTTTTCGTTTTGAATCTCAATTTAATTAAAGTTCTACTTGATATCAATTTTACTCGTTTAACTCGTATAATTAAATATAAAAATATAAAGAAATTTTGAGTGTTATAACATGTTCTAAGTAATTTTTTTTACTAAAAAAATTAAAAGGATTAAAAATAAAATCTAAAAAATTGGGGGCTTAGGACCCTAAGGCCTCCCTTAGCTCCGCCAATTCTTTCCGAGTCAAATATGTTCTTAATGTTGTGATCGATTCTTAATTTAATTTTCAATTTTTTTTTTCACGGATCTACAAGAGATTTACTAAATTGAAATTCTAGGAATAATGTTAATTATGATTATATAATACCTGGTTCTAGTGCTATTTGTGTCAATTTTTGTTAGGCTCAAAGAAGCCCAGTTGTTCTGAGTTAACCCTAGTCGATATCAAGGTCCTTTTCCCTAGTTAAATCTCTGAATGTTGTAAATATTTCATAGAGGAAATTACATCCATTACTATGTATATACAATATATTGTTAAAATTAATTTTCTAATATTTTTATTCTGAAAATACTGGGTATTATTTATATATTATTATATATATTTATATAATATAATATTAACAAAAAGGAAACATAATATTGTATCCCCATTAATTTCGCGGAGAGAGAAAAAGAAAAAACTGTCGGAGAGAGAAACTACTATACTCAACTTCACAATCCCTCTTCAGCACATCCATATCGCCGACATTGCCGCCAACCATATAATCTTATCTCTTTAATCTCTAGGGTTCCATCACTATGTGAAAACCTAACCCCCAATTTGTAGAAATCTTAGTCGTTGGACAAAGACACCCAACATGGATACGCCTACTCGCAGAATGACTTGGTCGGCGGCAAAGAAGGAGTCGCCTGACTATGTGAAGAATCCTGCATTACATTTGAAATAGAAAGTCATTTCCCTTGACACGCCCACTCCTACAAAAGATTCAATCTTTGAAAAAAACAGAAATCCACATGATGAAGCAAGTCGCCGGCGAATGGGTTCGTGTTCTTCGAAAGAAATGCACAAAAATGATCATATAGACAAACCTATGTCAGACAAGGTTGCCCAGAGTTGTAGTTCCAACAAGATTAACCAACCCAGGTCTACTAAGCGCAGGTAATTCCATTTTCACTATAGTGTGTAAAAATTGTGAAATTTATTATTTAAGGTAAATCATGTTTCTGTTATTTTCTAACTTAACTGTTATTAGGCTCGTATTAAATCTTTTGTTTTATGTCTGTAAAATATAAATGTGGGTCAATGTTGGGTGAATTTATGTATTGCAATGAATGTTGCGATGAATGTTTCGAAATCAATTTTTAAGTTGATGTTAATCGGTTTTGGATAAAATTGCTTGGCAATTTACTGGAGATTTTGAATCCTAAATTTGGAACTTGTATAATTTCTTATGTTGCTTGTGAATTTACTGTAGCTTTGTCAAATTGGTCGATTTAATAGACGACATTTCAATTGTGGAATAAAAGTAGTATTAGTGTTCTATGGTTATATGTTAAAACCTGATGTTGCAATCAATGTTACAAATTCTATTTTCCATCATACCAAATGTTGGACACATTAGTATATATCTTCGGTCTATTTTTGTTCTGTGTGCTTCATAAATCCTTTTAACAAACTATATATAATAAATTTGGGATGTTGGCAATTATTTGACAGTTATTATACAGACACCTCACCTTTTCTTGGTTATTGTCCTTCCCAAATTACTATTGGAGTATTTTGCGAACAGTGGGTCTTACAAGGGATGAGATTATTAATGTGACTTGTAATTTTTCCTTTTCCGCATTTCCATTCCCCATCCCCCCCCCCCCACCCACCCCCAATGTAGATGATGTTTCGACCTATTGACATTTTAACAACTATTTATAACCTAATTGAAATTTGGATTCATAGCCAAGGAAATTACAAATTCTAATCACAACATCCACTTTGTACAGTGGATTGAATACTTCTAATCTAGATATTAGCACCTTCTTAATAGGGATATAGTCTTCTTTAACACATTTTTATCCCTAAAAATTCTCCTTGATGAAATGTTGTTCAAGTCTGGGTGTCCAATAACAATGTTGTCTTCCAGAATATCAACTTTTGGCAACTCTGGGATTGTTTCACATACACTAGAAGCAAATCTATATAGATAGCACAAGTTGTTACCTGAGTAACTCGTTAATGAATGACAATTTAGGTTTTGTTGCTCTAGTGTTTCCATCTCACGATCACCCGAAATATCTAAAGTATATATTGACGGAACATTTTCCAATGAAGATGTAATATCAATTTGCAGTGGGTAACTCGTTAGATTATGATCCTTTCTTTTAAGCTCCAAATAGAACATCAACGTGTTGTCATTCGTTATCTTCATTGAAAACAGGCACCCAACTACTTCATATTGTATAGATAGTGCACTACTCGTTTATCAAGTTTCAATACGGACATTATCAAATCAACGAGTTCTATATAAGTACAACATATTGGGACAAGGATTCGTGTACTTTCTCCATTGCAATTGATGAAAATATTTATGTTATTCATATATGTCAATATCGTGGTAATAAATCAATTAATAACAGATACATTGAAATAGATTTTGTGACACCAATTACAACATATTATTCATAGAGACAATGCAACCTTTTTTGTACCATTGTTTGCAACAGATTAATCACAAATATACTGAAACAGATTTTTTAACACCGCTTGCAACATATTAGTATAAATAGACAATGAAACTTTGGTGTAACATCGATTGCAACAAATTAGTAACAGAGACAATGCAACCTATTTTGTAGCATCGTTTGCAACAGATTAATAACGAAGTTACTTAAACAGATTTTGTAGCACCGCTTGGAACATATTAGTATACATAGACAATGAAATGGTGTTGTAACATCGCTTGCAACAAATTAGTAACAGAGACACTGTAAAAGATTTTGTAACATCGAACAGATACAATGTAACAGATTTTTGTATCATCGTCTGCAACAAATTAAGCTAAAAATGCAATGAAATAGTTTTATAACACTGCCTACAACAAATTAGTATAAGAGAACTATTTTGTAGCATCGTTTGCAACAGCTTAATGACAGAGACAATGCAACTGATTTTTGTAACATCGTTTCTAAGAACATGGGATCAGAGAATGCAGAAAATTGTTTACAAAAGACTTATAACAGATTTTTTTCTCAACACTTATTTGTAGTGTCTACATAGTTTCACAAATCTTAATAACGAGTTTCATTCGAAGTAATTGTGTTATAAATGAATATCGATTCTTCAACAATTACAAGAACATATACGAAATATTATTAATATAGCTATTGCAACTGATTTCGTAACATCGTTTGCAACACTGTAATAACGGATTTTGAAAATGGTCAATGGAATTTGTAACATCAAAAGTGAAGCGCAAAGTATAACAATGTAATCCACATGTCTAATGATACACAAGGAAACGAACTAGGATGGAAACGATGTTACATTCTAAATGAGATCGCTTATTTGTAACATGAAGTTAATATGACACAATTCAATTCAACAGAAACTTTGTTAAATCATACCGGAATATGGGGATGTTATCGCTGGACAAGAAGTTGCAGGAAGGAAACGATTTACAGTTGGCTTAGACGAATGCAGTTTGTTTTCATGGAGGAGAGATGTTGAAAAGATTAGGATTGATTATGATTTTTAGTCAAAAATAGAATTCTAATTAATATGGTAAACTGGAGTGAAATGTGGCTTCTGTTACATACAATTAATTAGATTTGAAAATAAATAAAAAAGGAAAAAAATTACACCTCATCCAGTATTTATGTAATTTAAAACATGTAACAGTTTTTATATAATTATTAACATAATTTGGCTTATTGATTAAATTTTCCCTATTTCATATGGGCTGTAAGAGACCCAATATCTATGGCCCATTAGAGACAATTTTCGATGTGGATTTATTTATTTATTTTTGCAGAATTGTATTTATAATCGTGATTCTAATACTTTTGCTTATTCAAAAAGTCAATTTTACAGATGTCTTCCCATGTTCTAGGCACTTGAAAATTTTAGAGCATATTCTCTTTGTTGTTTTTAAACTGTTTTCAATTTTTAATATCTTCAAGTTCAAGCATTGTTTTCTTCGTGGGGTTTTAACTTTCCCACTATATTAAATAATGTACCAACCACACTATTACAAATATTTTTCTCAATATGCATGATATCTAGGTTATGTCTGAGGAGAAGCTTATGCCAATATTCCAGTTCGAAAAAAATACTTCTGGCTGACGTTTCTGTTTTTACCATCATAATGCTTGTGCTTACATGATATTTTGTTGTGAACGTGCTCCGATTGTCTCAATGTCTTTGCCATTCAAAAATTTTGGTCATTGCCTAATTTCGAAAAACCTATTAAATTTCTTGTCTTTACGCCAATGATGATCAGTATGTAAGTACCATCTATGACCCATATAACATATTTTATTTCTTATTGTGAGCGACACATTGTGTCTTTATTACAAGCTGGGCATGCATTGTATCCCTTTGGAGTCCAGATCAGTTTTCCATTAGCATGAAGGTCATTTATTGTCCATAGAAGTGCATGCACGCGAAACATTTTTCTTTCTTAGATATCGCAACTCATTATTCTTGTTTCCCACAACTCTTTAAGCTAAGTGGTCTTAAAAACACATCCATGTCCTTAATGGAAGCATTTGGTCCAGGAATTAATAAAGTCATCATGAAGAAGGACTATTTCATACATTTCCAGAGAGCTAAGTTATACGAGACTAGAATTACGTGCCACAAACTGTATGCATTGCTCATATTTCGAAAAAGGGTTAAACCCATTTCATGCCATACCCAATCTAACATTTCTCGGATTGCTTGCAAATGATAGATAACATTTGTCAAAATGCTTTCAAGTCTGCATCTGCTGGCTGTCTTAAAATCCCTTCAGTATCAGATCGTCTTTCTTTATGCCATCTCATATCCTTTGCAATATGCTTCAACGTGTAAAAGCATTTCAATCGATGTGCAGCTTGAAAGTAACACAGTCTTATGAGCAACATTTTTTCCTTCACCATACTATTTTTCCACCTACTTTCTCCACAAATTGGATGTTTGTCTAATTCGTCATTCTATTTCCAAAATAAAGTACAATCATTTTTGCAAACATGAATAGAGTCATATCATAATCCCAAAACAAGCAATTGTCTTTGCTTCATAATATGAAGCGGGAATTCTTGACCCTTCTGGAAACACATCCTCTAAAAGTTTGAGCAGCATATCAAAAGATTTGTTGCTCACTTATTTAGCACCGTGAAGTGCATTAGATTTACCAAGAATTTAATGCAGAAAATTTGGTGCAACCAGGATACAAACCTCTTTCTGCATTGTTCAACATATCATCAAACTTATCTCATTATTCTGATAATCAACAGCCACATTATGTGGCCCATCATTGTTTCGTTCCAATTGATCAAATCTTGGCCCAATAAGATCATGTATTACATTTACCATTGGATCATCTAGTTCCGTCACTAATCTCATCGTTGCCACTAGGACTTATAGAATTAGAACTAACTACGAGGAATTCTTCTCCGTGAAATATCCACGTTCGATAACTAAGTTGAAAGCCATGCATCAATAAATGAAATTAAATTGTGTCTAAATCTTAGAATATACCATTTACACACGAGCAACATGGACTTCGAGACTTTCCATATTGGTTTCAATAATTCCGAGCTCTTTCAATGGAAAACTTAACCCCATTTTTATATTCAGCTGATAATCGATTTTTCTCCAATGTCCAACTCTTGTCAACCGATAATTTCCAACCTGCACAATACAACCATAACAGGGGCTGAAGTGTGAAAAGATGCTTTATATCATATTACTTAGAACATTAAGGCGTAATATTAAGCCCAATGTCAGCCCCAAACTTGCCGAATCATTTTTGAATAAATAATGCAAAATTGGATGACCATAATCATATATCCTACTTCTTAAATGTGTGATGGACGCAATAAGAGACTCAATAAGTAGAAACCATACAAGGAAAAAACATCTGGAATAACGTGGGGTTCATAGACACTATTATTCAGTCAATAATACCTTTAGATAATATATTGCTTAATTTGGCTGAGTTGGTAGGGCATAAAGTATCATGCCAGAATGAGCCAAAACCAAGGTTAGGAATGAAAATAGAAATTTAGAACCATCTAATTCTATCTCAACTCTAGAATTTGGCAGCAGGAGCATCCTGTAATAGCCTAAATATTGATGATTTGGTTATGGAACTTGGTTGTTTATTTGGTGAACCAATTATGAGTGAAAACCATTAGTTATATATAGTTTTTATTTGTTGCTTGCAAGTCTAGAGTTTGTACATGTTCAATGTGACTGATTATATGATATACTATGCTATAATATATAACCTTCACCTGATTTTAAGCGTGACTGGTAATTCATTAATATGGGACCTACTTTATTGTAAGGTCACCATCTTTTGGGGTAGTTTACAACTATATTGAAAAACATTTCATCAATATTCCTTGTTAAAGCGATATAGTTAACATACTTTGGCAGTTTATATTTTAACCTTTCTAAAGTTCTTCTACTCCAATTATCTGCATCATCTCTCTGTATATGAAAATTTATGCTACATCAAACTAACTTCTGGACAACTATTTTTCATAATGAAAATATGCAAGTCCATGAGTTGATGAATTTCATGTATTAGATAGAGACATATTTAACACGAATATGGAAAAAGAAAGACTTGGTAGATGTGAGGCTAACTGGCGGGAAATATCTTTTGTCGTACCATCGACCTCTTTAATTTTTAAACCAGGTTCACTGCTTTGAGTCTTGTAGATTTGCTTTTTATTTACTTCCGTCCTAAAAGATCGACTTTGCTGTTGTCAATATTCAGTTTGCTTTTGAAAGAAGCTCCAAATTGTTGAATTTTTGGAAATGAGCTGTCCACCACTTGTGGTCATCAACCATTTTTAAATGTGTGGTGGCAATCCCTCTAACAAATCGTGGCATATGTGCCATTTTTCATAGCTGTGATGCAAACATTTTTGAAGCAACACATTAAATCTCTACCAAACTTCATAAAATGGTATCTTCTTTCTGCACAAATTCTGAAATTTCTTTGCGAAAAGCATTAGTCTTATAAATAGAAAATATTTTCTCAAAAATTTAGCAACCATATGCTCACAAGACGTAAAACTATTAGCATGTAAATTATTAAACCATGATCTAGCTCTATGTTTCAAAGAGTATGGGAGTAACCAAAGTTTTATATTATCTAAACAAATATTCTCGTACTTAAATGTCTCAAACACAACATAAAAATCAGTTAAATGATCATATTAAATATCGGAGAAAATTAAGTACACTCAATTTTAACTCAAAATTCATAGCAGCAACTTGTGGGTAATGAATGCACGAGGTGCTCAAATTTGCCAACGGACTAAAATAATCACTAAAAGGTTTCTCTTCAATTTCGTTGCCCATATTAATTTTTACTTTGTTATCCTCAATTGCATCTAAGGTTGCAGCTTGCTTTCTCTTGTGGAAAGTGCATTCAATTTCACTGTCAATAGATTCTAACTGATCAAGTGCTAAAGAACTACGACCTAGCATGCACTATTTTTTGCTTTTTATTCAAAGAAATAAAAACCTAAATTATAACTAGTCAAAAATAAAATTAAATAAGATTGAATTACTTTCAATGACGCTAAAAACTTGTTGTCAAATTTTAAATAACTCGCAAGCGCGGGAATAAATTTGAGTATAGAAAAGCAAGCTATGAGATCAATTTCACAATTGAAAAAGTCTAATTCAATCCTAATTACTTATTAATCTAACCTAGTTGAGTGAGATTGAGTTTGATTGAAATTATTAAAACTAAAGACTAACTAAATTATTGCTAGATAACTGTTTAAAGAATCAAGTGATACGAATTACCGGTGTATTAAAATTCACCATTGTTTAACATAGCAAATATCCCATTATCAATTAATTTCCAAGATTGAACGAAAATTTGAAATCAATCTATTGTCGTCTTAAAATATTTATCAATTAAGTCCAAGTAAAAATAAATATAATTGGTTCATCTTAGCTTCGTTACCTCAACTTGTTAAGCATTCCTCGTATCAAATTCAATTCAAATAAAACAAAGAATTAAAGGTTTCCCATCCTAAGTATTTGATCTATCCAAAATTGATAGCAAGAAAATGGAGAATTAAACTAATGTCACCATTAAACTATTTCTGCAACAAGGACAAAACACACTCCTATATGTTGAAACAATCAACATTTGTAACCTTCGGGTACAAGGTGCCAACCCACATACATTGGTTATGAACAAATTTATTAATGATCAAAATATAAGCCGTGTCACATTTTGCTTCTCAACCCAAGTACCAAACTTATATTATCAGAAGTGATCATTGACATTTTTATTTGTATACTCAATATTAAATAAATGCAACAAAAATAAATAAATAAATAAATTATTATTTTATTACAGTAAAAACTATACTATATTAACATACAACCAACAACTCCTAGATTCCTTTGGAAGAAATAAGACGTGGGCTTCGAAAATCTCTATATGACCTAAAACAACCCTTAGTGCTTGATTTCATAGATTTTCCAAATCAGCTCAAAAATATGTATATATTCAAAATCAAGCTTATTATACTCTATTAATGAAACATTTATTGTAACATCCTACTATTTTAACATTTCTAAATCTGTTGTTACTTAATTCTATTTACGTGAAACTTTTAGTCAAATTGAGTATTGAACTTCATGTAATTACAATATTCAGTAATTAAGGGATGACTCACCCATAGTAATTAAAAACTATATTTTCTATCTTGTGTGGGTTCGAGGTCTAGTAGAATAAAATTAAAACAAAAGTCTTTCACGAGGGTAACAATTCACAAAAAATTGTAATTTTTACTAGAAGTTGAAACTTGCGTTTAATTGGGTAGAATACATGACTTTATATTTGACTTCAAAAATCTTGTTCCAAATTTAAAAGTTGCGTCGGATCGTTTCAAGTGGTTCAACTGGGAAAATCGAGAACCAGTCGCAAAACCTGTCCAGTCTACTAATTTAACTTGGCATTAAAAAACTGGACCGAAAATCGGGGTTTTAGCGGTTGAACTGAAAACCAGTAGAAATGGTTTGGTTTTAATGGTTTTCTGGTTCGAAATTTTTTTAAGGCAAATCATTCATTTCTGATTTCTTCCTCATTTCTTTTCCATTTCTCCCATTGTTCTTCTTTTTCTTCAGCTGTTCCTCTTTTTTTGTGCGATTTTTGGAGTAATTTTTAATTTTTCAATTGAAACTTATGGAAAGTCTATTTGAAGCCAAGTTTTGTGAGTGACAAAATATTGGTTTATTTACATATAACTTATTTTTGAAACTTTTGTGAGATTTTTGGATTAATTTTTAATTTTTTAATTGAAACCGGTTCGATGTTTTGACCCTTGACCGGTTGCCTTTTCCAGGTCGATTGCCAGTCCAATTTTCTGAACATTGATTTTCATAAGTCTTTAAATTGTCAATTTCTCTTCAATCCATGTGAGAGGCATGAATATTTTGTTGACAAAATAATTTGTTACTTTGATCATAGGACCTTGGCTGCTTGACGGTATGGAGTTTGAAATATTAAAGGAGCTGCATGCTAGAAGAATTTCAGAAGTTTAGGATATCGACACTGGTAAAGTAGTAGAGGGAAAATGTGTCATCTTGAAGTAGGTAATCTGTTTGTCGTTAAGGGCCAACTTGATCTGTTTATCGAGATAAAAATTATTTGGATAATATTTATCCGAATATTAACTTTATCATTATCCTGTTTAGTCAGCAAGGTATATGAACAAAAAAAGGATAATGTTAAACAGTCAGTTTTTCGTAGAAAAAGATAATTCGTACCTTTATTCTTAATTATACGAAAAAATAAATAAAAAATAAAATAAAGGACTGACAGAGGGCGGGGGCGATTATCTTAGGATATGGATGTTTAAAAATAGATTTGTTTTATATTATAAATGCTTTGTTCGTCTTTAAAAAAAATGAGTGAATCCGTATCCGAATAAAAAATTATGTCCTCTTTTCGAAGATAAAATTTCTTCTCATTTTTGGTTTAAATTGTAATCCAGATAAAAGTGTATCCAAACATCAATTTCGCTCAAACAAAATAAAGAAAAATTTATTTGTTATCTTTAACTATTGACCATATATCAAACGAACCCTAAGTACATCTAAAGAGTAACTTGGTCCATCTTCCAGTCAATGCCATAATGCACCCAAGACAGTTTTTCAAGGAAATTTGGTCATGCTTTTCACATACCAAACGACATAGCTAAGGTCTGAAATTTTAACATGTTGTAGTTTGTAGTCTTGAGTATTTATAGTTCAAATGTTGTAATTTTTGGAATATGTTTGGATGGTCAAATAATTTATGGCAACACCTATCGCACTACAGTTAAAAACCTTCAATTTTAGAAGTAAATTTTTTTTCCCAATTTGCGCTTGTTCATTTTTGGCAATAGTTACATTTTTAAAAACCATTCAAGGGCACGAGTAAACTTATTTGGAGTCGACAAACACTATTTAAAGATTATTTTAGTGACCCTCCGGGTTGAGAACATTTGGGGTGTTGCAGCTTGGTATAAGAGCGCGGTATTACTTTGTACACTCACGTAAATGTTAAAATTTTATTTTATTTTATATGGTCTTTATTTTATAGTGTTAAGTTAAAAATTTAGAAGTTGAGGTTTTAGAATTCAAGTGTCGCTACTCGCCATCGCCGCCCTACGCCAGCTTTGAGGTAAAGAGGTTTGATAAGTTTCCTTTTATGCATGACGTAAATGAAACATATATTTATAAAGTTCTAAATTTGTTTCATTTACGTTAAAATGTTATATTGAGTTGAAATTTTAAAGTGGATATTGAATTTTTGCACTAAAAATGTTATGAAAAACTTGACTAAATTTTAGAAAAATTTATTTCAGTCCTCGGAATTAACTTAAAAGATAATAGAAACCCACCTAATCAGACTCTTCATAATTGGTATTTTAGACATGGTTCCACCAAGTAAATACTATCTAGAACATGCCGAGGCAGCAAGAAATGATTATATTAAGTTTGCTTTGGATCCCGATTGGTTGTTTGGCCATTATGTCGATTCCAATAGGACAACATGTATCAGGGCAATGCACTATGGTTTAGTGACAACCGATGCAGAGTCTATTACTCATATGGGTGATTCACTTATTGGCTTGCCCGAGACAGCCAGTTTCCACAGATATTTTGAGAGACCAATAGGAAGTCTATCACCCAGATGTAGAGTATGATGTGTATTATGAAGCACTCAATATAAACTGGGATGAGTATAGTCTATATGACGGTGGTCCCCACTCCATTTATGAGCCAGAGCCAGCTCCAACAGTTTACCCCGTTCATGAGCCCCCTCTAGTAGTTGAGCCCATGCCTAAGCGAGTTTTAGTTTTTTAGGCTGATCAATTTGTTGAGGTTGAGAAAGACCCTGAGGAGGATCTCGAGAAGGAGTCTGAGGCTGAGTCATGTATTACCTCAGATGACAAGGCTCCATGGCCGAAAAGGCCTAGAGTTCATGGAGGTTGGTATTAACAGTAGATCTACATGTTATAAATATGAGAGATTTTGATATCAGCTTGGGTATGGATTGGTTGGATAGTAATTGCACTACCATTGTATTTTTTGAGAAGGAAGCAATCTTTCGAAGATCGAAGGAGAAAGAGTTCAAATTTTATAGGTAAAAATTAAAGCACTTCTCTACTTCATCTTAGCTTTGCAAAAGTTGCTAAATAAGCAAGATTGTCAAGGGTTTCTTTTTAATCTCACTGACACCTGATCTGATGAAGTATTAGTGGATAATGTGCCAGGGGTTTAAGACAAAATTGATGTATTTCCGGCTTGATAGGTATCCCGATGACCGAGTGTTTCTCCGTGAAGAGACCCAGTTTTCTTTGTGAAGAAGAAAGCCGGGTCGATGAAAATGTTTATTGACTACAGTGAGCTGAGTAAATTGACAATCAAGAATAAGTATCCCCTTTCAAGAATTGAGGATTTATTTGATCAATTGAATGGTGCTTCAATATTTTCAAATATCGACTTGGGGTCGGCCATCATCAACTGAAGATCAAGCCATCGAATATACCAAAGTCAGTTCCGAACTCGCAGTGGGCATTTTGAGTTTACAGTAATGCCCTTGGGACTGACAAATGCTCCTGCTGTATTTATGGATTTGCTGAACTGAGTTTTGCATCAATACTTAGATCAGGTTGTCATTGTGTTCATTAATGACAATTTTGATATATTCAAGAAATCCTCAGCAACATGAAGAGCATGAGGACAGTATTAGATACTCTGCAAAAGGAAAATTTGTATGCCAAATTCAAGAAATATGAATTTTGGTTGGACCGAGTAGGATTCCTTGGTCTACTCAATTTCATTGGATAAAGTATTTTATTTTTGTTGCAAGTTGTTTAAGCTAAAAGATGAATGAAACAATGTTCTATTAGCAAATGAAGGAACAAGTGACTGGAAAAATCTTAGTTGTAAGCTTAAAATCTATGAAACGAATAATGTGCACATGAATAACATGATTAGATGATGAATTGAATTGGAAATGCGATTACAAAGAAACTTAACAATTGATAAAGATATACAAGATCTAATGAACAAATATAAAGAACACTTGAGTCAAGTTTTTCTAAGAATAGTTGCTATTGTTAGCTTTCTTAGTAAAAATAATTTGGAATTTCATGGAAACAATGAAAAAATTTATGAAGAAGACAATGAGATTTTTTTAGGAATAATTGAAATGACCGTTGTCCAGTAATAAAAGAACACGTCCGTCGTATTCAAGAGAAGAAAATTCACTATCATTATCTTAGACATAAAATTCAAAATGAATTCATACTCATGTTGGCAGGTGAGATCAAAGTGCAATCATTAGAAAAATTAGAGAAGCGAAGTACTTTTCTGTTATACTTGATTGTACACCCAATATAAGACACGAAGAACAAATGTCTCTTATAATACGATGTGTAGATATCTCAAGAAGTCCAGTTAAGGTAGAAGATTTCTTTTTAGGATTCAGGTAGATGATACATCTGGGGAAGGATTGTTTGGTGAATTAATAGATGTTCTACAAACACTTGACCTTGATATAAGTTATTTAAGAGGTCAAAGTTATGATAATGGTTCTAATATGAAAAGAAAATATAAAGGTGTGCAAAAAAGAGTATTAGAAATAAATCCTACTGCTTTTTACACACCATGTGGTTGTCATAGTCTTAATCTTGCATTGTGTGATATGACAAATTCTTGTATAACGCTAGATCTTTTTTTTTTTTTTTGGAGTTGTACAATGCTTGTATGTGTTGTTTATCTTCTACAAAGCAATGGAAAGTTTTGAAAGATAATATGGAAGGCCTGACACTTAAACCACTATTACAAACACGTTGGAAAAGTCGAGTTGAAAGTATTAAAGCAATAAGATTCCAAGTTCCACATATAAAACTTGCTTTAACTCATTTGATGGAAACATGTGATGACCCTAAGACATTTAGAGATGCTAAAAAATTTTCGTCTGACTTCATGGATTTTGAGTTTTTGTTTAGCATTGTTATCTGGTATAATATAATGTCTGCTATTAATAGAGTGAGCAAAATGTTGCAATGTGGGGATATGATTATTGATATTGCTATTAGTCACTTGAAAGCACTCATTTCTTTTTTTGAAACCTATAGAAAAACTAGATTTAAATCTGACATAGTTACTGCTAAAGAAATAGTTGCTCAAATGGAAATTGAACCTACATTTCATGAAAAGCGTATTATTCGTATAAATAAGTAATTTTATGAAAATGTCAATGATGAGATCACACATTCAGTTGAAGAAACTTTTAGAGTTGAATATTTCTTATATATAGTTGACCAAGAGCTTTTTTCGCTAAAGTGTAGGTTTTAACAACTTAAAAAATATGAAGATACTTTTGGATTTTTATTGGATTTAAAAAAAATTACATTCTGCAGATGGTGATTGTTTAAAACGTTCGTGTGATGATCTTGAAGAATTTTTTAAGCACGACATGGATTCTGGTATTGATGGGCAAGAGTTATTTTTAGAGCTCAAAATTGTGAGATGTTTACCAATAAAGACCACAAAGGGAATCGAGGTGTTGGACAATCTAAAGACAATGGATAATTGTTTTTTGAATGTGTGGATTGCTTATAGGATATTATTGGCAATACCAGTAACACTTGCTTCTGCAGAGACAAGCTTCTCAAAGTTGAGATTGTTAAAATTTAATATTCGATCAACAATATCACAAGATAGACAGAATGCATTGGCGATGGTGTCGATTGAAAAACGTGGGTTAGAGCATATTGATTGTAATAGATTAATTTCTGATTTTTTATTTCAAAATGTTAGAAGAGTACATTTAAAGTGAACTTTTGAAAGTTTTAAACTACTATTATTGTAGTTTTGAATGTTTTTATTCAATGAAAGTTTTAGAGCATATTGATTGTAATGTTTTTATATATAATAGTTTTTGCCTAAGGCCCCAAAAATCTCAGGGTCGGCCCTGCTTGGAGAGGCTCTTGGGGGTGTTCTCCACCTTTCTTCGTTGGATGGCTAGTTGGTGAGTGTGTTTTGGGTAGGCCCTTTGGGTGTTTTCCGCCTTTCTTTTTCTAGATAGCTAGCTGGTGCATGTACTTTGGGTAGGCTCTTGGAGTGTATTGCTCCTTTCTTGGTAGGATGACTAGTTGGTGTGTACGCCTTGGGTAGGCTCTTGGGGTGTTCTCCACCTTTCTTCGTTGGATGACTAGTTGGTGAGGGTGTTTTGGGTAGGCTCTTGGGGTGTTCTCCTCCTTTCTTTGTTAGATGGCTAGCTGGTGCATGTGCTTTGGGTAGGCTCTTGGAGTGTATCCCTATTTTCTTAGCTGGATGACTAGTTGGTGTGTGCACCTTAGGTAGGCTCTTGAGGTGTTCTTCACCTTTCTTCGTTGGATGGCTAGTTGGTGAGTGTATTTTGGGTAGGCTCTTGAGGTGTTTTTTGCCTTTCTTTGCTGGATGGTTAGCTGGTGCATGTACTTTGGGTAGGCTCATGGAGTGTATCGCTTCTTTCTTGGAAGGATGGCTAGTTGTTGTGTGCGCCTTAGGTAGGCTCTTGGGGTGTTCTCCACCTTTCTTCGTTGGATGACTAGTTGGTGAGTGTGTTTTGGGTAAGCTATTGGGATGTTCTCCACCTTTCTTTGTTGGATGGCTAGCTAGTGCATGTCCTTTGGGTAGGCTCTTTAAGTGTTCTCCACCTTTCTTCGCTAGATGGCTAGCTGGGGCATGTGCCTTGGGTAGGCTCTTGGACTGTTCTCCGCCTTTCTTTGCTGGATGGCTAGCTGGTGCATGTGCCCTAGGTAGGCTCTTGGGGTGTTCTCCGCCTTTCTTTGTTGGATGGCTAGTTGGTGCATGTGCTTGGGGTAGGCTCTTTGAGTGTTCTCCACTTTTCTTTGTTGGATGGCTGGCTGGTGCATGTGTTTTAAGTAGGCTCTTGGACTGTTCTCCGCCTTTCTTTGCTGGATGGCTAGATGGTGCATGTACCTTGGGTAGGCTCTTGGGGTGTTCTCCGCCTTTCTTGGTTGGATAGATAGTTGATGAGTGTCTTTTGGATAGGCTCTTGGGGTGTTCTCCGCCTTTCTTTCCTGGATGGCTAGCTGGTGTGTGTACTTTGGGTAGACTCTTGGAGTGTACCCCTCCTTTTTTCGCTGGATGGCTAGTTGGTGCTCGTGCTTTCGGTAGGCTCTTGGGGTGTTCTACACCTTTTTTTCTTGGATGGCTAGTTGGTGCATGTACTTTGGGTAGGCTCTTGGAGTATTTCTCGCCTTTATTTGCTAGATGGGTAGCTGGTGTATGTGCTTCGGATAGGCTCTTGGGGTGTTCTCCGCTTTTCTGCGTTGGATGGGTAGCTGGTAAGTGTGCTTTCAGTATACTCTTTGTGTGATCTCCTTCTTCTTTTGATAGATGGGTAGCGAGTGCGTGTGCTTTCGATATATTCTTGTGTTGTTCACTATCTTGCTTCGATGGATGGCCGGATGGGGGGTGCGTTGCCAAAGCACCACTAATGATCAACATGGCCATTAGGGTGAAGAAGGTGTTGAGCCTTACAGCCATTGTTTGGGACTACTTGTGATGTGCTTTGGTTTGTGTTGTTGTGAGGTGTAATGATGTTGAATGGTTGACGTTCAAGATTTTATAGGGTGATGAAAGGACAAAAGATTGGGTATTCATTTATAGTCTAATTGAAATAACTTCAGAGTTAAATGAAGTATGTTTCATATGAATTTAAATGCCATAAATTATCGTGCAACTGAAGTTTAGTTTTATCTTATGTTTATCTATAATAATTTAAACAATTGGAACTAAGTTTAAACATATAATCATGTCTGTGTTTTACTCCATAAATCGAATTGAAAAAATAATGTTATATATAACTTTTTTGTTCAAATTAAATAGTAATTACTAATTAGTAGATAATATTAATTAATAAAAATAGTGGTATAGTTATTAATGAATTCAAATTTTGGAATCAAGTCAACTTAAATTTGAGGATATTTTGGTACACAATATTACGCATTACTAATTAGTACAAAACACAAAATTTTATCTTTATTTCCGCGTTAATATTGTTTAGTATTTTATCGTCTACCTTGTCAAAGTAGTCACTATTCTCTTATTGTAAGATATTTTGGTTGAATTAATTTGTTTGGGAATTAAGAAATGATTAGTACAAGGCCTTGTTGCATAGAAGTTGGCACGTTTTTACATTTATATACAATGAAAATATATACATATAGGAATTCGACATATTGTTTTCAGTGGAACATCCATAAAATCTAAAGTTTAACTATAAATTCTCGTGATCTAATAATTACTATCTCTTATTTTGTTCTAGAATATTAGTCTTTTTATCTTGTATATATCATTTGTGACACGGGAAAAGGGCATGTGCAGCTACCACTACAGCAAGTGAGAATGGATCAAGACTTCAAGTTGAATAAGTGCGGAAAGAAATATATTCTTTTTCTTTTTATATCTAGATTGATGGAAAAATAATAATTAGAAATTGGGTAGGAAACAAATTAACAAAAAGTATACAAACGAGCGAACAGAAATAGAATTTCGTAAACAATGTGGATATCATTTGAAAATGAGCAGTTCAAATAGAACTGAACTTTCGATCAATCGTGAGACTTGGGATGCTATTAATGAAGACAGAGTCTCTAACTTAGACTCGCTTCCAACGAGATTTTAGTTTTAGTGAATTGAATTTACGTGAGGGTTGTGGTTAATGGAGGCGCACAACAATGAATAGTGGACAACTTGAATGTCTAGATGTGGATACATGCGAGGCTAAACCTATATAAGAGTGTTGGGCTTACATGTGATTGTTTGCCTCAACTGGTTAAACATTATTTTTATCTACTTATTTTGTAGAACTCACAACTTACAAGTGATTAAAATATAATTTCAACAACACCAAAAATGCGCTCACATAATTATATTATGTGAAAATATTTTTTATTGAATCTTAGATTGCTGTCATATTTATGTAGTATGTAGACAAATATATAATTAAGAACTAGGGTTGGGCTTGAGAGTAAAGTTTTGGGGTTTTTCCGTAATGGGTTAGGAATATAGTTGACTGAGTCCTAAAAGGTCTCAACTTTGATGTTTCGTGGTTCGTGTTGTAATTTTGATAATCTCAATAACAATTGATATGACAGAAAATAAGGGTAATAGAGATAGGAAGAAGCAGGTTTTAGAACAGTTGTTGCTTTACAAAACAGAATCAGAAACAACAAAATGTCGGAGTGAAAAAGTAGTGACTGGTTTTGGGAGACATTACTAATGAATTAACCAATGTTCAGAAAATCGGACCGGTCATCGACCCGGAAAAGGCAACGGGTCAATGGTCAAAAGGTCGAATCGTTTTCAACTAAAAAATTAAAATTTAATCCAATAATCTCACAAAATTTCTAAAAATAAGTCATTTGTAAATAAACTAACATTTATAGACAAAATTACTCACATAACCTGGCTTTAATAGATTTTCATAAGTTTCAATTAAAAAATAATCCAAAAATCTCACAAAAAATGAAGAACAACTAAAGAAAAAGAAAAACAATGGGAGAAGTAAGAAAGAAATAAAAAAATGAGTGATTTTGCCATAAAAACTTTTCGAACTGGAAAACCATTAAAATCGAACTAGTTCTACCGATTTTCCCGGTTCAACTGCTAAAAACCTCATATTTGTATGTTTTCCTTACGAGATAAACATTCTTTCATAATTTATACATACATATCACAATTTTTTTTTATTTAATTATGTGGTATAGTATTATTCGAGACATGTGTTTCTTTAACAGCACAATAAAATATTGTATATATTAATACTTCTTCATGAGCAATAGCTCAATATTCTTCTGAAATATAGAAATTGTTATTTCATGCTCTTTAAATGCAAGTAAAATTGTGCTAGTTATGATTATAATATTTTGCTACTTCAGGAAGAACACCAAATTATTATTTTAGAATATTGAACTATTTAGGGATTTGCTATTCAGGAGGCAAGTAATATTATACTGAAATATTAATAAATGTTGTGTTATTTCAATAGTAACAATAAATTATTATTTAGGAATATTAAATTATGTAAGAATTTACTCATCATGACAAAAAACATAATAGACGTTAGATTATATAAAATTATGCTCTTCACAAGTAATATTCAAACAGAATATTGATATTTGCAAAGTTGTATTTCTTTAAAAATATTATACAATATTCTTCTAGAATATTGATTCTTAGTAAAAGACAAATTTTCAAGAATGAGGATAGCCTTTTCTTCAATAATATAGATACAAAAAAATATGCTTATTCGGGAGCAATAACTCAATATTCATTTGGAATGTTAAAATTGTAATATCACACTATTTATAGACAAATAACTTTCTTTTAGAATATTAATATAATATTATGCTTTTTCAGAAGCATCAACATATTTATCAGTCTTAGACTTATATAAATTTAATCTTTGATACTAACATAATATTTTTCTAGAATATTGATTTATGTAAAATTTTGATTTCTTGAGGAATAACAAAATAATATTCTTATTGAATATTTATGTAGTTGAGTTATGTTTCTTCAAGAAGATCAACATAATTTTCTACAAGCATGAATATTGAAATGTGTAAAGATATGCTCTTCAAGAGGAACAACCCAATATTATTTTGAAATGGTGATTTGTAATAAATTGACACTTCTTCAAGAACAATAAAATAATATTCTTATAAAATATTAGATTTTATAAAATTACACTCTTTGGGAGCAAAAACTTAATATTACATCTTACAAAATTACGCTCTTTGAACAAGTGCATTCCACTGAAATATTAATATAAATTAAAGTTGTGCTTCTTCTGGAAGACCAACGAAATATTTTTCGGGGATATTGATTTGTATATATTCATGAATGCTAACACAATATTATTTTGAATAATAGTATGTAATAACTAACAATATTCAAGCAATATTTAGCTACTATTTATTAATACATAAAAATGTATAATCAAAGACAACAGTAAAGAGAATACTAACCTTTGTCCATGAACAAAAAATAAAGATCATTTTGTTAATTCAATTGGCTTCATATCCATATGCACAATTCGAAATTCGTTACTGTTCACGTAGTGATTTACTACAAATGAACCATTGGATTTTGATTTTAACCGCTGGATTTGAAGATCAATGAGTTTTGAACTTTCTGTCCAAATTTCAAAACAATCGGACCATGAATCGCTCATATATCAACATTTGATCACAGCAGCACATACTGTCCAGATTCTGCAAATTTTCTAAACCATTGATCTCCAAGTATGTTTCATCGTGCTGATAACGTGTTATAAAATTAAGAGAAGAAGAGAGAAAAATAGAAGAGAATTAAGAAAGCAAGTTCGTAAATTAATTATAACCCTTATTTATAAGATTCCAATGAGAGTTACAACTTGAGTAGAATACATTATTCTACAGTAAGTAGACAACTACATAAATATCTAAATAAAATCAAATAGTTGCATGAAAGTTCATAACCTTTACTCATTGTCACACTTATGTCCCTAATTTTTTTTAATCACGTTCTTCAATCTTCCATTAATTAACACATTGTCTATAATAACAATTTACGTCCAAAAAATTCTATTAAGAGAGAGTAAAAATACTAATTTATCCCTTGTTATTTTCAATAAGTAAATAAAAAAACAAATATAAAATTACGACAAAATATTTGTATCTCATTTTAAAGCATGTTAACAAATTTTTTGAATGAAAACTATCACTTTAGACTAGATATGCTACTTACTTATAGGTTAAATATAAAAATGCTATAAAAAAGAAAAGTTAAGAACGTAAATGTAACAATGAATAAATGTTAAGATCTTTAATGCAATTAAAATGTGATGCCAAATATAACCACCTATATTTATTATATATTAAAAGTCAAATGATATGAGAATTATTTTATGGACGATTTTATCAAAACTATGTTTAGCCTAATGGTACACTTTTTAGTTTTGATTTTATTAATTGACATGTATATTTGTTCATACACTAACCAGGCTACTTAATTCTTCAATTTCATAGATAACACCTTGTCTGTAGTAGATAAATTGATGTGTTTAAATAGTCGGGTGTCTAAAGAAGAAAAACACACCGAATATGGTATGTTGAGTTTCATGTAGAAAGTACTTATAATCACTATAAATTGCCACGTATTTCATTTTCTTTGACACAAAGGATGGGCGTGAACAAATAACAAGCATTTTAGGGTGGCAAAAGAGTAGCAACGATCTTCATATGCTTTAAAGCATGATATCAACATAGGAGCAAGAGTGTCATGAGAAATTTCTTTCAATATTCCTAGAAGTTCAAAAAAGTATGAAGATGACGGCAAGAATATAGGAAACACGACATGGGAAGAGGTGAATACAATCATCCAATCTAAAAGATGGATAACAAAGAAAAAATAACATTTTTACTAGACTTAAAAAAAAAAAAAAAAAAAAAAAAAAAAAAAAAAAAAAAAACACTAGAAAACATTGTGCATCTCACGTTAACTAGGACTACTACACATTGAAACAACCATAATAGTCAAATTGGTAGAAGAGTGTGTATGCATTCAAAACATTCGGGACATGTTTACACTAAAAATAATTTTGTAAATGATAATTAACAAAATTTTATCTTCTTTCCCTTCATTAGTCTTGAGCAAAAGTGATGCATATCAAACATGTCATCATGACACTCAATAATAAAACGAATTGACAATTATAATAATATTTTACCTTTTCTTTCTTCAAAATTATATGTGTTGTGTTGTACGATCTATTTCACACAACAAGCCATCATAGTTTGGGTGAAGCACTAGAAATGGCATGATTAATCAACTCCTTCCGCAATATCTTTCCTGCCGGAGTTTTTGGAATAGAGTTTATAAATACAACGCGACGGATCTTCTTATAAGGAGCAACCTGCAATGAAGGATAGACTGACTAGTCAATATTTTGATCTAAAGAAAAAATTAGGAAAGAAAAGCAAAATGCATTGTACAATGAAAAGCAAACAAAAGATTAAGATAAATCTTGTCTTACTGTCAAAATAAGTAACTTATTATTTTCGATCAACAATTTCATTACATGGTGAATGCTATTGATATTATTACCTTGTATCCTTCAGTAACTTGCAATGACATGTGTATGCATTGTTTCAAAATAATCCATTAATCAAAGAAATACATATCGAACTTTTCAAGATGCCACATAATACCACGAGTAATTTATTACAAAGACCTTAACAAAAGTGTATACTGCAGAGAAAAGATAATGCTTGATCGTCAATTTAGTATTCGGTCATCTCTTCGGTTCCACGAATGTGATTTGTTAGAGACGACACTTCAAAGTATTTAGAGTTAACAGTATGATTTACAATAAATTGATCACACAAGAAATAGTAAAGCATTGTTTCGGTGCGGAATTTAGTATTCGGTCATCTCTTCGGTTCCACGAATGTGATTTGTTAGAGATGACACTTCAAAGTATTTAGAGTTAACAGTATGATTTACAATAAATTGATCACACAAGAAATAGTAAAGCATTGTTTTGGTGCGGGCCGTGAGAGCACTACCAAATCGAGACAAACTCTGAATAATAGATTTGACTTCAAAATAACAAGGGTCAAGGTCGGTCATTGAGATGATGGGGGATGAGCTTCATTGTCAAGAGGGAATAAGAAATAGTAAAATTGGTGTCTCGAGAAGTGGGCCGGACAGGAGCAGGACATAAAAATCGTTGTTTTAGACGACGCATATGTAGAAAGCCTTTTTTTTTTTGTTTCTATAGTGGAGATAGTCGCATGAATGACAGATCACTGCCATATTATTAAAAGCTTGGGTAAGAATGGGTTTCGTTCTAGTGCTCGAAAATAATATTCCAAAGCTTACGTATGTTCTCCATTACTTGTATGGATAAGACCTATATTATAGAGTATATAACTTCGATCATAGAGAGGGACACCTTTTCCATCTTACTTTACTTCTCTTTGCAATTTTCCGCTTTCTTGCCGGGAGTACAATGTAGACTAGATAGTATTAAGCACTGGTGAAAACTTTAACCTTACATCAGTGCCTAGGGCCTAGTGAAGATCCACCGGTAATGTGTAGAAGAGGATAAGCTTTCTATGTGGATAGGACGTATCAACACCTTTTCCTTTAAGGGAAATATCTAAGAAGAATACTGTGTTGGGTCATGAGGACCAAGATTTCTAAAGATCAAAACCTAAATGTGCCAGGGGTAAATGGGTTATGAGCTTCTCCTCTACTACCAGTGGCCTGAGTTCTCCACATTCCGATCACGAGCACTTAGTTCCTCTTGACTATGCAATTAATTCAGTTTGATAAGCCTACGTCTTATAAAATAAGGACGTTTAGGCTTGACTAATAAGATAGAAAGGACTTTTCTCGCTTGTTTAGTATTGCTTTGGCTTCGCCCTATCTTGCTGGTGCGTAAGCTACCACGACTGAAAGAAAGAAAATAAATGAAGGAAGAAGGCATTAGCATACTCCAGTCTTGGTGTCAGGGCACGCAGCTATCCTTAGCCCCCTGACAACATTTACATCCTCAGTTGCCCAACTTCGGCCGCACCTTGTAAATATTACATTCAGTTATTATTTCCGTTAGTTTGTAATAGGTTATTTTCAGTTATGATTCTTCATCTTTTTAATGTCTACTCATGTAACTTAGGTTTTTGTTACTTAAGCTATTATAGGAGGTAGTTGGTATTTGAAGTCTTGTCAAGCTTACTGGTGTTCACCCCTTGCACCATCAATTGTAATTTACTGCTTTCGTCAATCAATAATCAAGCTATTTTCAGCACATTCAAATCTTCTGTTGTTAAGCTTTCTTTAATTTGTTGAATCGATCGAAAAAAGACGGAAGGTAGTCGAGAGGAGTCGACTACTGTCGCATGGTGTCCTTTCTGTGCTAGAAAGAAAGGCGCCCCGTGAAAGTTGGTATCAGAGCTACGGCTCAAGACACACGAGAAGAAAGCGATGGATCTGAATGCATCACACATCATTGAGGCGGTGGATCACAAAAATAGTACTAACCAGCGCTTGGATGCGCTCGATGGGCACAGTACTAGGTTATGTGACACTGTCGAGACCCTTAAGGAAAAGGTCGAGACAGCAGAGGCAGACATCTGCGAACTAAACATCCAGCTAGATGAGAGTCGGATGATGTGCGCAGCGATGACTGATGTTGTTGCAATCCTTCCCGATCTGTGGGAAGAAATGCAAGCCATGAGACTTCAGTTGCGAATACTTTAACGTGTAGTTGGCAATGGGCAAGCTCCTACACAAGAGTATACACTCAAGTAATATGTTGCAGATAAGGAGGATGCATCCAGAAATAAGCCAAAGAGATCTACATTTGAAGTGAAGAAAACAGGTAAGAGGATTCCTGAAGCTATTATTGATCACCAAGTTACTCGAGCTTCTAAGAAAAATCATCAGGAGTACTTAGTCAAATGGAGCGAATGCAGTAGCAAGGAGAATACTTGGGAAAAAGTTAAAGACCTCGGAACCTTCAAACCTCTACTTGAAGAATACCATGCAAAGATGGCACCGAGGACGTCGCCAAATCAAATAAGGGAGAATGTCAGGACCCGCAGCTATCCTTAGCCCCCTGATAGCATTTGCAGCCGCAATTGCCCAACTTCAGCCGCACCTTGTAAATATTACATTCAGTTATTATTTCCGTTAGTTTGTAATAGGTTATTTTCCGTTATGATTCTTCATCCTTTTAATGTCTACTCATGTAACTTAGGTTTTTGTTACTTAAGTTATTATAAGCGGTAATTAGTATTCAAAGTCTTGTCAAGCTTACTGGTGTTCACCCCCTGCACCATCAATTGTAATTTTCTGCTTTCGTCAATCAATGATCAAACTATTTTCAGCGCATTCAAATCTTCTGTTGTTAAGCTTTCTTTAGTTTGTTGAATCGATCGAGAAAAGGCGGAAGGTAGTCAAGAGGAGTCGACTACTGTCGCACGGTGCCCTTTCTGTGCTAGAAAGAAAGGCGCCCCATGAAACCTGGACCAGGCTTTTAACCGGCTAGGTTGCCATGGCAAGTTTGTGCATCAGTACACGGTAGCATAAGAATATTGCGGTAAATCCAGACTACATTCTCAAGGAATGATACATAGCAAAGGTAGCATCATAGATTTTAGACTCTAAAAATTTGCACATAAAGAAGGTCTTTTGGGTTAAACAAAAAATAAGAACTGAAAAATAAAAAAGGACAGAAAACATCAAGCAATGTAATTATACTCGATTCTTGAGAGAGAATAAAACATATACAAACACATAGACATGCCTGTTTAGAGATGAGATCCATTATTTGAGCACCCGTGATACTGCTACCTGGTTTTCTCACAACATAGGCCATGGGAATCTGCCCTGCTTCTTCATCGGGATATCTGCTCCCAAATAAGTCGTATCAATGACGAGTTAAAATACTAATCCAGATGCTGATTGACGTCCATGAAGAGCTAACAGTCTTGAATCTTGATTTAAAAAATGAGTGTAACATTAGATGTTCGTCTAATTATATGTCTACGAGGTTTTGGCGCTTCATACAATTTAGATTACTGTCCTTAGATGTTCTCAGTTTCAGAGATTCCTATTCGAGGAAATAAATAGTTTGCGAGTTTACTGCTAGTGTGACGGACACAAGTTGATTCTTCGTCCAATCATGAATGTCATCTCTTACAAGAAATAAGAGTTGAACTGACATGACATCCCAACTTATAAACAAATTCAAACTTGGAAATTTCAGATTCTATGATATGGAAGACTGATGTGCACGACCAAGTAACTGTGCTAAAATGCATAGAGATATCAACTTAAAATAAGTCCCAAGTGATTCAAACTTAGAGCATGAGCATACTTACGGAATTACTGCTGCATCATCTAACTCGGGAATGGATAGAAGTAAGTGTTCCAATTCAGCTGGAGGAACCTGCAAGGTGTCTCGTATCTTGTCAGATAACAACATTCAAAACAAGAAATAAGATTCAATTGTAGGATTGTTACAAGTAGACAGTCTGAGTAAAGCATTACCTGATATGCCTTGTATTTTATCAATTCCTTCAACCTATCAACAACAAAGAGAAATCCATCAGAGTCGAAATAACAGAGATCACCAGTCTTTAGCCAGCCTTCTGAATCCAGAGTTGCAGCTGTTGCCGCATCATCCCCAGCATAACCTGTCAACGTCCCACCGTTTGTACTGTCAAATTATTTGAAAACATGGCAAGGGTATTTGGAAAGCTAAATATTACAATCTTGATACGTGCATAATCCAATTTCGACAACATCCAGGTTTTCCTTTCCCCGTTTACGTTTCTTCCCAGCTGCTTTAAAAAATCCAATTGCCAGCCCAAATCACTAAAGATAAATTTGTTATTGGGTTATGTAAATTTTTCTAAACTACGAGACATTTCCCGACAGTGTCATCGACAAAATTTCCCTATGAATTGAAAAGAGCATGTTATTTGAGCTACAAGCACAAAGATCATAACCTAGTGAAGAAAATGTAGAGCTCACAAATACAGGATCAATTGGGACATAACACAAAATTGCTCATCAACAGCATTCCATCATTAAGCTCAAAATCCCTTCTGTTTTATATCCAATCAAAAATGACAAAAAATATTCAATTCTTATAATCGCAAACATCAATGATTAATCAAGTTTGTCAATGCCATTACCTTTCATGACAACAGGCCCTCGTAACCAAAATTCACCACGCTGTCCGGGAGGTAAGGCCTCGCCATTTTCAGAATCAACTATCTTGGCTTCCAAGCCCTCAGCCAAGCGCCCAACCGATCCATATTGTTTAATCTCATCAGGCCCTACTGTCCGTGTTGCAGCCCCAGTAGTTTCAGTCAAACCATAACCCTTAAAAAAAAAAAAAAAAGTTTTCTTATACATGAATTGCACGGAGGATTACCACAAAAATTCCTTTCAAGCATTAGAAACACAATAAAATATACTAAAATTAATTAAATGTGTCTTATGAAAGGAAGTTATTAGTATTAACAGATAAGCAATTTTCATTCTCTTCTTTAAACTAAGAATTATAACTTTATATATAATTGTTGTTATCATGCTTTTCTACATATACAAGAAAGCCTTGAATTGATTTAAGTTGAATTTCGATTAAATGTTTCATCACACACATTTTTGCTAATTTTAATTAATGCTATCAACAGCAAGGAATAGACTAATAGTGGTGTCAAAGGCCAGGACCGTCCAGGCTCGGGATTACCACCCCATTAAAACCGGATCAAAACCAGCCCGCTCAGTTTGGGGGCGGTTCACGAGTTGGTCTGCCATAATGAACGGACAGTGTCGAGCCCCTTTTTTTGTTATACCTGACCAATCTCCACATTGGGGAGTCTGGCTTTGAACCGCTCCGCAACCTCCTTCCCCAGTGGCGCTCCGCCACAGCCCAGGCTCTGAAGAGAGCTCAAGTCATATTTCACCACCAAATCTGACTTCGCCATCGCCACCACAAGTGGCGGCGTTACAGGAATGAACGTCACCCTATATTTCTCCACCGCCTCCAGCATTTTTACGAAGTTGAATTTCTCCATTAACACCACGCTTTCCCCCAGCGACGCCGCCCTCATCAGCATGAAAAACCCATAAACGTGAAACAAAGGTAATGTAAAGAGTAATACCGGGTGGATATTCATATTCATTTCTTGTTTTGCTTGCTCATCATTTGCCAATTTATTGTAGTACAAACCCGCCAACATTGCTATAAAGTTCCGGTGAGTAAGAACGACGGCTTTTACTTTCCCAGTGGTGCCAGAAGAATATAAAATGGCGGCTGGGTCCGATTGTTGGATACTGACTCGTTGCTCGCTATTCGAATTATTGACTGGAGAAAGCATAGAGAAGAACTGCGGGGAGTCGAGGAGAATAACGGGGAGCTGGGCGGGGAGTTTGTAGGCGGTTTTGCTGGTAGCAAAAGCGATGACGGGTTTACTGAGTTGAATTTGGTGGGTCAACTCGGACGGTGACGACAAAGGATTAGCCGGCGAAACGGTGATTCCAAGTGAAAGAAGGGAGAAATACAGTACTGGAACATATAGAGAAGGCGGGGAGAGTATAAACGCGACGTCGTTTTTGGAAAGAGAAGGGTAGAGCGTTCGTAGAGAAGATGAAAGTGAGGGAACCTGGTGGAGGAAGGTGGTGTAGGTAAGGCGGCGGCCGGTGGCGGCATCGATGAGAAATGAAGTGGTGGAGAGAGCGGCGGAGACGGTGGTGGTGGGGGAGTGGAGGAGGGAGAGAGCGTAAGAAAAAAGGGATAGGGGCTGAGACGGCGGCGGCAGTGGCACTGGTGGCCGGAGGCTGTGAAAAATCTTGGTTTGTGGGCAGTAACCGCTTCTGGGGTCAACGTCAGAAGATTGAGATTCTGCCATGGAAATGTAGAGAGAAAGCACACGGGTGGATAGCAATAGACACAGATTACGTAACGGTGAATAAGCATGTTTGTCTGAAAGTTGAATAATAAGACAAATGTCACTTTCATATCACATATATTGAAATAAATTATGTTGCCGTCTGATTTTGTTAAAAAATAATTTTTTAATCAAAAAATGTTGCCATTTGGTTTTTTAAAAAATTAATTTTTCAACTGAACATGTTGCCGTCTGATTTTGTTAAAAATTAATTTTTTAATAAAAAATGTTGCCGTTTGATTTTATTAAAAATTAAATTTTTAATAAAAAATGTTGACCTTTGATTTTGTTAAAAAATTAATTTTTTAATTAATTTTGTTGTGTTTGATTATGTTAAAAATTAATTTTGATGAAACTTGATTGAGTTTAAAAATTGATAAATGTTGTATGTGGCAAAAAAATATGTTGTTAAAATTAATATTTTTTAAATATGTGGTTTCTCGTAGTTCACACTTTGTGCGGATAAAGTTTCTAAATTTTAAATCGCACTTCATTATTCTTCAATTAAACATCATAAAATCCATTAGTCCCTTCGTCTATTTCTTCCGTTCCAACTAAAAAAATGATGAGTTGACAGGCAAAATTACGTGACTGTTAATTTTGTCCAACTCATTATCACAAAAACATAGTTGGTCTCTAAACTATACCTTTTGTACGCAAAAAATTCCTCAATTTTAACAATATAACCTCGTTAATCCATTTGTTTGTTGATACTTTTTTTTATATTAATAATTTTAAATTTATTTAATTTATAATATTTCTTAATTATAATTATGACAACTTTCAATTTTCTCTCTATTTTTGTACTTTAGTAGACCTAGTATTTCTATCAATTGCAATGACCTCTTTATCTATTCATTTTAAAATAACAAAATTGTTTAGATTCGATTGGGAGTCAATCTCATCATTTTTTTTTTCAAACTACTGAAAATAATGAGTTGACAAATAGAATTACATATGTGAATTTTAAATCTGTTCAACTCAGCATCTACATTGACCATAAAATAAAAATAAAACTTAGTCAAGAAAGGGGAAAAAAATTAAAAAAATGTTAATATAAGAAAATAAAAATAAAAATGGTGCACCTACTTAGAGGTGTCAATCCGGGTCGGCCCGCCTCCGATGAAGTCCGCATTAGAAAAAGCCCGCGACATGGCGGGTTGCGGGTCTGGTCAACCTAGCCCACAAAAATTGAGACATTAAATCCATTTGGATCAAGTTGTAATCAAATAAGCTAAAGAGTATTATCTCTTTCAGCCTTTGTGTAAAATCAAATTTTCATGTTTTAGTTAACTCTCTCTTCAAATATTTTGCATTATTTTGTACGAATCCTAAGGATTTTGTCAATACACCATCAGGCAGGTGGCCATCCAGTGTGTAAGTGCAAAGAATCCATTTGGTGAGGCAAGATATAAAATATTTGGAGATTCCAAATCAAGACAGTAAGACTTTAAGTTTTAATATTTTTTGCTTTGATTATAACATGTTCCTATGGTATCTATTGTTTTTATTTACATTAATTGTTTATTCGATCATCCGCAAGTTTTTAAATACATTTATACAAAAATACATGTGTTTGAAATTAATGAAAGTTGGGTATGGTCAAACAATTGTTTGTAAGGTATTGGGCTTGAGCCTTTGGACTGGTGAAATTGGGTAAAGGATGTTTGGGCTTCAATGAAAGATTTGAAGCTCTTATGTTTATAAGGTTTTCCTTTTACGAGGGACTCAACTTGATCCCAATTTGTGTAATAACCCTTGTCTGGGCCATCATAGATTACATAGAATTTCTTCTTTGCAATCATATTGTTAATTCCCACCAGGGGTGAACTGTCTTTCAATTGCGGACTTGGAATGTCCTTTTGTCCTTGCGGACTTGGAACTGGGATTTGAATTCCCATGGGCTCTTTCGAACTTGTTCCAAATGTATCATTTTTTGCCTGAAATGACACTGTATTTACAGATTCATTACTTTTAGTAATGTCACCGTCTTTTGTTTCTTTCTTTTTCAGTAAATGAGAAAGTTTTTTCTGCAATACCTGTATTTCCGTTTCTTTTATTTCCAACTGTAGTTTGATGTCTTCAATCTGATCATCAAGGTATGTCATTTTACCTACACAAATGTAATTCACGTGTTAATGAATTTGCAAGATAATTGTTTTTACTTTTGATCATTTCAATGTCAAAATCGTAATGGCAAAACAACTTTAGAGGATGAGACCTCTGAATTGTTAGCAATTTTCAATATCAATGTAAGCAAGGATGAGACCTCTGATTGAACCCAAAATTGTTCAGGAATAATCCATTTACTTGTTGTACATACAGATGCTCCTCTATCAATGTAAGCATGGATTGTGAAATTTTTAAATCCTTCAAAACTAAGTTTGATAGGAATATAGATTCAGTTGGGATTTGTGATGTTTTTATTAATCTTCAGATGAATCTAAATTTGAATACTCTTCTGATTCTAATGTAAGGTAATACAGAGATTCTGTATCACTTGGGTCTTCAACTGGGTAAAAATCACTGTCTTCAAATTTTTCGAGTAATTTTACATTTTTACAGTGGTCTTCAACAGGGTAAAACACATGTATTTTTGTATAAATGTATTTAAAAACTTGCGGATGATCGAATAAACAATTAATGTAGATAAAGACAATAGATACCATAGGAACATATTATAATCAAAGCTGGAAAATTAAATCTTAAAGCCTCACTATCTTGTTTTGGAGTCTTGAAATATTTTATATTCTACCTCACCAAATGGATTAAAGCACTTACACTGAGATGGCAATGCCCGACTCGGCCCGTGTAAAAAAGACGGGTCCAGACCGACCCGTGGTCTGCGGGCCACACGGGCCGAGCTACGGACCCACATGAAATTCAATTTTTTTTTAAAGTTAAAAAAAATGAAAATATAATTGTTAATAGCAATTTTTGGTCCCCAACTTAAAGTTAGGGACCAATTTGGTCCCATTTGGACCACGGACTAGTCCACGGGCCGGTCCGTGGACTTTGACTTGGCCCGTGTGTCAATTTACGGCCCGGTCAGGGACCGGGTCCGTCTTTTTACGGAACGGGCCGACAGGCGACCCGGTCCGTTTGCCACCTCTAACTTACACGCTGGATGGCCACCTGCCTAATGGTGTTCTGGCTAAATCCTTAGGATCTGTAGAAAATAATATAAATATTTAAAGAGAAAGTGAACTAAAACATGGAAATTTTATTTCATACAAAGGCTATAAGAGATAACTCTCTTTAGCTTATTTGATTACTACTCTGATTCAAATGGATCTAATGTCTCAAGGTAGTTTAGTTACAAAACATTGAAAGACTTTCAAAATTTTTTAAGAAAGAAAAACTCCTGAAAACTTGTTCTTGGATATTAACCTATGTCTTTAGGTGAAATTTTGAAGGAAATTAGACAGTTGAAAGACGTGTTCACTGATTTTTTCTACCTTTGAACATTCATCTTCAACAAAGTCCTCAAGGTCTTCAAGATGCTCTTTTCTTTTTCCTTTGTTGTTTTTCTCTTTTTCTTTCTTTTCTTTTTCTCTGTCTTTACAGAACTTACATCTGTGATAATCACCCAAGCTTGATTGTAAAGCATTGCACAGATGTCCGTTGTATTCTAGAGACGTGTTGAACATGTTGTAAAAGTTTTTCTCAAAATTACAGATAATTTTGACAGCTTCTGGAGTGATGTTTGATCCAGTCTTGCTAGTCATCAAAATGTATTTAGAGTGGAAGTTGACTTTGGCTTTTGAATCACCATTAAATGTCTTCAAGCTTGTAAGAATTCTCTGAAAGGAGAGAGCTCTCCAGTCTTCCAAAATCAATTGGTTAACACTGCTTGACTGTCCTTCTGTTGGTTGATCCAGATAAATCTGTTGAGCTGTTTTAAGATCCTCGATAATGTCTTTCAACTGTCTAATTTTCTTCAAAATTTCACCTAAAGACATAGGTTAATCTCTAAGGATGAATTTAGTCATGTTGTTGACTGTATCTCTGAGTTCCTTCAGTTGCCTATTTTGGCTACTTTATTGACTTTCTTCTTTCCACCTATACATAGGATTTTTCCTAATGGATGAGGTGTGTAGGAGTAAAGGTTTTTGCTCTTTAACTAGAGTTCTGTGTTGGTCAAGATCAATTTCAATTGATCTTCTTGAAGGTTGTACTAATCAGTCAAATTCTGTCTCTTTGTGTTCAAGGTAGTCAGAGAATAAAGGGTCAATCTTTATTCCTTTAGGTTCTTTGACAATGGTCATATTATGCTGGTTGTGAATAGCATAACTAACAAGGTAAGAAATTGAGAAATGTACGATGTTGTCTTTGACTAGATCAGATCTTCCGTATTTGTGTACGAATGATAGAATACTGTCAAAGTTCTGGTCGTGTAAACTCACTGAGAGTCTTGGGTAAGATGTGAAAATCAATTTTCCACATGCAAGGTTTCCATTCAAGGATCCTAAACATCCTTCTTTTGGGTTTTTTATCCTTTCATCAATCAAACTCATGGAAATGGGTTGATCGATCTTGTCAGATAAGGTGCTACGGAGTTGAATCCTGAAAGCTCCTATTGTGACCCAATAAATGTTTTTGTTGTCATCCAAGTCAATTTTTTTCTTGGCTTTGTTAATGTCTTGTTTAGTAAGAAGAGAAATTCCTATCTTACCATAAGTGTGTTGAACATGAATGGCAAATTCTTTTTGGGAAACCCATAATAAATATGCATATTCTTGTTAACGAGCTTGTTGATGAAGTTTGGTTGGACAAAAACTTCACTTGGGTTCAAAGTTAAATTTGTCTTGCAAATTTTTGCAAGTTTTTTGTCAGAAATCAAAATTTCTTTTGAAAGGTTTTCAAGTGACTCGTTTTGTTCAAAAACTTCGTCAACTTCAGTTTCCATAGTGTTTTCACTATTCATGCTGAATAATGATAAATAACATAGTGTAAAATAAAGTCTTTAACACCTTCTTCATAAAGTTCTTTATATTTATCACGCTTTTGTCTCATCTTTATTCTAACAGAGTGGTGACGTGTGTGAACATTAATTGAAATCTGTATTCCTCATAATATTCGTAAAGGTTGTATTTGTTTGTGAATGTACTAATGTATGCATTACATATTCTACATGCAATCATTGCATATGATTATGTAAAACATAATGAAGTATAAATGTCTTAACAGTGTCATTATACTTATTTAATGCTGTAAGCATTTTTTATTTTTCCCAATAATTATGTGAACTCCAGATGTACACATGTATGTATATCTGTAGTAGTGATAAGTGTACATAGAATAATGTCTAACAAATGTTATAATGTATGTATTACATAAATGACAATCAAAAACAACTTATTTTGCATCTGATACCATTGCTCTGATACCATTTTTTTTCAAACACATGTATTTTTGTATAAATGTATTTAAAAACTTGCGGATGATCGAATAAACAATTAATGTAAACAAAGACAATAGATACCATAGGAACATGTTATAATCAAAGCAAAAAATATTAAAACTTAAAGCCTTACTTTCTTGATTTGGAATCTCCAAATATTTTATATCTTGCCTCACCAAATGGATTCTTTGCACTTACACACTGGATGGCCACCTGCCTGATGGTGTATTGACAAAATCCTTAGGATCCATACAAAATAATGCAAAATATTTAAAGAGAGAGTGAACTAAAACATGGAAATTTTATTTCACACAAAGGCTGAAAGAGATAATACTCTTTAGCTTATTTGATTACAACTTGATCCAAATGCATCTAATGTCTCAAGGTAGTTTAGTTACAAAACATTGAAAGACTTTCAAAATTTTTCAAGAAAGAAAAACTCTTGATATCAAAGCCATGTTTACAGTATAAATGATTGATTGTCATTTTTGTAATATATACATTATAACATTTGTTAGACATTATTCAATGTACACTTATCACTACTACAGATATACATATATGTGTACATATGGAGTTCACAGAATTGCATCTAATTGGAAAAAAGAAAAAAAATGCTTACATCATTAAATAAGTAGGTTGTTTAAAAAAGAAAAACAACTTATGAGAAAGTTCCTTTGTTGATTTTTCCTTTGATTTTATAAGAAAGTCCAATAGAAACCTAGGATTCTAACTAGGTTCAATGACACCTAGCTCAAGTAATTCTTTGATTTGGATAGAAAATTCTTCTCTATCTTTTGGAATGTAAGCCATGGCTTTCGTACGAATGACTTTTCCTTTGAATTCATCAAGAATTTCGATTTTTGCTGTGAAAGTTCATTTGTTGATCCTTAGATCTAATGAATTTTCACAATAGCAGTTTTCGAAAAGTTTTGCAATTTCTTGCTTTTTTGTGTTTATTTGAAAGGTCTCTAATTCTTCATTAGAGATGAAAATGTTTGAAAACACATGTATTTTTGTATAAATGTATTTAAAAACTTACGGTTGATAGAATAAACAATTAATGTAGATAAAGACAATAGATATCATAGGAACATATTATAATCAAAGCTGGAAAATTAAATCTTAAAGCCTTACTGTCTTGTTTTGGAGTCTTCAAATATTTTATATTCTGCCTCACCAAATGGATTAAAGCACTTACACACTTGATGGCCACCTGCCTAATGGTGTTCTTGCTAAATCCTTAGGATCCGTACAAAATAATGTAAATATTTAAAGAGAGAGTGAACTAAAACATGAAAATTTTATTTCACACAAAGGCTGAAAAGAGATAATACTCTTTAGCTTATTTGATTACAACTTGATCCAAATGGATCTAATGTCTTTAATGTAGTTTAGTTACAAAACATTGAAAGACTTTCAAAAAATTTCAATAAAGAAAAACTCCTGAAAACTCGCGCCATGGCGGGTTGCGAGCCAGGTCAACCTAGCCCACAAAAATTGAACATGATCCCGGTTCACCCGCTGGCCCATTCGGGTCCAGCCCATGTGGGTCGCAGTTCAACCCGGTTCGGCCCATATGAATAAAAAATTATTATTTTTTTAAATTACTACAAAAATTTAGTTACTTATTGTAATTAAAAAAAAATATTTACATATATAACAAAAAATATGTTAAATTACTAAATAAAAAATAACTAACAATGATAAATTCACATTTTTTAATTTTTTAATTCAATTTATATTTTTTTATATATTTAAAGGCTAAAACATTACGCTTTGTCACATTTCTCATTTTAAATGGCTCTTTGCCATTTTTTTTAAATATCATTTCAAATATGAAAGTTTGAATTTTCTGCCTCTTTTTTTTTAAAAAAAAAAAAAAAATCAAAGTAGGCTAGTGGTTCACGGGCCGGCTCACAGTTCGGCCTGCAAACGGCCTGCAGTTCTAGGTTGAGACGGGTGGGCCGATCGAACCAGCCGATGCGGGTTCGGTCGGCCCACCCGTCTTGACATCTCTACACCTACTCAATGTTACCGTGGATACCACCCTTCACTTTCTACGCCTTATGAAGCATTTTTTTCCGCGTTCGTAACTAATTTCACTTAGTTGGAGACAAAATTTTACAAATTTTTTTTTTGGTCAATAGAGTTGAGTTTGACAAAACATCATCTAAGTAATTTCATTTGCTAACTCATCATTTTCGAAGTTTGAATGACATAGACAAATGAATTGACTAACGAGACTCATGCTATTAAGTTGGAGAACCAAACATGTGCATTGTTAAAGCTAAGAGACTCATGTCTTTTACACGCTGAGTTGGACGAAATTAATGTCTATGTAGGCAATTTCATCTGCTAACTCATTATTTTCGTAGTGTGAGATAGACAGACTAATGGGATTTACAATATTTAGTTGAATAACTAATAAAGTATTTATAAACTTTATTCACACAAGTATAAAGTACGCGACCATTTTGGTTTTTTACCCATTGTCTAAAAGTTGAATGTCACAATTAAATGTATTAAAATAAATTAAGCGTTCGTTTAGTTTCATTAAAAAATTAATTTTTTAGTTAATTTTGAGAAAAATTATAGATTGCATAAAAATATATAATTAAAATTAATTGTTAATTTTAGTATTTTTTAGTAAATATTTTATATAAAATCAAACATACCCTCAATTCTTTGTACAACTTTTCAAAACTGCTTGTCACAATATCTTTTCAGTTTAAAAGTGATAAAATGATCCCAACTTTATATAAAAGGTTGAAAGGCGAATATAATAACAATTTATCTCTTTTTGTCATATGTTGAATTCTTGGTCTCAAATTCATCCAATAACGAGCTTCGTTTACAATTAATTGAAATTGCTGATAGGGATTGATAGAAAAGTCTTGGACTTACACCTTTTGTTCGATGGATACGTTGGACTATTCATATGATCGAGAGCCTTTAAAATTCAAGTACTTTGAATTATTATCAAAGACGCGCTCTATATTTAAATTTGTAGTCTTTTGTGAAAAGATCTAATTGAGAAACCACTACTTTTACTCAATTTTTTTTAATACAAATGATTCAATTATTCCAATCGTAATTCCCATGCCCTTTGAAAGGGGGAAAGTCAATTGTCAACATAGGAAATTGTGGCCTCTAATCAAAGACGTCCTTATTTTTGTATAAGGTAAACTCTACAATTAAGAAGAGCGGAACTAGGCCACAAGCAACTTGGACAAACTTCTTGTTGAATAAAGAGGAATTAATTTGGTTGACTTACGGAGGTGTCATTACCTTATATTTTAATAGATTACTTAATATTTATAAGTTTTCATAGATTTTCATAGAATTTTACATACTTAATAAGATTTTAATAGATATGCATATTATAAATTTTAATATATAGATTGTCATGTATTTGTGATCTTTTTATTAAAATTTTATTTTTACCTCATCAGTTAAGCAACTTATCAACCGGAACTTTGGAGAAAAATTTAAAAGTATACAATATCATTTCAAGTCTATTTTTTCTTTTCGAACCAAATTATTTCAGGATGAGCAACTTGCTCTAAAATTAGTATTGACAACCCAACTCTTCACAAAAGCGCACTATTTTCTGTATTAAAAAACTAGACTAATAGCCAAAAAAAAAAAATAGATAACTAATTCATACATATGATTTACCTTTTAAACATTACAAATGAATAATGGGATGTTTATTACTTTTAACAAAATTCTAAATTATAAATTTTAATTGAGTTCGTACCATGTGTTCGTGGTTTTTTTTTTATAACTTTGATCACTCACTTTGTACAAATTGAATATGAATGTTTTAAGAAAAAAATAAAAAAAATAAAATTATATAACTTTTGACTAGATCACCAAAAAATAAAAATTCTAACTTTGTGATTAGAAAATAAAATCCATAACCTTACCATTTATTAAAAAACTTGAAACTTTGTTTTAAAATAAAAAAGGGAAATTGGCGCAAATGGTCCCTAACGTATCATGTTAGTGCGCAAATGGTCCCTAACCTTTCATTTTTGGCGCAATAGTCCCTAACCTATCCATTTAGGTGCGGAAATGGTCCTTATGGACGGATTCCGTTAAAAATCCGTTAAACAACCTTTCATTTTGGTGCGCAAATGGTCCCCCTCAATGTTTTTGTCTTTATTAGTGGGGGTAAAATTGTCAAGTTACATCTATCTTTCAATTGGCGCAAATGGTCCCTAACCTATAATTATATTTTGGTGCACAATTAATTCTTATTTGATGAAAAAGACAAAAATATATTTACTTTTAATTAAAAAAATTTGCAATTGAATTCCTAACCTTTAAAAAAAGTAAAAATGAGTCCGATACTTTAATTTTTTTATTAAAAATGAAAACTAACAAATTGACAATATACTAAATTATTTTGTATATTTTATGAACTATTATAAAATAACTAAAATTGAAATCATAATTATTAACGAGTGTGCTAATTAAAATTATTTTATTGTTATTAAGTAATCATATTATTTAAAATTCAAACTTTAATTTTATCATCACAAAATAAAAAGAAAAATAAATTTGTCACAAATAAAATTTTTAATTATGCTCAACCCAGCTCGATTTTATACGATCTCATATTTACTGAGTCAATCCAACCCACTTTTGAGCCACAGAGAAACTGGACCAATCTTATTTTAAAATTTAATTTATTTTTGAATTTAAAAAAAAAAAAGATTTTACCCCACCCCACCACCACCCACCACCCCCATCCCCACCCCCACCCCCACCCCCACCCCCACCCCACCCACCCCACAAAACTAGACCGAAAGGGAGGGGATTTCTCCCCTCCCCAGTCGCCGTCGACGGTGACCGGGGAGGGGAGAAAGCCCCTCCCTTCAGGTCGCGATCCCCCCTTGTTTTCCCGCTGCGACCGTCGCATCGATAAGGGGGGAGAAATCCCCCCTATTCGCTGCGACACACTGTCGCAGCGAATAGGGGGGATTTCTCCCCCCTAATCGCTGCGAAACCAGGTTTCACGACCGTAAGGGAGGGGCTTTCTCCCCTCCCCGGTCGCCGTCGACGGTGACCGAGGAGGGAAGAAATCCCCTCCCTTCTGGTTTTTTGGGGTGGGTGGGGGTGGGTAGTGGTGGGGTGGGGTGAAACCTTTTTTTTTTTAAATGAAAAAATAAATTAAATTTTAAAATAAAAATGGTCCAGTTTCTTTGTGGCTCAAAAGTGAGTTGGATTGACCCAGTAAATATGAGATTGTATAAAATCGAGCTGGTTTGAGCATAATTAAAAAATTTATTTGTGACAAATTTATTTTTCTTTTTATTTTGTGATGATAAAATTAAAGTTTGAATTTTAAATAATATGATTATTTAATAACAATAAAATAATTTTAATTAGCACACTCGTTAATAATTATGATTTCAATTTTAGTCATTTTACAATAGTTCATAAAATATACAAAATAATTTAGTATATTGTCAATTTGTTAGTTTTTCATTTTTAATAAAAAAAATTAAAGTATCGGACTCATTTTTACTTTTTTTAAAGGTTAGGAATCCAATTGCAAATTTTTTAATTAAAAGTAAATATATTTTTGCCTTTTTCATCAAATAAGAATTAATTGTGCACCAAAATATAATTATAGGTTAGGGACCATTTGCGCCAGAAAAAGGTAAAGGTTAGGGACCATTTGTGCCAATTGAAAGATAGATGTAACTTGACAATTTTACCCCCACTAATAAAGACAAAAACATTGAGAGGGACCATTTGCGCACCAAAATGAATGGTTGTTTAACGGATTTTTAACGGAATCCGTCCATAAGGACCATTTCCGCACCTAAATGGATAGGTTAGGGACTATTGCGCCAAAAATAAAAGGTTAGGGACCATTTGCGCACTAACATGATACGTTAGGGACCATTTGCGCCAATTTCCCAAGAAAAAAATGAATAAATTTGTCTAAACAGAATTTCATTCACATACTCCATATATCTAAAGCTATATTAGTTCTCCATTCATTTGCATACTCTCTTTGTTGATCTCGTGTTTCAAAAACTTCTTCATCCTCTTCAATTCCTGGTATTGATGATGATGGAGATGAATCTTCACTATCTGGTTCAACAGGAAATTCATCAAAACGACATTCTTTGTGAAGAAAATTGTGCAATCCTACACAAACTAACACTAGCTAGCACTGCTTGTGTTTTAAATGGAAATAGATGAGCCGATTTAAAAATTGTGAATCACAATTTGAACATGCCAAATATTCTCTCAATTACATTTCTCAAGAAAGCATGACAAAGATTGAATAGTTCATTATCATTTTCAAAATTATGACCCTGGCCACCAAAATCCTGGAGATGATATCGAATACCTCGAAATAGAGCTAAAATCTTACAACTATTTGAAAATCCACAATCCACAAGAAAATATTTACACTACATACATAAATTATATGTAATTTTGATATCGTGTTAAAAAAAAAAAAAAAAAAAAAAAAAAAAAGAGGAAAAAAAATTTACTTACCCTGGTAGTACTTGAAGTCCATTTTTTCTTATTAACGGGTCATTTAATAGTTTTGAATTATGAATTGAACCCTCACATCCACTAAGAATAAAAATAAATTCAAAATTAAAATTTCAAGTCGTCAATACATTTTGAGATAATGTTCTGTGACGTTTATAATAGCTGTGTTGGGTAGTATGTCCAAATAGTATAATTTTGTTGTGATGAAATGACAATTTATATTTAATAAAACTTTGGTTTGTATTCATTTATTATTATTGTATTTGTTCAAAATTAAGCATGTAAATAAAGTGCCAATGATCACTTGTGATAATATAAGTTGGGTACTTGCGTTGAGAAGCATAGTGTGACACAACCTATATTTTGATCATGAATAAAATTATTCACAACTAATATATGAGGTTTGGCGCCTTGTAGCAGAAGGTTGTAGTGTTGAATATTTAATCATTCGGGTATGCAATTTGTCCTTATCGCAGGATTGGTTCAATGGTGACACTAGTACACTTGGAGTGTATTTAAAGGACTACATGTCAAATTTAATTATATAGCATGACCGTGCGAATATTTAAATTCTACTTGATTACCGGGTATTTTAACTAAATCTTTTGACATGATTGTATATATTTTTTTGTTAGTTTGATGGTTCTTTACTTTACCAATGGGTGAGATCAATTTAATTGATCAAATATCTCGGTGAGTTGGGAGCGTGAAATTGAGCGAAGTATAGAACATGAATTCGTGTAAGGAACAGTCGCCCTAAAAAATGGGTCGAGCGAACGGTTATAATCTGGTCTCAGTGTTTAGCGCGGCTAAACTTCAACATCTGTGAATTAGTTCATAGAATCGTTGAAGAAAATGTAACTTAAAGCTAGTGAGAATAATTAAAAGGGCAAAATGATCATTTATACTCATATTTAATCATCGGATCTCGGACAGGAATGAAATATATATAAATGGCATGTCAGAAGAAAGTATTACAACTTATGTAATCTTATATATTATGAGAGTGTGTCTTTTGCCTTTAGTGGAAAAAGTAAAGACTAATAATTAGATCGAGCGGTTTAGGGTCGACTAGTAGAATCTAATTATTAGAGCTTGAAAAATATATGTCCGGACAGGTCCTGTGGTAGCTCTATAAATTTTTGGGCTTAATCACAATTATTATGAAAGTTTTGGACTTGATTGTAATTGTGATGTAAATTTAGGAATTTCATGTGTAATTAAATCAATTCTACGCTAATTGAACTTGGATGCAATTAGGACTCTTGTCTTATTTATATCACATAGCATGTGACGTGAAATAATTCCAACAATTAATATAAGATAAGAGAGAAAATTTTTAAGTCTTGTTTGGCTTGAATTTTATCTTCTTGGTTTTCTAAATCTTCACAGTCTAGAAATTAGGTTTTGATTCAATTAAAAAGAGCTCACATGCCGGTGTAATCTATATTTGGGAGAATACCGTAGAAGACTTGAACATTGGGAGCACCAAGTTCGTAAATCAAACGCAAGAAGTTCGTGAATCAGATCAAGCTCCAGTATTGTTTATCGATTCAGGTACAATAATAACCTAATAATATATAATTATAATAAACATGTGAATGCCTAGCAAAGATCCTGATTTATTGAATTAATAATTTTTTTTGACTAATTCTCGTGCCAGTTTCCAACAAGTGGTATTAGAGAGGTCCAAATCGTTCACGTGTTTGTTAAGTTATCTTGATCTGATAATTGCATAGTCTAGTCGAGCGATGTCTAGAATTATTAATTTGTATGTTGATTGAATAATTGAAATTATTTTAAACAGTGATCTAATTATTTTGTGGCCCCACTTGTTCATTGTATTTCGTTATTTCGAGTTTGTAACAAGGTTGGTGGATTACGACTCCATCAATTTAATTTAATTTTTAATTGCAAAATAGATTTAAATTGTGAACTCTAAATTGGGACTAGATTTTTTTTTTTTTTTTGTAATAATTGAAGATTGAAGATCGGATCAACGAAGAAAGAAAGACCCAAAAAAAATATTGGCGAGTAGAAATCCGATTGGAACAGCACAGTGGATCTGCAGAGAAGATGACCAGCTCAGATCCAGTTGTTTTTCCGGCGTTCGGGTCTGGTGGTTTTTGTTCTTGGATATAGTGGTGGATTCTGGTGGCTTCATGGTCGTGCTTTTTGGGAAGAAGTCTCAATGAAGAAGAAGAATCACGTTTGGTTGCTAGAATAGTGTATGTTTGGTTGTATTGATAGCTGGACATGTTTGGCAACAAGTTCAAGTTCTTGGGTGTGTGGTTTCTATTATTCTTTAGGCTTGTTTGGAAATTGGAGTAAGGTTTTGGGCTGATGTTTCAAATTAAACATTGGCCTTGGGCCCAAATAGTTTTTAATTTATTTCTTAAGTCTTATTTTGAGCCACAAATAATTGTTAAGTTATAGCTAATGTATGCTTTAAATATTTGTTTAAAATATTATTGTTATGTAAATCATGGCATATAGAATTAATCTTGACATCGCTTGTGAAACTTAGAATAGAATGTATTTCATCGAAATATCAATTTTTCCTTGATTAATTTAATTTAAGTTAAAAAATTTCTAGAAAGGGAAGTCCATAATAATTAAACTGTATGTTAATTTGATTAATATGAACAATGGATAATTATTTTAAATTAAAATATATTATTTTTAAAATGGAGAGGGTATTTACTTAAATAAAAATCTACCGTCTCCTTTTGTCAATCTATAAGCAACAGAATGTATTAGCCTCGTAATGCAATGGACTCCATATAGGAGGGCTACGTAATTTGGGTTACTTGATTGAATTCCTATTTGATAGGATCATCTAGATAGAATATAATTTGAGATCATCCTACAGATGGTGAGATTATTTTTCAAATATCTGGAGATCTAGACAAAGATTGTACACTCAAATCGAGATCATCTACAAACCTCATATAAAGACTCTCAGTTATGAACTTGGTGACCAAATAAAGCGATATTGGATTTATCTAGGCATTTATTGTTAGGTACAATTTGTTTGGTGGGAGGGTCTTAGCTTAATCAGTTGACACATTGACCTTTCCTATAGGGGTACTGTTGGATCACATAGATCAAGTAGTCGTTACATCATTGTAGTTTTATGAATCTACATGTGCATTCATGCATTATATGTTAAATTCGTTGCTCAATTTTAATATGCAATAATTTTGTTATTTTTCAGCAAAATATCTTTCAGTCTATTTTCGGTTATCCTAAAACAAAACAAACTTACTAGAAAAAATTAAGTAGATTGGAAACGTAATCTAATGATTGTTCTCACCATTGAGAAAATTGATTTTTTGCTTGAAGAGGATTGACCTGAGCAACCTGCTGAGACTACAAGCAATGTCGCTCGCCGTTACATTTTGGCATCAATGTCAAATGTGTTACAGCAGAAACATGACATTCTGAAACCTCTTATGACATAATAAAAAGCCTCAAGGACATGTTTGTACATCAAAGTAGGAGACCTCAGTTCGAAGTCATACGTAACTTAAAGAACATCCGTATGAAATCCAGAACGCTAGTAAATGATTATGTGTTGACTATGACACTTCAATGTGGAGAAAAATATGGGTGCAACTATTGATGCAGATACCCAGGTTGATATGATAGTGAACTCTCTACCTGATATGTTTTCACAGCTTACTGTTCACTATCACTTACATGTCACTTACATAAGATGGATATGCCATTGACTGAGCTAATAAATGAGTTGCAAAATGTGGAAAGTGGTCTTAAAGCTAAGGATGGTGATGCTTATGCAGCGTTTGGTTGCTCCTATATTTCCAAGCCGAAAGGCGGATATGGAGAGAAAAGAAAGAGAGCTAGCAAGAAGCAGAAAGGAAATAAGACCAAAGCATATGGAAAGCTGAAATGCAAGTGTTTCAAATGCGGTCAGAAAGGACACTGGAAGAAAGATTGTCTTGATGCACTAGAAAACTCAGTGAAGACCAATTTACTATCACAGTCGGCACATGACCAATAGTTTCGATGAGAGCTATATGAGTAGTTTATTTTTCTCAATAGTGGTAGGTGTTTAATTCTTAAAGACTATTATTATGTCCAGCAGATGAAGCGAAATCTTGATTCCCATTTCTTGTTAATATGACAATGCTATTCTCTTGTTTATTGCGCTAATGCGCTTTACATTTTGATGAATAAAGCTCTTATTTGTGCAAGATATTTGGTGAATGTCTTTATATATTAAACTATTCCACAAATGAAATTAATAATACATCTAGAAAGCATAATAAAAAAAATGTATACCATATACTAGTAATACATATCTATGGCCTCTTACACTTGGACGCATCAACCATTGCCAGTCTGTGATTCTTGTTTGGAAGGAAAGATGACTAAGAAGTTCTTTTTTAGCAAAGGAACATAGAGCCAAAGAAGTATTGAAACTAGTTTATTCTGATGTGTGTGGACCCATGAGTACACCTGCGATGGGAGAATATGAGTATTTTATCACCTTTGCAGATTCAGATATGTTTACCTGATGACTCGAAAGTCGGAGGCTTTTGAGAAATTCAAAGTATATTAGAATGTGGTCGAGAAAAATTTGGGTAAAAATATAAAGATATTTCGATTTGATCGAGATGGCGAATATTTCTCAGGAGAATTCAAGGACTACTTAACAGAAAAATAGTATAGTTTCTCAATTGAGTACTCCTTGTACACCCCAACGGAACCACATTTCATAAAGAAGAAATAGGACATTGTTAGATATGTTTAAGTCAATGATGAGTTTTTCAACTCTAGCTATCTCATTTTGAGGATATACAATGGAGGTAGCTGCATATATTCTTAACGGTAGCTGCGTATATTCTTAACCTAATTCCATCTAAGTCTGTTCCTAATACTCTCCTGGAGTTGTGGAATGGGTGCAAACTGAATTTGCGTCATATCCGAATTTGGGGATTTCAGCTCATGGTTGAAAGGGAAGACAGAAAAGTTGGAGTCTAGGTCAGAAATATGCTTGTGTGTGGGATGCCCTAAAGTTACTAGGAATACTATTTTCACAGTTCACTATATAAGAAGGCTTTTTGTCAGTACAAATACGATCTTCTTGGAGGGTAAGTATATTAACAAATGACAGTCCAAGAGTAAAGTTGTTTTGGAAAAAATTAGTGGGAGTGATTCCACGACATTAATTCTTGAAACACAACCTAGTGACAGACGACCCATGGTATCGCAAAAACCTATGGAACATTATATGAGTAGGAGAAATGATTTATCATCTAATCCCATAGATTAAAAAAATGTTTAAGGTAATGAGGAAGTATTTGTGTCACCTGAATGTGATACCAACATTGATGAAAATGTTACGATTCAAGATCCATCATCTATTAGGCAAAGTCAGAGGATCATCAGGAAACTTTCTATGTACTTGATAGTAAGAGAATCCAAATAGGTGATCTCCGTATAATAAGTAGATGATTTGACTTCAAATAAGGAGGCTATAGACAAAATGGTAATTTTCATGGTGCTTTATGTAGACGATATTCTACTCATAGGAAATGATATGGGAATGTCATCATCTGTGAAAGCGTGGTTGGCCCAACAGTTTTCATATGAAGGATTTTGGCAAAACTAGCTGTGTTATAGGGATTCATATATTAAGAGATCGAAAAGAACAAGTTGATAGTTTTGTCCCAAGCTACATATATTGATAAGATGCTTGTCAAATTACCATGCAAGATTCTAAGATGGACAATTTGCTATTCGGACATGGAATCCAACTATCTATGGAGCATTCCCAAAGAAACTCCTGAAGAGATATAGGACTTGAGTAGAATACCTTATGTGTATGTAATGAGTAGTCTCATGTATGTTATGCTGTGCATTAGACCTTACATTTGTTATGATGTTGGTATGATAAGTCGTTATCAATCTAACCGGACTAGAACATTGAGTGAATGTAAAGCATACCATTAAGTACCTTTGGAGAACAATGAACTATATGCTGGTTTACTTTTCACCATTGGGGTATATAGATTTCTATTTTAGGATTATACTCTACAGCAAGTGGGAGAATTATTGGGTTTTTAAGCCAAAATAGTATAATTTTGTTGTGATGAAATGACAATTTATATTGAATAAAACTTTGGTTTGTATTCATTTAGGAAAATTGGCGCAAATGGTCCCTAACCTTTCCTCTTATTGCTCAAATAGTCCATAACCTTTGTTTTTTGGCACAGTAGTTCCTTACCTATGTGTTTTGGTGCGCAATTAGTCCTTATTTGATAAAAAAAGATAAAAATACCCTTAGTTTTAGTTTTAAAAACTGCAATTGAATTTCTAACCTTTGCAAAATATGCAAATACGTCCGATATATTTATTAAATAATATTTAATTTAGCATATTAAATATATCACTATACTCATGTCAATTAAATATTTCATAAGAGAAAAATATAAAATTATTGCGCATTAGGATATTTAATTGTTATGTGATGTGAAAAACTTGAATAAAAATAAAGTTAAATAAATAACAAAATGGCGTATATAATTTTATGACATTGAATCAATGTTATTATTTTTTAACATAAAAATACTGACAAAAATTAATTTACATATTTTGTTAGTTTCTTTTAATTTCTTGTAAAAAAATAAAATATCGGACTCATTTGTAGTTTTTGCAAAGGTTAGAAACCCAATTGCAAATTTTTCTAATAAAAAATAAGTGTATATTTGTCTTTTTTATTAAATAAGGATCAATTGCACACCAAAACACATAGGTTTGGGACTGCTGCGCCAAAAAACAAAGGTTATGGACCATTTGAACCAATTTTCCATTCATTTATTATTATTGCATTTGTTTAATATTGAGCATGTAAATAAAGTACTAATGATCACTTGTGATAATACAAGTTGGGTGCTTGTGTTAAGAAGCATAGTGTGACACAACCTATATTTTGATCATGAATAAAATTGTTCACAACTAACTTATAAGAGTTGGCGTCTTGTATCAGAAGGTTGTAGTATTGACTATTTAATCATTCGGTTATGCGATTTGTTATATAAAATTGTTTTAATGGTTACACTAGTACACTTGGTGTGTATTGAACGAACCACGTATCCAATTTAATTATATAGCATGACGTGCAAAGAATTAGATTCCACTTGATTACCGAGTATTTCATCCAAATCATTTGACAAGATTGTGTATATCTTTCGTTAGTTTGATGGTTCTTTGTGGGTGATATCAATTTAATTGATCAAAAATCTCGGTGAGTTGGGAGCCTGAAAATGAGCGAAGCAGAGAACACGAATTCGTGTCGGGAACGATCGCCCTGAAAAATAGGTCGAGTGACAACTTAAGTATTTTCTGTTGAACGGTTATAAATCTGATATCAGTGTTTAGCGATGGCTAAATTTTGACATCTGTGAATTAGTTCACAAGACCGTTGAGAATGCTCAACCAAACGTCTTTTGAGTAAAACAAGAATTCTGACCAACGGTAAGCAATAATGTTGTAAGCATTTCTTCAACGTTATATATATACATTGTATATCTCACAGAGGTGTTTTTACTCTAATGATATTGCAGAGCTTTAAAAACACATTAAGATACATCTTATATATCTGTCTGAAGTGTTCAACGTCCTCAATACTCTATAAATATAATCATATCCAACCTTAGCAGATTAAAATCTGGACCAAACAAGTACATAATAAAATTTTGCTACAATAGAGAAACCAATTCAAATTTCAAATTCCAAATTCCAAATCACAAATTCCCTTGTCCCCGAGCCAATCATCGCCTCATCTATCACCATCCCTACTCCACCAGTTGAACATATTTATCCTTCTAAGTATATCTCTTCTTCAACAAACCACCTAACCTTTTGATTTCATCATCATCATATTCAAACAAAATCCCACATATTGGATTATCATTACCTTCCTCATCCACTGGCTTCTCCCATAGTTCCGACAAGAATTATCCACTACAAGAAAAATAGCCTTTTGCAACATCTAAAAAGCAACATTCATTAATTGCTTGTTGCTAAAAATGGTTTACAACAACAATCATTAAATGTATGTTTCCATTGGTTAACACAATTGAGATTTGGCAATAGTATTTAAATGAATGTTGCCAATGTCTCCTTTTGCAATGTTCACTGTCTGTTGCAAAAAAAAAAAAAAAAATTGTTTTGACATTTAACAACGGGCAGAGACCGTTGTCAAAAAATAGAATATTTCACAATGCTCGCGCACGTTGCTAAAAAGGCGGTATTTGGACATTTTGCAATGTTCAAAAAGGCGGTAAATGAATGTTGTCAATATATCCTTTTGCAACGGTCATTGTCTGTTGTCAAAATAATTATACATTTTTCTATTCAACAACGGGCAGTGACCATTGTCAAATAATATATTATTTAGCAACGCTCATGCACGTTGCAAAAGGCTCTATTTTAGGACATTTTGCAACGGTCGGTGTCTGTTGCGAAATATTTTATATAATAAATGATTTGACAACGTTCCTTGAACGTTGTAAAAGATATAAGGCACAAATACTAGCCCATTTAATAAATTCCCAACCCGCAAAAATGAATTATTTGGCTCCACCTAAACACGCCTTCTATAATCTTGCTTTTCCCTAAATCTAACCCAAAATCCAATTGAAAACCCTTATGTTTCGATTTCCTCATGGTTTGGGCTGGGAAGAAGGCTTTTGAACATTTTGAAATCTGAACATTGTTGCTGAGAAATGATCGTTCGTGTTCGTGTTCTTGATTCTTCTGTGAAACACCCACCGCCATTGCTCCGATCAATCCGGTAAAACCGTGGAATAGACAATATTCTTCAGTTGATTTAATATTTTGGAATTCCAAAGTGTTTGGTCCTTGATTACGTTTTTCGTAAATACAGGAAGACTGCTGTAGTTGGAGAAATTTTGAAGGGATTGCGATGTTATTTTAACAAAGCATTGCCAGATGTTCTGTTGTACCAAAAGGAACGCGATCAGTACCATGAAACCGTTTCAGATAATGTCACTCCATCAAATATATATGGTGCCAAACATTTATTACGCTTCTTTGGTAAGTTTATCTTATGTAATATTTTAGCAAGTTTTGTTCTAAAGGAAGATTTCTGATTTTAGAAGCTTATTCATTGTCTTATTATCTAAATGATGAACTTCAGATTTGTGTTGATGATTGATTTTTTTTTCTGTGTGAGAATAAGCTTCTTGTCATAGTTCTACCTTTTCAAAAAATGTATTTTACATTCTTGTCTAATTCCAATTTTGATTTTTTTTTATTTTATTTTTTTTAATTGATAACAAGGCTTCGGTGGTGGTGGTTGTCTAATACGAATATTAGAAATTCTGTGTTTACGTAGTTTCTGCTGTGTGAAGTGAAGTTGTCGAAATTGTTGGCGTATGTGAAAATTGACGGTAGACTTTGATTCGGATGCAGCAAAAATTGCACGAATTTATCAAGTATATAAGCTCTATTTAATTTCTTTGTTCTCCTATGTGATAAATTGTGATGATTTTGGGAACTTGGGGTGAATATGAGGTTCAACTTCATTGTTAGTCTCAGAAAAAACTATTAATCAAGAAGAGTCTCTTGCTTTAAAATGCACTACAACAAAAAGCGTCTATAGCGGCGACACCAATTGCGATGACACCAAGTTGTCTCTATTGATTCTATACAGTAGAGACGACAAAGAAATGTCATCGCCACATATGCAAAACTTATAGTGACGACATATGTCGTCGCTATAGATTATTAGTCGTCGCTATTAAATAGAATCTATAACGACGTCTTTCAATGTCGTCGCCAATTAGTTTCAGAAACGGCGAGAATAAATGGCGGCATTTTGATGCAAAAATAGCGACGACATATGTCGTCGCAATTAAATTGTGGATGATGTTGTTAGTCACGTGAATCATGATTTTTCTCGTAAAATGCGATGAGATCTATAGCGACGACATATGTCGTTGCTATAGACCTAGATCAATTAAAACTGGAAAATTGGCGCCTAATTGTTTTCTGTAGCGATGACACATGTCGTCGCTATATACGTATTGATCAGTTTGGTAGGCACGTGAGTTATTAATTTTCTCGTAAAATGGGAAGGATCCTGTAGCGACGACTGTTACATATAGCGACGACAAATGTTGCCGCTATAGTGTCTTCTTTTTCATCTCTCCATCTCCGTATTTCTGTATTGCAGGCTGTAGACGGTAGATTCTACAATTGAAAATTTCAGATTGATTGGGCCACCAGCAATCTTGAAGAATTCAGAAAATACACTACGAAAGAAAAACCGTTAAAGGGTCTCAAGAGGACACCAGTGTGGTGTCGGCTGAAGACTCTCTGACGGTCAAGTCAGTGAGATTGTATAGATGAATACGAGAGTGTCAGACGAGAAGTGAATAATTAAAGTTGAATATTTTTCCATCAACGTACCTTTCATCCGATAGATGGTAGTATTTATAGGAGCAATGTCACAACCGTCTAGTCGAAACCGGTGGAGATTCTTCGAGATTTTCGGTTAGGTGGAGATATGGTCAGTTGTATTCTGATCAGTTTCGTGATAAGTCTTATCCGTCTGGATTTAGTCAAGTCTGTTACGATATGGCTGAATCGTTTTGAGGATAGACTTTCAGAAGTTTTGGGCTGGCCCGTGATGTTTTTGAGTTATGATATCTTTGAGTTGGGCCAAATCGGCGTTTTGTCGTATGGGCCTTTCCTCTGGCCTCGTTGAATATTTTCGAGATATTTGGGCCAGTAGAATAATTTTTACCACTACAATTTGTTCCCTATTCTTTATTTCGAGTGATACTCGAATTAAAGGATAATTCTCGTGTCAATATTATTCACTGGAAAATAGGAAATTATTGAACTTGTATTAACCTTGTAAGACATAACCAAGGGTTGATCAGACTCTAAAGTGGTATGTGTTGGTCATAGGTATGGACCGTTTGACCAGTTGGTTCGGCATGGCCGAATGATAAATGAATGGAAAATCATTCGGCCATGCCGAACCAACTGTTCAAACGGTCCATACCTATGACCAACACATACCACTTTAGGGTCTGATCAACCCTTGGTTATGTCTTACAAGGTTAATACAAGTTCAATAATTTCCTATTTTCCAGTGAATAATATTGACACGAGAATTACCCTTTAATTCGAGTATCACTCGAAATAAAGAATAGGGGACAAATTGTAGTGGTAAAAATTATTCTACTGGCCCAAATATCCCGAAAATATTCAACGAGGCCAGAGGAAAGGCCCATACGACAAAACGCCGATTTGGCCCAACTCGAAGATATCATATAACTCAAAAACATCACGGGTCAGCCCAAAACTTCTGAAAGTCTATCCTCAAAACGATTCAGTCATATCGTAACAGACTTGACTAAATCCAGACAGATAAGACTTATCACGAAACTGATCAGAATACAACTGACCATATCTCCACCTAACCGAAAATCTCGAAGAATCTCCACCGGTTTCGACTAGACGGTTGTGACATTGCTCCTATAAATACTACCATCTATCGGATGAAAGGTACGTTGATGGAAAAATATTCAACTTTAATTATTCACTTCTCGTCTGACACTCTCGTATTCATCTATACAATCTTACTGACTTGACCGTCGGAGAGTCTTCGGCCGACACCACACCGGTGTCCTCTTGAGACCCTTTAACGATTTTTCTTTCGTAGTGTATTTTCTAAATTCTTCAGGATTGCTGGTGGCCCAATCAATCCGAAATTTTCAATTGTAGAATCTACCGTCTACACAGGCTAAACCAAAAAAAATTTCTTCTCCATCTCCGCATCTCCCCGGTCAATTGCAATTCTATTGTTTTCCTTCATAATCATCTTCTTTACATTTCATTTCTTCATCTCCATTTATTATCCTTACTGTATTTGTAAGAATATAGTATTTTTCAATTATGGATATTGATAAAAGTTGGACAACAATTAGAAATCGCACAAAATCTACAGATTTTCAGAACAGTTTGCAAGCATTTATAAATATGGCAATGCCATACGTTAATGATAGGGAAATGATTAAATGTCTGTGCAAAAAATGTTTAAACGGTCTCATACATTCATTGAAAATTGTCGAGACTCACATATTTCGTAATGGTTTTGCGGAGAGTTATGTCTCCTGGATATATCATGGCGAGACCGATGTTCATACTACAAATGCGTATAAATAGAATGAGCGAGTTGGTGTGGAGGATGAGATGATGGATGTCATGGACGACGTTGCTGGTGATGAGCATGCAGGTACAAGCACCGATGGTTACTATGACGAATTGTTTCAGGCTCTCTATTAAGAACTGTACCTGGGAGTTTCATCATTTTCATCCCTAAATTTTTTAGTCAAGTTGATGCATATTAAGGTTATGAACAAATGGACAAACAAATCTGTCAATGATCTTTTGAAATTATGAAGTTAGCATTCACAAACATGAACCTGGTTGACTCTCACTACGAAGCTAAGAAGCTGATGACGAAGCTTGGTTTAGGTTACAAATCCATTCATGCCTGCAAGAACAACTGTGCACATTTTTGGGGTGAACATGCTGATAGACAAACTTGCCCGATTTGCCAGAAAAGTCGTTGGGTACACACTTTTGGGAAAGTGAACGGGAAGAATGTTCCGCATAAGGTGTTGCGATATTTTACCTTGGCCCCCAGACTAAAACGTATGTTCGCGACGAAGGATATTGTAAAACTCATGAGGTGGCACAGTATAGGAAGGTCTAGGGACGATGATGAAATGCAGCATCCCGTTGATGGAAAGGCATGGCGGGATTTTGACATAAAACATCCATTGTTCGCAAGTGAGATCAGGAATGTCAAGTTAGGTTTGGCCGCAGATGGATTCAATCCATTCGGTGACATGAGTCTGTCGTACAGCATGTGGCCAGTAGTTGTAACAGTTTACAACTTGCCACCATGGTTATGCATAAAGCCCGAATACCTCATGCTTACTCTATTGATACCTGGTCCTAAAGCACCAGGTAAGGACATTGATGTATTTTTACGACCATTAGTAAACGAGTTGAAGGAGTTGTGGGCCGATGGGATTGACACGGGTGATAGTGGAACCAACAACAAGTTGGTATTCAGACTACGTGCAGTATTGTTGTGGACTGTTAACGATTTTCCAGCGATAAGTAGTTTGTCGGGTTAGAGTGGTCAGGGGTACAAGGCATGTCCTACGTGCAACGAGAAATACCACTTCAGTCCGTGTAATAGGTAAGAAAACTTATGTGGGTCACTGTCAGTTCCTGCCATCTAGGCATAATTATCGGAGTAATTTAGACTTCGATGGGAGGACAGAGAGGTGACCACCTCTGCGTCGGTTAACGCCTACAGATATTTTAGCATAGTTAAGCCGTGTCAGATATAGAAGTCCAGGAAAGAACCCTAACTACGGTGGTGCTACAATTCAGAGAAGTGATAACGAGCTAAATTGGAGAAAAAAGAGCATTTCCTATGAGTTGCCGTATTGGACTTCTACAGAGTTCAAACATAACATCGATGTCATGCACGTAGAGAAGAATGTTTGTGATAGCTTCCTCGGCACAATTATGGACGATCCATTCAAATAAAAAGACACAGTCAATGCCAGGCGCGATATGATGAAATTAGAGATCAAAAGAGAGTTGCACTTGTATCAGAACGGGAATAGGTGGATGAAGCCTACAGCATGTTACACTATGTCGTCTTCAAATCGTAAGAAGTTTTGTAAATTTATCCGATCGGTTGAGTTTTCAGATGGCTTCGCTTCTAATCTTCGGAAGAATATTGCTCCTAATGACAGCCGTATTATCGGGTTGAAGTCACATGATTGCCATATTATCATGCAACGGTTATTGCCAGTTGGATGTCGGGCGTTTTTGAATAAAACAATTTCCACGGCAATTATTGAACTGTGCACGTTCTTTAGAAAGCTTTGTGCAAGAACACTAAAGGTTAGCGACATGATAGCTTCCCACGATCACCTGTTACTCATTCTCTGTAAGTTAGAACGGATATTTCCGCCACCCTTCTTCGACATCATGATTCACCTCGTAATGCATTTACCAGAAGAGGCAATCCTTGGAGGTCCGGTGCACATGAGATTGATGTATCCATTCTAGCAATACCTGAAGAAATTGAAGGGCTACATCAGAAATCGAGCTCGGCTCGAGGGATCAATAGCTTAAGGATATGTTGTGGATGAGGCATTGACTTTTTGTTCGAGGTACTTCAAGGACATAGGGACAAGGTTCGACCGACCAGACAGAAACGAGGATGCTAGTGTTCCACATACACAACTTTCTGTTTTTCAGTCGCAGTGTCGCCCAATTGAAAAGCAGTCACCAACGACATTTCCTACTCAAGTTCGAAATCAAGCGATTTTTTACGTCCTAAACAACTGTTATAAAACTGAGCCATTCTTGCAGTAAGACGACGTTAATTCTTGATTATTATTCCTTTATCTCGAATAAACTTTATCATTTTAAACAAACTAATCCACTTTGATCTTCCATACTTTGTTCAGGAAACATAGGCAAGAACTACTGAACAATGGCGGTCCAAACATCGAACTAGTGCATAGAAGAGACTTTCACGGTTGGTTCTACAGAAAGGTAAACGAACATCGATCTAATAAAATTGCAAGATTTCAACATAATTTCTTTCAATAACTGAGAATAATTCTTGTCCTGCAGCTATATGCAATGCGCCAAAGCCACGATCATCAAGTTTCTCATGAGTTATTTGTGTTGGCCAGTTGATGTTACTAGCAGGTTATGTCATACACGGCTTGTGTTGTCAAAGGAGTTCAGTTCCTGACATATGATCGTGATATTCGAAGAAAAACTAAGAACAGTGGTGTGTCCGTCCTAGGGACTGGGGGTGAGGTTTACTACGGGTAGCTGTAAGATATACTAGAGCTACAATATGGACCGAAACTTTCAGTTTATCTATTCTGATGCAAGTGTTTTAGGTGTGATGGGAGACGGATGGTAACTAAGAATAACGTTATCAGTATTAACATCAGTGCAGAGGCGTTCAAGGATGATCAGTTCATACTTACGAGCCAAGCACAACAAGTATTCTATATTGAAGATCCATCTTATGGTCCGAACTAGTGAGTAATATAAATTGTCCATCACAGGAGCACGTGGGACACAGTGGGAGCTAACATCACAGAGATTGACCTGCTCCACAATAACTACTCTTCCGATTTATCTCTAGTCGTTGATTTTGGCAACATAGAGAAGTATCCTTGCACCAGGATGATGATGAAGCTGATGAGATAGAAGCATCGGTTATCAGGAGAGCCTCGTCTGATACTGCAGGAGAAACTTCGTTTATAAACGACGATGATGTAGAAGACGATACAAATGCAGAATACGAAGATGACGAAACATCGAGTGAAATCAATGAGGACGACAGTGACGATGATGAGGATCAATAGTATTATGATAGTGAATCAGATTGAAATGTTATTGTTCGTCACTAAATTTTATGAAATAAATTTATGAAAAAGTATGTTCTTGTTGTTGTTACTGTTTTCGGCTTGAATGTTTTTCGTTCATACTATCATTGCTATTGGTCAAAACGCGAGTTTGGATGGAGTTTCAACATTTGTGGACAGAATGTAGGACAAAAAGGACTGCAATTGTACAAAAACATGCTACTGGACCTATATATCTAACATCGTAAAACTTAAAGGACTTATGTTGCAAATAAAATTGGATGAAATTGAAATAAAATGAAAATATGAGGACCCAAATGAAAAATGTTTAAAGTTGAAGGACCTAACTACAAATAACATATAGAGACGACATTTATAGCGACGACATATGTCATCGCTATAGGGTGAAAATTGGGCGCCATTATTTAGGCATGTGCTCTGAAAAAATTAAGTGCGTGTCGCCGTTAAAAAGTAATAGCGACGACATATGTCGTCGTTGTAGATTTGACCCTTAAAATTCACACGTCAGACCTTGTTCTTCCCCATTTCTCATTTCCTCTCTTTTTTTTTGCCGGTTTGTCATCTACCGTCTCGCCAAAAGGTTGAAGATAGCACTCCATCCGCACTGTTGAGGGCTGTACTCCACGACCTTCTTCTCCAAGATCCATCTCGATTAAGGTTGCTTGAACCTGAAATTGTAGCTTAAATGTCACAGTTTTTTTTTTCAATTTTTAAGTTCATTCGAATTTGAATTTTTTTAATTATCAGATATATTTTAGGTTCATTCGATGTTGAAATTGCTGTTAACGATTTTGTACTGTATATTGCACTAAATTTGGGACTGAATTTGTGAAATTTTTTTATGATTTTATGAAGAACAATGGACTGAATTTTTAGGGACTGATTGCCAGTAGTTTAAGGACTGATTGCCAGTAGTTTATGGACTGAATTTATGAAGTTTAAGGACTGAATGCAAGTAGTTTAGGGGCTGATTTTTTGGGACTGAAATTATGAAGTTTTAGGGATGATTTTTGGACTAATTTTGCTTTATGAAGTTTTAGGGGTTGATTTTGCTTTATGAAGTTGTAGGGATGATTTTACTTTTCAAAGTTTAGGGACTTATTTGCAATAAAATAAGTTTAGGGACCAATTTGAAATAAAATATAATAAATTTAAATTTTCACATAAATTCAAAGCTTAGGGACTTATTTGCAATAAAATAAGTTTAGGGACCAATTTAAAATAAAATATAATAAATTCAAATTTTTACATAAATTCAAAGTTTACAGACTTATTTAAAATAAAATTCAAAGTTTAGGGACCAATTCATTAATAAAATATAATAAATTCAAATTTTCACATAAATTCAAAGTTTACGGATTTATTTGAAATAAAATTCAAAGTTTAGGGACAAATTCATTAATAAAATAAAATAAATTCAAATTTTCACATAAATTCAAAGTTTAGGGACTTATTTGCAATAAAATAAGTTTAGGGACCAATTTGAAATAAAATATAATAAATTCAAAATTTCACATAAATTCAAAGTTTACGGACTTATTTGAAATAAAATTCAAAGTTTAGGGACTAATTCATTAATAAAATATAATAAATTTAAATTTTCACATAAATTCAAAGTTTATGGACCAATTCTTCAACAACTTCAAACTTATTTGAAACTATGACCAAATTCAAAGTTCAGAGACATTTGAAATAAAATAAAATTTTTATGGATCTATTTACAATAAAGTCAAAGTATAGGGACATATTTGAAATAAACAATTCCATTAGGGACCTACTTATAACAAAATTAAAACGTATTAGAAATTATGATAACATTCAAATTGTAAGGACCTATTTGACATAGGAATAAGTTGAGGGACCAATTAACCAACAAATTGAAACTTATTAGAAATGAAGAAAAAATTAAAAGTTGAGGGACATATTAGATATAAATTAAAAGTTTAAGGACCAATTCATCAACATCTTCAAACTTATTAGATACTATGTAAAATGTCAAAGTTCGGGGACCTATTTGAAATAGAATAAAAGTTTAGGGACAACTTTGAAATATAGTCACAGTTGATGACCTTATATACAATAAAGTAAAAGTGGAAGGACCAATTCATCATCAACTTCAAACTTATTAGAAACTTTGAAAACCTTCGAACATCAGGGACCTATTTGAAATAAAGAAAAAAGTTTATTAGGATCAATTTCACTAAATGTAGGGACCTATTCCGCACTCATTGATGTTCGCAATTATTTCATGTGTTAGTATGGCTGACATGATGTCGAACGGAGGTGATGGTGCAGGAGATCCTCCACAGCAACCATCTCATCAGCTCGCTTCGGCCTGCGAGTCTGGTAACACTTTTCGTTCAAATTGTAATTATTTATTATTTTATAAATATCGTTGAAAATCGTATGATAAATACAATTTCCAATTTTTTCATTTTCAACGCCCCCGCCAAAGGGACGTGGTATCTCTCGAGGCATCAACCTTGAGATGGTTTGGCAGGCTAAAGGGAAGATGCCGCTTCCTATCGCGTTCGACAATGTCGAGCGCACAATGCAGCCGATCGGGAATAACGCGAAGTACTTCACGCGCTTGGTTGGGAACCAAGTGAGATTCACCGTGCCCCCGTGCTACCCTTCATGGACAGAGGTTCCAGAGGAGTAGCGGGCACGGTTACGTAGTATTATCGAGGTATGAACTTAAAGTAGTTTTGTTATTAGTACACTTAATAAATAATTGTTCCACGACTTCTACATTAACGTAATTTTTTTCACTCTTGCAGAGCTACTTCGATCTGTAGGGCGATCGGTCGCCCGACGAGTATCGGGCAGTATGTGCTGCTGTAGATTGTCTGGCGGTCGATCGTTATCACGATTACAAACTCAAGGCGCATAATCACTTAAAAGCGCATGGACCGAGCCGACCATATGGCGAGATGTCCGCCGAGGACTGGCAGAAGTACATTGACTTCTTCACCAATCCTACTTTCGTAGTACGTATTGTTTATTTATTTTTTACCATATTTTATATACTTTTTTAACTATTGCATTTTTTGCTAATCAATTATATGTTATACTTTCAGGAACGGTTCTCCAAAAAAAAAGCCAATCGGGGTAAGGCTAAATACCCAAGCGTGCAGGGGTTGAAGAGCTTCTCTGCCACGCGTTACGATGAGGTACAACATATAAATTTTCAATATCATTATACAAATCTTCACTACATTACGTAAAAATGTCTACTAACTACATTTCACGTTTAAATTGTCGTAGCGGGACCCCGAGACCCAGCAGTGGCCGGGGATTATTGAATCGTTCTGGACGTTTCATACCTTTCGGGATGGCAATTGGGTGAACCAGCAGGCGGCTGGTGACTATGTGAAGATTTTTAAATTATGTTAATATAATTTTATCTGACATGATATTATTATTTATTATTATTTTTTCACTAAACAGGATAAACTTGTTGAGTTGAGAGAGACTCAACATACACAGGTGGCCTCCAATGGCGCGTCGTTAGACGAGCGTGCTATTTCAAAGGAGGTTCTCGGAGAACGACGAGGTCACGTCCGTGGGGCTGGCCGGGTTCTGAAGGACACCTCTCCCTCACTAGATTCGACTGCTCCATCGTTTGCCCCACAAGGAACTTCGCATCAGTTCTCTGGAAACTCCCAGAATAACGATCTTCGGTTTGCCATGTACGAGGATCAGCTACGCCAAATGCAGCGTGAAATTGAGATTCTGAAAAGTAGAATACCAGTCACTACTAAAAAAATGACTTTTGGGGACGCCTTATTGGGGATAGTTTAAAAATCCGTCTCTAATAGTCTTTTATTAGGGACGATTTAGAGACATGTGTCCCAAAAAGTGTGTCAGTAGGGATGGTTTTGATAAGATTTGTCCCCAAAAATCAATTATTAGGGACGGTTGGGTTCGTCGCAGAAAATATTTTAATTGTGAGCTAAATTTTTGGCGGAAAAATTGTAAGGGGACCGTTGTATAAAACATCCCAAAAAATCTTATCAGGGACGTACGTTTCCAAAAAAACCGTCCCCAATGAGTGAAAATTTTGGCGCTAAACTTTTCTTCCACAATTTTAACAAAATTTTTTGCAGGGACCGAATTCTTCACAATTAGGGACCAAATTGTCCATGGTCAAAAATATTTTTAATTCAATTCCCTCCCACCCTCCCTCTCAGACCTAGCTGCCGTTCACAGCGAATGACCGAAGGAAAAAACAGAGCCATCTGCAATTCTCCATCTACATAAATTCCGGCACTGTTGTCGTCGCTGTCCAGAGCCAGGTATTCTCTCCCTATCTCTTTCCTTTGTCTCTCTTCTCTCTTTCTCAACCTAGGCTCCTTCAATCCCATTTTTGTTGTATAGCATTTGGTTTTCTAGGATTTCTTCAAGAGTTAAAGGGCTATATACTTTGAGAATACCTGACGAGGAAGGGAGGGTGTGGGAGGATAAAGTATTTTAAGAAGGTTCTCATGGAATTTCCGTTCCTTTTCCTCCCGCTTCATCTTCTCCAAGGACCTTCAATCCTCCAATTCTAATATATAAATTATGTTCTGTTTTAATTTCAACAAAGCTTGATTCAAACTGTACACTTATGAAAACTTCAGAATTTAATTTTGGAGCAAATTTCAGAACTCTCCCCGATATTTATTTTGGATAATATTTTCCCCTTTTACTATATATTTTAAGATATTTCTGAATCCAATTCTAATTCTAGTAGACATTTATCAAGGTGAAGCAATTGGATCAGATTCTGAATCTGATTCTGGTTTTGTTTTGACTCAAAATGAAGAAGAAAACATACACAACTATCACTTAACAAGATATAAGTCAAGAAGAGTCATTAAGCCTAATCCTAGGTGTACACTGAAGGCTTAATGAGTTTTGTAGTTTTAGCACGAAATAAAATTAAAAAACTTGAACCAAATGCTTATGAAGAAGCAGATTCAACTTCTTGGGTTCAAGCTAGGAAAGTAGAATTTCATTAATGTTTTCATTTCATTTCCTTCTTTTGTATTGTTAAGTGTTTCTATTTCATTTCTGGTTGTATTGGTGAATCAATTGTTACTTCTGAAATCACATTACTTCCTACAATATTTTCTCATTGATGCAATTAATTTGCCTTCAATCTGCTTTCAAAAAAATGTAGTGTACTTAGCAACCATTTGTTTTAATCAACATTCCAATGGTATCTTGTACATCTTTGCCTTTCTGACCCTACACCTACGTGAAACCACAGCCGCAGTTTGTAGTGTGAAACAGTAGTACATGGCTCGCCCAATGCTTGAATCACCTCACATCACTGCTAAACTAAATTCCATTAATGTTTTCATTTCAGCTGAAGAATCGGGAATTAAATCTCTTCTGACATACCTTGATCCATTATTGCAAGCTCAAGATCTCATAACAGGTCTAATTTAACTCCATTTTGTCGACTTGTCTATTGTGTTTTACTGTTTAAAATTTAATTTTCCAGACGTGCCAAATGCAACATGTGCATGTGATGTTTAATTCTTTGGCAAGGTGTTGCTTGAGCTAGTAACACATAGGTTGGGTATTGACATATAGAATACTGTCAATTTATAGAAGTGGCTTGCCTAAACTCTCCCTTAAATCAGTATATATGACAGGAATCTTGTGACTAAAATTATGTATCCATCTTTATTCTTTATGGATCCACACAGTAAAGTCTATTTTCGCGTTTAGACAATTCCCTAGACATCTTTGAAATGCTATTGATATGTTTCTTTGTTTTTTCATATTAATTACTGCCTTCAATATATGATCAAGTCTGAAGTTTAAGTGCAACATTTTTTTTTGTGGTTTTGTTATCGATTTACAGAATACAATGGATAAAAGTTGGGTTGAGATGCATCCATGTACTAAGGAATTTGATGATGGACTTAAAGCATTCATAGAGCAAGCTTTTGCTCATGGGTTTGTTTGTGCTAGCAAAGTAAAGTGTCCATGCATTGACTGTAAAAACATGAACGATGTAAACAAAGAAATACTCTATGAACATTTGACATGTAGGGGAATGATGAGCAATTATAAGGTGTGGTATCTTCATGGGGAGAAATTTGAGACAACACCTACTCCTAAAACCACTATAGATAATATTGATGGTGAATGTGGTGAATGTAGTGATGGTGGTGATCATGACTACATAATTGATATGCTGCGAGATAGGTTTGAGAGACCGGTAGTAGACGAAGATATGGATGGTGTGGCTGAGGAAACTGATGGTGTATCTAGTGATGGTGCTGCTACCCAGTTTAACAAATTGGTAGAAGAATCGAAGGTACCTTTATATCCTGGTTGCAAAAATTACACAAAGCTGTCATTTCTTTTTAAACTATGGCACCTGAAATGTCTTGGTGGCATTAGCAATAAGATATTTACTTCATTGCTTGACTTATTAAGAAAGGCATTTCCTGAGGGATGTACTTTGCCAGAAAATTTCACACATAGCAAGAAGATTATTTTAGATTTGGGTTTGGGTTACAACAAGATAGATGCGTGTCCAAATGATTGTATGTTATTTTGGAAGGAGAATTCCAAACTTGATTGCATTTGTATTTTGCTTGAATACAGTTTGCATGTGTCGCCTGGATACAATTTGCATACTGTAAACTGTAAATATAGCTGATTGCTTGAGATTTTGTTGATTGACCTGTAGTACAACTCTCAGATATGACGTTCTTCGATACAGGTCCATCTAGAGTGTTGTTTAGTTATTCAGAACCTAACTGCCACATCATTTGAAATCTGTAATGCGTAGATTGGGATAGATCTTTGGCCACTTTTTAAATTGATTATTTTGGTCTTTATAAATGTTTGAAGTATTGACTATTAAATTTAGCTAAAATACTGTCTTACCAAGTATATGCACTGTGTGGGCAAAATAGTGAAGCACATACATTCTATTCTCACATTGCTCTGTTGCACTGGAGTTGTGGTGGAAGCTATAGCTTTTGTGTTTTAGGCTTCAAGTTCCCGACTATTTTCAAACATATTCTTATTCTCAACTTTCCTTTTGTCAGTTGATTCCTTCTTATTATTGATCTTTGGGCTTTCGTTGTTCTTCAAGCCCAAATTTGATTTCTCATATTCTAACACTTATTTCCTTGCTGTAATGCTAGTAGTTATACCTTGTTAATGAATTTGGTTTTCCGCAATTAAACTACTGATAAACATATTGGAGCACTGGGGTTGCAATTCATGAAAATAAATTCAAATTCAAACTGAATATATCTTATTCGGATTAAGGCTCCAATTCTATAACACCAAAATACACCTTAAGAGGGGGATTGTAATGACGGATTAAGAGGCATGGCTGTTAATGAGTCGGGTTTCCTTCTGTGATCTGATTCCTTTTGATTTCTCGTATGTTGCCTGCTGTTAATTTGTAAGCATTAAATGTTTAAAAGACCTAAATTTCTGTAAGTTGGATTATTATTTATTTTCCATGTTTATTAGACGAGGTCAATTTATATTGCCATTCTACATGTTCAGCAGGATAATCCTGTTTATCTTGAACTGTCCATAGAAATGCTTGTTGAATCATGAATATGGATAATGAGACAATGACAAACCCGTTGAGCTGGTATACAATTTCAAAGAAGCTTGTGATTTTAGTTGCTCTATGCATTTAATATGAGAAATTTGTCTATGCTTTGTCCTCAATAAACATCAAGTTGTTTGAACTTTTAAGTTCACCATATTATATCTTTCACTCTGTGTTTGGCTGTGAAATTAACTTCAAATTCACTTCCTAAATATCTTCCATTTGAGTGTTATATCACACAAGTTTATTATGTAATTCCTAAAGAAATTGGAGTGTTGAAGACCTTAAATTTTGGTAAATTTGAACTCCTTTGGTATTCATTGATGTATATTAGATATATGCTTCATGTGTTGTGCAACTTTAGTTTATAGTTCATAAATTATTTTTCGAGTGGACACTCTTTTGTAGATCCATATTGTTTAATTTCTATTATTAATATGAAGTACTATTGTATTTGCAGATATTTTAACAAGATAGTTATGCAGATAGAGGAATTTGGACACGATCCAATGATAGATGGTATTTTGGCTTGTCAATGGAAAGTGCATGATCTTATATATAGTCTTTTGTGTACATATGAATATATGAAACTTTAAATCTCTAAATGGAATGCATGCTAATGTTAGTTTGACTTGAGAATCGAACATGCATGATCTTATTTTAGATTTCTAAATGGATATGGATATGGATATATTAGTTTGGATTTATAAATTGAATTTATGTGGATGTTATATTGACTTCATTTCTTGCTCATCATTTGGTTTTGCTACAATTTTCTGTTTATTTTTCTTCTTGTTCACTTAAAAAAGGTTTTCCACTTCTGATAATTTTTCATTTCAGCTACCGGGAACTGCTCCATGACATTGGAATTAGCCGCCGCAGTTCCTTTTCTTATTGCTTTATTACTTTTCTCTACTTGTTATTATTTGGATATGATTTATAAATTTAGAATTGCTGTGATTTATTTGTGTAACCACAGGGGCACATGCAATGTAATGATTAGAACCAAAAAAAAAAAATTATGGATATTAGGGACGGTTCCAACCGTCCCTAATAAGAAGACAAAAATCGTATCAAACAATTTGGGACGTTTTCCAACCGTCCCAAATTGTTGGAAGGCATCGAACAAAGAAATATCAGTAGGGACGGTAAAATATAGTCGCAAATATATACAATTTTTACCAACGTTAAATTAACCGTCCCTAAAGCTATCCCTAATACCATCTGCAACACCCTTAACGGGGACGGTTGTAATGGCCGTTCTCAATATATATTGGAGACGGATTTTAAGTATTAGGGACGGTTAGAAACCGTCCCCAATTGTCGATTTTTTAGTAGTGAGTTGTTGTGCCTACGGAGGAGGAGAACCGAGAACGGGGACAAGGACGATGGTTTGGATAGTCCGTAGATTTTAGAATTTTTTATACATTATTTCTATTATTTGGAAACAAAATTTTTTTTTTTAAAAAAATTCAAAAAGTTTATAGCGGCAAACACAACAAGCAAGATCAACATTGAATAAAAGATCATAACAAAATCAGTGTCTAAAGGTGACCCATAAACTGATTACAGTTACTCGACTAAGGAAAATGTACCAAGCCTTCATACACGTGCATTGCTCATCAATTTGTACAAGGTTGTTTGACCAGTCCACCTCTTCAAATAGGATTTTAGTAATGTCATCTCTGAGGGGCAGGGACTTATAATGAGACTAGGAAGCTAGTGTAAACATTTCCACATTGGCCTGTAGCAATGAGGTGATTTACAAGTTGTGGTGTCGGATTTTCAAGGCCTGTGTTATTATGTAATGCATGCCACTGTGCAGGAAATACTTCTTTATGGGAAAAAGGTTGCTGGGCCTGGGAGAACAGAAATAGATATTCTCTCATGGAACCACACAGCTTGATGTGGAAATTATGGAGGGAGCAATAGACGTGCATTTCATGAAGTGTCAATTATTTGACTAGTTTGAAAAAAAAATGACAGTTAAGATAAACAAGGACTTGTTAAAACACAATGCTATTTTTCACTTTGCACATTGCAAGAAGGCATTCTAAGAATTTCTCAACTATCCAACATCCAGTTAAGTGTATAAACACTATACTTTGCACATTGCAAGAAGGCATTCTAAGAATTTCTCAACTATCCAACATCCAGTTAAGTGTATAAACACTATACTTTGCACATTGCAAGAAGGCATTCTAAGAATTTCTCAAATATCCAACATCAAGTTAAGTGTACAAACACTATACCAAACGGGCAGTCAAGGCAACCTTGTGTAGTCTAATAATTGAATAAGGTGGTCTAATTGCTACACAAACAGTATTCTTCACCGGTCCCATTCCGGTGTCCACCACTAAAAAGGGATTTAACTCTGTGCGATCAAAGAAAAAGGGAAGTAACCTTTTCAATAGTTTGATTTTCATTCTTTTTTAATATCATACTTTATCTCCATATGTCATTACATAAATCCTAATTAATATCATACTTTATCTCCACGTGTCATTATCTACTTTATCAATAATACAGATCCTAATTAATTTTTTTTATACAAGCAATTAATCTCAAGAGTAAATGCTTGTAGTTTCACAATCACCATTATTGCACAAGATTACATATTCAACCCTCCAGAGAAAGCGAGTCAAGGCAATGGAGTCTAAATGCATAAATTTCTCAACTATAAATCCAAACTATTCTACCAATTATCTCGTAAAACCAAAAAAAAAAAAAAAAAACCCTAGATATAACATATAGAAATACAAACGATGTACCTGGTGACTGCGAGAACGAGATTAGAGAATGAGAGGAGTTTGGGTCGTGGGTCGTGAGTCATGACCACTGATCATCGGAGACAGTCCGGACTCCGACGGAGAGGGAATGAGAGACATAGAGAAAGGGTTTCCTGATGCGGCTGCTGGCTGCGTTCTCTGGTTTACGAATTGGGAGAGAGCAAGAGAGAGAAGACGGGCCAGTTTGGTGGTAATTGATAAAAAAAAATGGGCTGGGATTAAAATGGGATTCTCAATTTTAAGAGGGAATTTAGGATAAAACATAAATTATATATTTAATTTTTTCCCTTCAAATATTCTATTTGCAGGGACTAAGACTAACACACAACAAAAGAGTGGAAATTTTTTTTTCTATTTATTTGCCTACAAACGGATTAATTTTGCTTGTCGGCAAAAGATATATTTACCCAACGAATTTTTTGTCGAGAAAAATACACATTTTCGTGGGCACAAATCCACTCATTTTTTGAAATTTTGGAGTAAAACATAACCCTACAAAACATCGTATTTGTGGAGAAAAGTAAACTCCGCCTACAAAATTAAATTTGTCTCCTAAAATTTTGTATGCGGAGGATAAAATTCTTGTAGTGATGAGAAGGACGTATGACGACGAGATAATAGCGACATATTTCACGTCGCTATTATTTCGTATAACAGTGACGACGCTGGCGACGACTTTGTCGTCCCTTTTTATCTGTTTTCGAGATATAGACCACGACAATGTTGCGACGAAGTTGTCGTCACTAAATATCTAGAGACACTAACCTATTGCGGCGACATTGAGCGGCGACTTTGTCGTCTCTAAAAATTTAAATGGACGACTTTTGATGATTCAGCGACGATATATGTCGCCGCTATTGACCTCATTTCTTGTAGTGATGCTGCATTGTTGGCGAGAAAATGGCACAATTATTTTGATGTGGTCCTTGAATATGTGCTGTTTTTTCATCATTGTTTCAATGAGGCAATCTAGGGTCATGATATAGATTCTATTTACCATGTGTTCCATCACTTACTATGTATTTTCTTATGGGCCGGTTAGGCTGTCATTTTCCAGCAAGTCTGTCTTATCTTCAAATATTTTTGGAATGAAGAATATTGTTTAATCTCTAATTAAATCTGAATGACCTTTGATTTAGCATGCAGTATAATAAACAATGTAACTGCTCATTGTGTTGCGGAAACTATATTTTCTCCTGCCTTTCATTTTACAAGAAATACTGGAGCTAAAATTTTAAGTGCAGGTACTTTACAAGATTCACAGTTTTTCCTTTTCCATATATTGCTTTGCACTCTGCTTTGTCTCATGTTTATTTTACTATGTCTATGTGATTCTATCAGCAGACTTCTTTAAATTCTTTCAGCATGGGAACCAGCAACTTCAGGATTGTGGAAAACAAAACATACAGATTAACTGCCACGATATAATGAGCATAAATACCATCAAGAAATTTTTTGGCATATTTGATGGGACGTTAGATAATTTTGGACTGTATTAGGGAAGAAAAATAATTCAAAATCTTGTTTATTATACTGCATGGGGACTTTCAAAATATTGGTAAAAAGGTTGATAAAAAAAACTGACCCCATCGTGTTTACCGAAATTCTTGCTTCCTTGTTGATGGAAATTATTTCAAAGATCTCTCAGTTCTTTATAGACTTGCCCGGGTTTACTCGCAGTGTGTACATTAGAGACCATGCTTTGATAACTCCTAAAAGTCATGTTTTCAGCCCTTTACCGGATTGGTATGTTCATATTGGTATTTTTCTTAACTTGTTGATAGTAGAAGCCTTTCTTCTTTTCTTATTTAATTTGATTGGATTTACAGGTTTAACACAATGGGTGCTAATCTAATTACACTGGCAATGGAATCTCATTTTATTATGTACTTGGCAAAGATGGAAGGTGAGGTTTGGAAATTTACTGAGCTTATGGCACTTGACCTGTAAAATCAAGAAAAGTTGGTAAATATTTTCTGTAAATTTCCAGGTGGATTCATATGCTTATCTTCGAACTCAAAGCATTCCTTGAAATCTGATGCAAATTGTATTTGAAAAATGGTTTCTTCTTCTTGTTTTTTCAATATTTCTACCTTATCCCAGAATCCAATCGTTGTATATCATGCACATTAATTTAAGACTTAGTTTCTTTTCCTCTTGGTGGATCTGATTGTATGCTGATTTAGAACGTCTATATGTGTTCTAGATCAGGAATCTTGGTAAGATTCCAATTCTGCGTCATTATTGATACAACTTTTGGAGCTTATTGAATTACATTATAAGACTATTGCTGGAGCAGTTACATATTTGTGGAAACTATAAATATATAAATTCATATCTTGGTTCACGGTATAAGACCAAGATTCATTATTGCTCAACTAAGCATTTTATTCACCATATTACTTTTTCCACGTATTTTAGTGAGTTGATTAAATATATTTTCCTTGTAGCAATTCTGGTTTGGACATTTGTGATTAGTCAGGAGCTTGTAACTTGAATCTTTGGACAATAAATGTTGGACGTTTCGGATTCGTTGATACGAGGTGTTAGTTATGAAGTTGGTTTTGCTATAGTTTGGTACATTAAATGTACAATATTGTAAGAAACTTCCAAGACATGTGTTTTGCTAGGTTTGTTTCAAACTTTGTATGTTTAAAGAAACTTGTATGCTATATTTTGTATGACAAATTTCATTAATATTATATAAATTCCAGTTAAGTGTTGATGTAGCATATGGATTGAGTTTTATTATATCTACAATGTAATTTGTATTTAAATGATTGAGAAAATAAATGATCAGGAATATATATAAAATATGTTTCAAAATAATAGATAAGAAAAACCCAAGGTAAAGACAATGTGTACAAGAACATTGTCGAAAATTAAATGGCAACGCACAATGAACGTTGCTAAAAACTAAATGACAACGGACAAGGAATGTTGTTAAAGACATAGGTAAAGGCAACGTTCAAATATACGTTGCTAAAATGAAATGACAACGCACAATGAACGTTGCTAAAAACTAAATGACAACGGACATTGAACGTTGTTAAAGACATAGGTAAAGGCAACGTTCAAATATACATTGCTAAAACTAAATGACAATGAATAATGAATGTTGCTAAAAACTAAATGACAACGCATTTTTTTTAACAACGTGCAATGACTATTGCCGTAAATGGATACTTTTCGGCAACATCAAAGGACGCAACGTACGGGTGAATGCTGCCAAAACCCTTTTGCAACGTATTTTTCCCGTTGTGAAAGGATGTTTTTCTTGTAGTGATCTTTGAGGCTTTTTTTGTGGATTGAACAAGATTAAATTATTTTTGTCAAGGCTATATTGTTGGCTAGCCTTGACTACGTTGGTAAGCCCATAAAAGCGAATAGCTATTAGGTGTTCCCGTAGTGGTGGTCCCGATATAATTAGAAACAAAAAGAAGTTTAATCAACTAAGATTTCAAAGAAATCATGTCAAGATTATCGTTTAGAAGAGCAAATAGCTCTAGACAAGATGATAATAATCACTGTGCTCAAAAGATTATAAATAGTCAAGAACTTAACATTGCTAGAATAGAAAAGCAATTGCATAATTAGTGAATTACTAAAAACGAGGTTAACACTATTTACCAAATCGGCAAGTTCGAATTTTTTCAAGATTACTATATTAAAACTAATGATCAAAAATTTCCATAAATCAAGATATGGAAACAATGCCTTTATTTTCTCAAGAAGCACATGCTCATCATCAAGAAAAATACAAGTTTTTATATATTGGCCCTGTTCAAGTTTTAGTTGACCTTTATTTTGAACATGGTTAGATACTCCTATCCTGCTCATCCTCAAAGAGAAAAGACATGAATTTTTCGAACTCTATTTTATCTATACTTGAATCAAACATTGATAAAGGTCCGATATTTTTCAATTATTATCCTTACTTTTCTGTTTCTTTAACCGATCAAAATGTTTTGCGGTCCTCAATGTTAGACATTCAAACACAAAATATGGATTGAGAAAATGACACTCAATCTATTCTCTAATCTATAGAGTATGTTACAAAGTAATATTTACTACTCTTAACCCAAGTGCAATAAAATCTTCTCCTAAAGGTGAAACCTTATTGTTAGAGGTTAATCACGAAAATACAAATTCTATTGTTCATAAACTCTTGTTTTGGGATAAAGTAACTAAATCTACAGTTTGGAACATAGAAAAGTTGCTTCTCCTAAGAAGAGTGAGCCTTCACAGGTGTCTCAAATTGTGGAACAAACTAATGGTGATGTTCAAATTTAGTTGTCTTCATCATCTTCTTGTGTCAAAACTAAGTCTATCAAAATTTTTGAGCCATCTCGATATTCAACATCTTCGATCGATACAAAAGTATCTTCGCAGATTTTGAACTCAAAGGTGTTACTTTTGGTCCCAACATTCCTCGACCCTTCTATAAAGGAGATGAAGAATCTTCTAAAAGTACGTCTCCAACTCAATCTGATATGAATCAACTAAATGTTATATCAAAACCCTTTGAAATCAACAAAGAAGCTTGCATGAAGACTTCTATTCTATTGCAAATTTTAAAGCTCGCCAAATCTTTGATAAAGATGAACGAAAAGCTATCCAAGAAGGATATTACTCTACTATGGAAAAGCATAAGTTAAACATTTTCTTCTTTGATTGGTTTACCAACTGATAAAGATACCAAATTATTAATGTCACATCCTCACACCATCAAGAATGGAAAAATTCTCAAAACCAGTAAATTTCTTCATACATCCCAATTTGGAGAAAAATAAATTGACTGTCTGTAAACAAGAAGTCATTGCTTCTCCTTTTAAAATAATCACTAGTCCGAATGTTAACCATCCTCAAACAAGAAGTCACACTACTAAAGTTGGAGATGCCCCATCTCTTAGAGATGTCAATAACATCCAGCTACAAAATAATTATACTAATTTCCTATTACATTCTATGTCAAAACTGATAATACGAATAGAATACAACATATCTTCTACTCATTCGAAAGAATGAACCTCGCCATATTTAGAAAAAAAGAACTCAACCTATATTCAAACCTTTTGAAATTCCATTAAAAGATTTAATCATATTTAACAACTCATGTGTTTTACTTGATCAAATAAGTAAGCAACTCAAAATCCTAGGAGAAACTCCTTCCAATAATCGATTCTTCCTTCCATTGTCAACGTTGTTATAAATAAATCAGAAGATGATCAAAATATAAAAAGTCGCAAAGAGAAATTTTAAGAAATATCAATCAACAAGATTCAACATTCCAGAACACACCAAAAGACCTATTATCCAAGACCTTCTTTTCCTGATCTTCAATACATTAAATTAACTTTGTCTTATTCAAAATGTATATTCCAAAAATGGTTCCTGCGAATTGAATATCGACAAATATACTGAGCATCAAATCATCAATACCTTACAAGGAATGTGCATAGTTGCTACCTCTTATAAAGCTATGAACAATTATGACTCTCAAATTGCTAAGACCTTATTTGTAGGATTTTCCTGTCAATTAAAAAGATGGTGGGATGATTATCTCGCAAAGAATAAGCAATTGTCCATTCAAGAGGCAATAAAGAAAAAAAAATACTGTAGCATTGAAATTTCAGATGTCATTAATATCTTGATTTATTCCATAACAAAACATTTTGTTGGAGAACTCATTAAATTTCAAGAGATCCTTTCAAATTTATCCTGTTCAAAGTAACAAGTCCTCTGAGATCGTTTCAAATTTATCGTGTTCAAAGTAACAACATTTTCAATGCTACAAAGATATGTTTTTAAGTAAAGTTTCTACAAGGAACTCATTGTAATCAACCTTTTTTGAAAGAAAAATTTATAGCTGGACTTCCTAAGCTCTTTTCTGAAGAGGTTAGAAATGTAATCAATTTCAAGGCAAAATCCAATATATGATTTATCATATAGAGAATTAATTATTTTCATCAACACATACGATTTATCCATTTTCCCTGACCTCAAGCTCAAAGTTAAAATTAAGAGTAAACTTCAAGATGTCCATAAAGAGCTTAGGTCGTTCTGGGCTCTATTTGTTTATGAAAAGACACAACCCCTTCTTCCAAATAGAAGAAGTTTCGAAAGATTTTTTACGGGAGGCAATATTTTAATGAACGTAACTCAAAATTCTTATAAAAGATCTTTTTCGAGAAAATTTTAAAACTACAAGAAAAATAACTTCAAAGATATTGTTTGTTGGAAACGCAAAGAAATGGGTCATTATTCAAATAGATGTCCTATGAAAGTAAAAATTAATGAACTACAAATTGATGAAGATCTAAAGCAGCAAATATTACATCTCTTTGACTCTATGACTCTGAGTAAAGTGAAGACTCATATTTTAAATAGATATTTCATATTGGAATCATCTGATTCTTCTAACACATAATAATGTTTGTCAAGGAATTTTCTCTTGCATCAAAACTTTCAATGTTATTACCAAATGTAGAGAAGTTATTTTTAATATGGTTAGCAAAATTGAAGATCCCGCTGAATGATGAGACTATCTTTATAAACTTCAGCACTTTGTTTTTTCTAAAGAACAAGTTCCTATACTCGAACCTTATATTCTAAAAAATGTTTTCTCTAGACTTGAAAATAAGACTATCTCCACTTCCCTACAAGATCTTCAAAGAGAAGTTAAAAATTTGAAAGATGAAATTTAAATTTTAAAGAGAAACCATTTTGATACCCAATCAGAAGTCTTAGCTCTCAACATTCTTTTTGAATCTGACAAGCAAAAGGTTTCGAAAGATATGCAACCCATTCTACATACGGATTTGCATAGAGAAGAAAAGCACTTTATCAATGGTTTGCAAAAAATACCTCTTCAAAAATGGTATTGTCAAATGACAATTATCATCAATTGAGAATACGAGCTTTTGGCTAAAGTTTTAATTGACATTGGAGCCGATCAAAACTGCATCCAAGAAGGTTTAGTTTCGACTAATTAAAAAAAAAATTGAACGTCTCTACGATTCCAATGGACAAAAGTTGAATGTCAAATATAAACTTTCAAAAGCTCACATTTGTGATCAATGAATTTGTTTAAAAACTCCTTTTATTCTTGTCAAAGATCTTGATCAAGAAATTATCATCGGCACTCATTTCATTGTTCAAATTTACCCATTTCAAGTTTCAGAAGAAGGAATTACAACTATGATTTTGTTGATGATGAATAATAAAATGAACATTGACTTTTGAATAGTAATTTTGAATATTTTCTTACAAATAATGCTTGAAGAACTTACTATATTGCTGCTGATTTGATAATTGAAATACTGAAATTGCATAAATTTCTTGCTTGATCTCAAAAGAAATTACAACAGAGATGTTGAAGAAACAAAATATTAAAACTATAGCATTTTCGGATGTTCGATCGTTTAGGATATTGCTCCATACGTAGGCATTTTCCAAACTTGAAAAACGGATTCAAAACATTTGATAAATTTTTGAATATGCTTGTTTTCTATCATTCACTGAAAAGTTTCTATTTTCATGTTGATAGATGCTCCATGTTTGCCATGCTTGTAAACATGCCATTGAGAAATTGAAATTATCTGGCAAAAGCTTGAATTATTTGGGGGGGGGGGTCCTTTCTACTTTAAGAAATAATTCATCGAAGGTAGACTTTGTTGTAGTTGGATTTGAAGTTGAAATGAACTAGTTCTAAATTAAATCAAAGTGAAAATAGTCATCTTCATTTTGATTAGGGTCTGAGACTTGACTGTCGTCATTTGAACATGCGGTGTTACCTCGATTGCTATTAAATTTTTGCCATATCTTGAGAATTTGAACATTGAGCTAGAGTTTCCATTAGTTGCTATTTTTAAGTGAGATTAATTGAAAATTTTCTCTTGTTGCGTTGGATAAAGTTGTCGTCGTGCAATTCTTTCTCGAAGAGAAATCCAATCTAGAACATCTAGAGAACTAGCACCAGTTATAATGAACTTTTCCCACTTTTTGATCTTGAATCTACTGATTAAGGTCTTTAGAATAAATTGAGCAACTTGAGCATTGACGAAAAAATCCCAACAAAATATACAGGCTAGATTGAATTTTGTGGAGAAATGGAATAAAGGACTTTCTCCAGAACAATGTATTTTGAATGGTATATTTTTATACCATGTTTTATTTATTCCGGAAGAATCTCTTTGGTGATTCCAAAAAAGAACCACCAATCTTGAAACTATTTAAGAAATGTTTTAGGACAGTTTTTATCAATAAGTATGAATCAAGAATGTGTAGAACTACGTAAATAAAATACATAGTTCTAGGCTTGCATATAATCTTTGTAAGAGAGGGATTCTAGAATGAAAGAATTTGAAATTTTCTTTTCTCATAGGATATCTCTATTCGAGTCAGACAATTTGAGGACGTTGAAGATTTTCACTTTTGAGAGATCTCAATTTTCAGGATTAGGTCTAAAAGTAATTTCAATTGAATCAATGTCAACTGAAATGAACTCATAAATTTTTTCTAGTTTTGAGGAGATTATTAGCAATGAAAGAAAAACCTGAAGGAAAGATTTTCTTTAAATTTTTGGAAAGAGAAGGGAATTTGAATTCATTTTTGAGCAGAATGATTTTTTCAAAATCTTCTTTGAGAGAATAACTTGTGGCCGGTAATTGATTTGTATTGATAATGGGCAAGTTATAATGACTTGATAAAAATGATTTTTGGTTAGCAGCTTGGAGGAAGTTTGAGGGTGTTATTGGAATTTTTTCTAACACTTCAAACTTATTTTGAACAATTTGGTTGTCTTTTGAGGAAGAAGATGATGTCTTTGATGAGGATTCAGTTAAGAGACTGTTTATTAGGAACGTGGGCCATTGAGTTGGAATCTTTTGAGGTTGGAGAATGGGCATTTGATTTCTTTACATTCATCGCATATGCATTTTTGGATTGTGGAGAGGAAGACGAGTCACTAGGCTTTTTGCTCATTTGGTAAATTTTGATGGTTAATGGAAAGAGATTTATGGAATGTGAATCCAATTCTAATGAAAGATCAAAGAATAATAATGAGGTGACTGCTTATTGGAACGAATACAAACATAAATAAATCTAAATTTTTCAGTTCTATGAATGCAGTTCTTGTTTTTCCCAATTTGAGTTGGCTGTTATGAATAACCCAAACGAACAAATAAATTCACATAGAATGCATAATTCATTTGAAAAAACTATAATTTCACTAGCTAATTAATCACACCCCATATTTAACAAAAATTTGTGCTAAATGATACTGCCAAGAGGTCATAAATAACATATGCCACCAGAAGAAGAACTTTCTCTTTAGCAAAAAACTACAGTTATACGAAATTCTTCTACATCTAGGAAGGAAGACATATTGCATGAGAAGTGTATATTTTAAATATGGTATTCTCTTTGATTTTTTTCAGCATTCAACATCAAACTATGTTTGATAGTGCTGAGTCACGTAAGATGGATCAGTAACATGAAGGTTCACATTTTGAGAAACTGAGAAATATCATTAGTTAAAGTCCAGTAGTAGAATCATGGAGTAGATGAGGCAACTTGGGAGAAATAAGAGGATATCAGAGCCAAGTACTACTCATTCTTCGCCTAACAAGGTAAATTTCAAGGACCAAATTGTTTTAAGGGATAGAGGATATAGCATCCCAAAATTGTGGAAATTGCACCCCATACTATGCATTTGGAATATAATTTCATATTTACTTTTCATGTGTTTTTATTCCCAAATTAGTGAGTGTAAATAGTTTAATATTATATTAAAATAATATAATCCAACAAAATCTTCTCATCCCCAAATTACCGCACAACAAAATCACAATCCCAAATCTTACAGCTTTCTAATTACCTACATATCCTTGATTATTCAAATTACACATAGTATATTATTCCTAGAACGGTGAATTGAAGAACAAGAAAACCTCTACTTCTGAAAATAATGATGAGAACACGAAGAATCTTGGTGAAGAATATGAATCTTGTTGTGTTTGATTTGTTCTTTAATTTTATTTTGTAGGATTTTGTTAATTTATATATATTGTTTGATGAATTTAAATTATTTAAGAAGAATAATAAAGTATTAAATGAGATATTTTACTTTGTAGAATTTAGAAATGTTGATTTTGATTGTGACTTGAAGTGGGTATATTGAACATAAAAAAATTATTCAGATAAATTGTGGTTTATGATCTTAAGAGAGTATTGATTTTGGAATTTTAGTTGTTTTTAGTTTTGAGCATATAAAAAGACAAGTTTTTTAAAAAGGGATTGAATGAAGATTATTTAGCTCTTAATCCAATCAGGAAAGATAATAGTTAATTTTTTTGTTTGAATTTGGTGAAATTTCTGAAAGATACATGGATTACGCATGTTTTTAAGTGAATTCACATCATGATATACTCCTCCAAATCAAGAAAGAACCCAATGTAAATGTGAACAAAATATGCTGCCAGATTTGTGGAAGCTAAAGCTGATAGGCAAACTGCTTTACATTTGGTTAAGAGGCGACAACAGAGTTATTCAGCTGGATTGAGTTCGACTTCATTAGATATCAAAGCTAAAGCCGTTGAAGAGCATATCATGATGCTTTTGGATGTTGGCTTAAGAAAATGCAATAGTATAAGAGCTTGTTGTGTTATATTGTAAGTTCTGGCTCAAACAAGATCTTCTACGTCCTCTGTTCTACTAGTTTTAGTATTGGTATTATCATCGTTATTTTGATTACTATTATGATTCTCAGCATCAAGGACTCGTTCATTTATGTATGGCATTTATGGAAGTTTAAAGGTTAATAATGTATAACATTATCATATCAAAAAGCAAGATGAAAGTACAATCAAGTGGGATAAGAATTGTTGACGTGTGTCCACCGTGATTGATGAACATATTTATAGTTTACATACCTAGAAATAATGTGTTACAAAATTAATCAAATGACATTTTATGTAGAATTAATCTGCATTCAAAATTTATATTACATTTCCGATTATAGTAGAATATACAACAGCAAATGCAACAGAATTAAAATAAAATTTAACATAATAACATCTACATAACGTAATATAATCATTTGCATAATTTGTAATAGCAAATGCAACATAAATTATTGAAATAGATGTTACATCTAACACAAATAACATAATATTTAACATAACAACATATAATGAAACGGAATATAATATAACAGATTTTTGAAGACTCAAAATGCATCATTCCAACACTAGTAACATGGTATTTACCATTAATTATTGGCAGCTTTTGTAACGACTAACACAACATACATATGTCATCTCATGAAATAAAATATATTCCATGCATACTTTGTAACAACAAACGCAATATAATTATGACATCCCATGTAACATAGACATAATATAATGATATGTTACATCGTGAAGAACATTGCAAAATATTACAACCATGTTATAGATCGAACATGATTTTTTTCTCATACGTCAAGACATGATAAACTGATAATATATAGAAATTTGATAACAAATTACCAACCATAATGGATCAAAATCATAATATTAAATAACAATCACAAAACAAATTAATTAGAATTTACACGATACACACCGTTATAGAATTTGAATTTTTTGTAGTTTAAATATACAAGGTAGTTGATGTTTATGTTGTTTGCAGGAGAGAGATTTTGATATATTGGAACAAAAATAAAAAATCGACTAATCATTGGATGATTAGGTGATAAGACTGATATTAATTTATCTTTAATTTTTGGGATTGCAATGAATGACATTTTTCAGGGATTTGTTGCATGGATAAAGGTAATTAGAAAATAACATAAATAAAATAAAATAAAGGATAAGATGCAGCATTTTTGGAATATATAAGATGTAACAGTTTTTTGAGAAATAATATCATTTATGGGCTGAATGGTGTAAATTTCGAGGAAATTACATCCATTACTATGTATATACAATATATTGTTAAATTTACTTTTCTTATGTTTATATTCTAAAAATACTGGCTAATATTTATATATTATTATATATATTTATATAATATAATATTTAAAAAAGGAAACACAATATTCATACCCATTAATTTCGCAGACAGAGAGAAAGAGAAAACCGTGGGAGAGAGAAAATACCATATTCATCTTCTCTATCCCTCTTCATCACACCCGCATTGCCGCCAAGAGTATATTCTTATCTCTATAATCTCTAGGGTTCCATCACTATGTGAAAGCCTAACCCCCAATTTGTAGATATTTTAGTTGCTGGACAAGGATACCTAATATGGATACTCCTACTCGTAGAATGACTTGGTCGGAGGCAAAGAAGGAGTCGCCTGACATTGTGAAGAAGCTTGCGTTTCATTCCAAACAAAAAGTCATTTACCTTGACACGCCCACTCCTACAAAAGGTTCAATCTTCGAAAAAAACAGGAATCCACATGATGAAGGAGGTCACCAGCGAATGGGTTCATGGTCTTCGAAAGGAATGAACAAAAATGAAAATATAGACAAACTTATGTCGGACAAGGTTGCCCAGAGTGGTAGTTCCAGCAAGATTAAAAAACCCCAGGTCTACGAAGCGCAGGTAATTCTATTTTCACTATAGTGTATAGAAATTGTGAAATTTATTGTTTAAGATAAATCATATTTCTGTTTTTATCTAAGTTAAATGTTATTATGTTCGTATTAAACTTTTGTTGTATGTCTGTAAAAAACAAGTGTGGGTCAAGGTTGGGTGAATATAGATTTTGCAATGAATGTTACGAAATCAAAACATTTGTTAAAATCATATTTTGCGATGAACGTTTCGATATCAATTTTTAAGTTGAGCTTATTTATTACGTCGCTTGTGAATTTACTGTAGATTTGTCAAAATGGTCGAATTAATAGATGACACTTCAATTGTTGAATAAAAGTAGTATTAGTGTTGTATGGTTATATGTTAAAATCTTATGTTGTAGTCGATGTTACAAATATGCTGATTCGAATGTTGAAAACAGGCATTACAATGGATGTTACAAATTTTGTTGTAATGTTGACAATATAATCTGTTGCAATGAATGTTACATAATTGATATGATGTTATCATGTTTCAATTTTTGGGTGATAATTTGTTGTAAATAATATTACTGTACAAATAAAATGAACTACCTGGAAAGACCTAACCTGGAAAGACCTAAGAGCTTAGTGAAAGCTAAAACCTTCATAGTACATGTGTTAATTGAAATCGAATAAAAAAGAGGTACTGGTGAAGCACTTGCTCTCTATATAGTTGCTTCATCATAATCTTAATAATTGTTGCAAATAGTGATCAAGTTAAATGAAGAGCTCCTCAATTATATCTACTTAGCATTAAGGCTGCAATAAAATTTTAAATGTTATTAAGGCTACAAAGGGATGTTTAAAATTTTTTTTGCAGTCGATGTTACCATGGCCAATTAATTGTTACCCCAAGTTGTTGCTGTTTGTCGAAATCATATGTTCCAATGCATCTTTTAAATGTTCAATGTATTCTGAAATTGAAGATGTTTTTTACATTATCTTATGTCTTTAACTTATAATTTCAGGACTGGGATTATATTATACACCCAAATGAAAGGCTTGGTTCGAGGATAATGGTTTCCGCGCCACCGGATGTAATTCTGAATTTGAACAGTAGGATGAATGAGGCACATAAATGTTTGTTTGGTATATCATGTTTTTGGATCTTCCTTGATCTTAGGAGTTACAACTTCAACATCAGTTGATACATAAGATGTTATTGATGGAGGTTAAGCAGCCAAAGAAAGATGAAATGTGGTTCAAAATATCCGAGAAACTGTTGAGATTCTCGGTAGAGGAGTTTTGTGTTATTACTGGTTTGAAGTGAATTGGTTGTGACGATCTGTCGAAAATGAAAACAGGGCGCCCGGTCTTGAGACAAATATATTTCAGTCATGTGACTGAAATGTATTTACAGAAAATATGTTGAGGATGTTTTTATGAGTATGCCTGCGAATTCACTGATGAAGATGTAGTGAAAATCGGAATGCTATACCTTATAACTTTGTTTCTCTTCACCACTCTGTACAAGAAACAAGTAACTGATGCCATGTTTAGCCTCATTGAGTCTGAGGATATTGAGACATATGCGTGGGGGAAAAGAGTTGTTCAAAAACACCTTCAGTTATCTGAAAATTGCAATGACGAAGCATACATATGACGAGACCACGAAGAAGAAAATTTTCACGTACATGCTATATCGGTTTTCGTTAGCGTTCCAATCCTGGATTTATGAGTCATTGCCATCGATAGACGGGAAAATATGCAAAAGGTTAGACTGCAATTGGCCTTGTATATTAAACTGGACCAATTCTGCTATACGTGTCCCTGCTCAACTGGAGAAACTCAACTTTGATCTTGCTAATGTAAGTTAAAATAGTTTACTACTTTTTTTAAAACTGTTATTGATCAAGGTATGTATTTGTTAATTAATTTATTTTTGATTTGATTAACTTATTTTATTAGTTACGAATGTTACAACATATTATTTTTCCTTGCAAATATGCAGTTGGAGATACGAGTAATTGATCCCAACGAAGAGGAGAGACGTGCGTCATACTTGTCTGGACTTTTTCAATACAATAGGGCTGCTTCGAACATTGAAGATGTCGATGATGATGATTTTGTTGATCCTCTAGTTAGATTATGGAAAACTCTGAACCCCGATCCATTTCGGGCTTGCAATGAATCAAAGAATGCTAACAATTCCACTTCAAAATTGAAAGAGGTAAGATATATACTAGTTTGATTTATATATGATTTAATGTTGAATAATATTTACCTATATTCTTCAAGTTCCATATTAATTGTTATGGGCTTGTCTATAGGATGAACACAACTGCTATAATGAAAAATTGTATAAGATATTGAGCGACATACGGTTGCGGCAAGATCAAATAATCTCTCAGCAAATTGATTTGAAATATGAAGTCAGGGCAATACAACGATCTGTTGATGACAAAATTAGTGCCTTTCTTGAAGAGTTGAAGGCAAAACTTGATGGAAAGTGTTCGTCTGAGGTTACTCCAGGACAAATGGTTCTATATAAATCTCTCAATACTGGCATCAGTTCTGGACTTGGAGACCAACAAAATTTTTCTAACCTTCTTGATGACAAGTTCTACACAGACGATGTGATGGAACTGGTAGATGAGATTATTAAGAGTGCTAAAAAGTCGAAAAAGTCGGATACTATTGAGGTATAATATCAATATATTATTTTATGTCATTTTCCAATATGATCTAATTATAAATAGAAAGTTTGATACCATTGTTTTTGTCTCCTTTACAACGTTACCAAAAAGATTGAAAGTGAAGGTACAGATTTGCTTATTGATGAGACTGCAATAGAAATACCAGTGAAGAGGCAAAGAAAACATGGAATTTTAACTCAATCACCTTACCTTGATGGGAGACAACCTGTAAGAGAATCAACATCGAGTTTTCACTTTGAAGCATGTGCATTTAACATTGGTTTGGTTCAGCCTTTCATTTAGGATGTTCGTTCATTTGAAGATTGGTTCCATGATGGTTACAGACCTCACAATATGTAAGATAATATCCTTGACTTTATATATATTGAATAGTTGCACGCGTATCTTATTTTTTTTGGGGATAATTGCATCAAAGGTCCTCAATGTTTCAAAATCGTTGGGGGATATGCCCCTAACCTAAAAATTAGCACCACACATCCCCAACGTATGAAAACCTTGGCGTGTAGGTCTTTTATGACCAAATTGTCCTTCTCTTTAAATAAATAAAAAAACAAAAAACATGAAAAAAGAAAAATAAGATTGAAAACTAACCAAATGTACCCCAAAAAAATAAAAAGTAAGAAATATACCCCAAAAAAATAAAAAGTAAGAAAGAGGTCCATCTTCTCCAAAAACCCAAAATTCCTCCTCTTACAATCCAACACTTGTGTTCATTTGCTGTAATAATTAAACAAAAATATAAATAGTACGTTCATAATGCGGTAAAATCCGGTGGGTGATTCAGCATATATTTTCTTCTCTCTCTTCGCCCTATGCGTTCGTTCATAAATAATTTGGAATATTACAGTACATTATTCGTCAATCCTCTTGGTATCGTATCTTTGATTGCAAACCGATACAATACACTTTCTTTCTTTCTAGTATGTAATGCTTTAAAGAATCTCGAGGAAGTCGATAAATTCATGTATGTGAAAATGGTTTTTTTTTTTTCATTTGTTTCTTACATTGAACAACCAGCAACATATATTTCTTCTCATTCGATGGCCTTATTTACGAGTTTCTCACGATCAACGTTGTTTCTTGCTCCGATTTTTAAATTGATCTCTTCCCGAGAGACTTGGAAATTGTTATCTGATATGTTATTTGCTTACATGTGTTACAATCTTGTGTTCTGGGCAAGTTCTTCAAATAGGTAAAAACATATTTCTGGGTTTTTGTTAGAAATTCTTGTTATTGTTGTTTGCGTACTTTCTGAATGGTTTTGTACTTTTGGAACTTGCTTTCATGGTTTTAAATCTGCTTACCTCTTGATATCTGTTAACAAATCAAGAATTTGAGGGAGATTAAAATTGTTGAAGCCATAATATATCGTTGACATGGTAAGACAAGTAAAACCATATTTTTCCATTTTCAAATTTTCTTGTGGTTTGCTTTTTACACTTCTCCAAAAGTTATGGAATTTGTATGGCTGTACACCTATGTGTCTATTGATATTCACACCTTATTATCGTTTATGTTTCAACTTTCAAACTCTATCTGGCATCTGAGTGAAGCAAAATTAGTTGTAAGATTTGGTGAAGTACAGCACGGAGCGTAGGGAGCAAATTCTAAGAATTTTATAGAGTCGGTTGTGTTCATTTGCTGTAATAATTTTGGGTTGGATTTTGGGTTTTTGGAGAAGATGGACCTCTTTCTTACTTTTTATTTTTTTAGGGTATATTTCTTACTTTTTATTTTTTGGGGTAAATTTGGTTAGTTTTCAATCTTGTTTTTCTTTTTTCTTGTTTTTTGTTTTTTTATTTATTTAAAGAGAAGGACAATTTGGTCATAAAGGACCTACCACGCCAAGGTTTTCATACGTTGGGGATGTGTGGTGCTATTTTTTTTTAGGTTAGGGGCATATCCCCAACGATTTTGAAACATTGGGGGGACCTTTGATGCAATTATCCCTTTTTTAAACTATTGTGCAGAAAGAGGAAATTTTTCTAAGGAAGATCAAAATCAATCCCCCATTTGTTTTCAATCCATTTGAAGTCAGTGACAAAACATGGTGGTACAAACTACGCGATCCTGCCGAATCACTAAGAGACACAGTAATTTATTAACTATATTTTGTCATGAAACTATATATGTTATTAGTAGGTAATTTAACAGAATCAGCGATTTAATTTCTTAAGTGAAGCCATTTTTTTTAACAGCACGTAGATATATGTTTTTACTATCTTAGAAAGATGGCAACATTCAACAAGGAAATTAGAATGAAGGTTACAACAACCGACTCATTTTTTGGTAGCATGGTAAGGGGAATATATCTTGCTGTAGTTGAGAATTCTAATGCTCTTGCTAGACAAGTATCTCTATTAGAATATCCATTGGGGGAATACATGTATTGTAACACACCTTGGACGGAGGTTGATCATGTTTTGATGCCCATAAGGATGGGTGTTCGTGCACATTGGATTCTTGGGCACCTGGATATTCGAAATAGGTGTATCAATGTTTACAACTCATGCTCGGATACGATAAGAGACAGAGAAGTCGTAGAAGACGTTCAACAGTTTTCTTTTGTTATCCCTCACTTGATGGCCAATATTGATGTCTGGCAACCTATAAATGTGGATGGTATACAACGTATTGAACCACTAGTTGTAACCTTGTTCATGCCATTCCTCAACAGAGTAACAGGTTAGTGTTTACCAAAATATGTTATTCTTCTTTCAATAAATTATTCATTAAGTAGTTAACCATATTATTTATTAAATTCGATTCGTATTGTCTGAAGGACCGACTGCGGTGTATTTGTGATAAAGTACGCGGAGTTCTTCATGAATGGTAATATGTAATGCATGCCCAATCCTTTTGATGCTACAAGTGAGAGGACGTACCTGGCATCACAACTATATAAACATGGTGTGCACAAGATTAACGAAGGCTACGAATCTGATCCTGATTTTCTTTCGATGAGGAAAGGAAAGCAAGTATTCAAAGCCTAAGTATATTTCTACTTGTTACTAGAAGGTCTAAGTCCAATTGAGGCCCATTAATGAGAAAAGAAAGCGCAATTCAATTTAAATGGATTGATTATTTGATTGTCCTCAATAAGTTCCAAATTTATGTTATATAATTATGAAAATAGCTTATCTTAAATAAACAATTATAAATCAATTATTTGTAGAGATTCCCAAAATTTATGTAACGCCCCGGATTTTTTTAACCTGGAGGGTCACTTAAAATTCTTGAAATAACATTTGATGGCTCCAAATAAATTTTCCTATGCCCTTGAATGGTTTTAAATTTTATCTATTGTGGAAAAGAAACAAGCACGCAAAGAAAATTGAAGTAAACTCCTAAAGCCTTAAGATTTTACCAAACTATATTAGGCGTCGGCACAAATTATTTGATCATCTAAATATGCTCTAAAAATTATTATATTTGAACTGTATGTATTTGGAACCTCGTGTTACAACATATCAAAAATTCATACCCTAGCCAAGTCATTTGATATGAGAAAAATGTAGCCAAAATTTCTTGAAAAACTGTCATGGGTACAACTGGCGCTTCCCGGTAAAATGGTCATAATAAATTCATACGACGTTCTTTTTGGATGATTTAAAATTATTCTAATATATAACTTATAAACCTATCAAACTCCACTAATTTGACTCAAAAATTCATAGTATACAAAAAGTTATTATTTTTCAAAATTAGAGGCAGAAAGATGAAATTCTCATAAACCCAATTCAACAACTTCAGTTTCAAATTTCCAAAATGGAAAATTATAAATTCGATTTTCCTCCATTTTACAATATTAAAAATATATTCGACATTGTATTTAACTTTACATCATAAATGACTTATAGTGACGTCAAAATATAAATAATATAAAATTATGCCATTCCTTCGCAGTCATTATTTTACGCCGTCACACCAATACGAACCAAATCAATCTGAAGATTTAATAATTTTGGGGTAAGCATTTAAAAAAAACACTTAGCGGCAATTATATAACATAAGAGAAAATTATACAAAATTAATATGCGACGACATGCCATTCATTTAAACATACATAGAAACAACATATTTTTGGTAACTAGCACCACATGAAATCATAAGTTATTATCTTTAATCACTAACATACTTGAGTGATTACCTTCAATCACTATCATAATATTTCATCTTTAATCATTAAGCATGGCATATAACTCATATATAATTTTCTCCAAATAAAAATTCATGAAACATAATTTAAGTAGTATAAGAAACTACCTTGCAAAAACGAAGTCTTGTTGAGTTGAAATGTGTAAAAAAACATGACTGCACCTATCCTCAAATTAATTCCATGCCTTTGCATTTTTGATTTCCAAATTCTAGTGTTATAGTGCGGGGTATAAAAATCAGAAAAAAGAATGGAATACTGGCCCGGAAACACATTCTAATTCTAGGCACGCGTCCCAAAGTACGAGTTTTTTTCTAAATCGAATTTTAATTTATATAATTATATTTTACTAAAGTTAGTAATAAAATTAAATATCAACAAAGGAAGCAAAATATGGTATACACTGCTATAATATATTGGATCAAAAAGATCTTTCCTTACAACCAATACTCGAGCTACCATGTATCTACAATAACAAAAGAATATTTGTCAATTTTAAAAAATTGACAAGACTATTGGTAGTGGGGTGGAAACTAGACCATTTGCCAAACTAGAGCTATACTTACCTCTACACCGTCTAATGAGTTATTATTTGCAAACTATGACATTAAAAATAAAATCGATCAGAAAGGTCAGTCATTCAATTTACATATCCTTGTGGATGGAACGACCTGTGAAAGAGTCGAACATCTCCCTTAATCTAAAATATCTTTGTAAGTCTATCTCCTCCTCCTCATCTAGTAGTGTACAAAACCGGGTAAGTACTCCCTGGTCCTATCAACACGTATGGTTTAGCCATCGGATGGGAGCTCGACACTCTTGTACGTATGCATCTCTTTATTGTACCTGATTGCCATCTACAGTACAAAATACAACATGTGAACAACAATATTCAGTAAATATGATGATATAATAATGCTTAGTGAAATGTCAATCTCACATGTGCCCAAATCCTACATTATAGTGTACCGTATGAGCTCAATAACAATATGGCCATCAATAAGCACGTACCATCTACCAATGCCTATGTTTTATGGCTCAAGAGGCTACACCGGTAAAAATATCATAATTAGGCCGGCCTTACCGTATACGGTGCTCGACATGTCGCTATGCAGTCTCAAGGCCACCAAGGGACCTACGACACCACTCGTATATCTCGGCTCCGAAGATCTAATACTTTATCGCTGATCACCCTTAATGACCATCGAAGGCCTCAAGCAAGTGTTAATATCCAGAGAGAAGTTAGGTACGGTACAACTATAACGAAATTTACACTTATCACAACATCAATATGCTAAACATGAATGCCAATGCGTATAATTCAAGTTGGGGAGTTCAATTGACTCCCATCAATACTCATAAGGGATTACCAAGTTTCACAGTAATAGCATATAGTCACAAGAAGTCATAATCGACAAGTATTCTTGCATATCATAGTATTTTGTACTGTAGGTGAAATCATCATACTTATTTTGGTTGTAGACTACGACGTTTGGATCTATTTTAAAGAAAATATTTCATTGTTAGTTAACATCAACAAAATAACTTATTTCGACTCATATGCCACTACAAGAAAATGTATTTATAGCGGCGACATTAATAGCGACAACATTTTGTCGCCTCTATTTGTTGTGCCAAATAGTGATGACAAAGAAATGTCGTCGCTATAACTTAAAAATATATTTCGGCGACAAAAATCGTCGTTATAATTAATATGTCGTCGCAATTATTTTTAGTATATAGTGACGACAAAAGATGTCGTCGGTAAATGCTTTCCAGATGGCGGGAAAAAAATAGCACCAATTTATTATAGACAATAGCGACGACATGTGTCATCGCAATATATGTAAAAATGATTTTTTTACTCACGTGATTCATGATTCTCCTCGTAATTCGAAATAAAATCTATAGCGACGACATATGTCGTCGCTATAGACCTAACGCAATATTGGCGGGAAAATTGGCGCCCATTTTTATGTATAGCGACGACATACTTAATCTATAGAGACGACATTTGTCACCGCTATAGAATCTCCTTTTTCATCTGACCATCTCCATATTTCTGTACTGTTTCTCTACAATATTTCCATTTCCACCAGTTGCAGTATTTCAAAGTCTATCATTTGTCTCCAGGCATTGACTTTTTCACATTTCATTTCTTCATCTCCATCTATTATCCTTACTGTAATTGTGAAAATATAGTATTTTTCAAGTATGGATATTGATAAAAGTTGGACAACAATTAGAAATCGTACAAAATCTGTAGATTTTTTGGAACGGTTTGAAAGTATTTATAAACATGGTGAGACCATACGTAAATGATAGGAGAATGATTAAATGTTCGTGCAAAAAATGTTTAAACAATCTCACACATCCATTGGAAATTGTCGAGGCTCACATATTTCGTAATAGTTTTGCGGAGAGTTATGTCACCTGGATATATCATGGCAAGACCGAGGTTTAGACTACGAATGTGTATAGATAGAATGAGCGAGCTGGTGTGGAGGATGAGATGATGGATGTCATGGATGACGTAGCCAGTGATGAGAATGCTGGTACAATCACCGATAGTTACTATGACAAATTGTTTAAGACTTTGTATTCAAAACCATACCCAGGAGTTTCATCATTTTCGTCCCTAAATTTTTTAGTCAAGTTGATGCATATTAAGGTTGTGAACAAATGGACAAACAAGGTTGAGAACGACAAGGTCACGTCCGTGGGGTTGGACGGGTTTTGAAGGGCACCTCTCCCTCCCTAGATTCGACCGCTGCATCGAAGGCCCCACAAAGAACTTCCCATCAGTTCTCTAGAGACCCCCATAATGACGATCCTTGGTTTGCTATGTATGAGGCTTAGTTGTGCCGAATGAAGCGAAAAATTGAACTTCTGAAGAATAGCATACTGGTGGTTGTGCTAGAGGAGGACGAGAACAAGGACGAGGGTTTGGGGGATCTGTAGATTTTTAGAATTGTTTATATATTATTTAAAATATTTAAAAAAAATCATAATGTATAATAAAACAAATCAATTCATATTAGCGACGAAAAAGTCGTCTCTATATATCTTACAAAAATAGCGATGACATTGTCGTCGCTAATAATTGTTGTATATAAAAGATAATAGCGACGACATTCACGTCGCTACTATTTCAAATAACAGCGATGACATTGGCGATGACATTGTCGCCTCTTTTTCTCTAATTTTGAGATATAGACCACGACAATGTTGCGACGAACATATCGTCTCTATATATTCAAATATATATAGTGATGAAATTATGGTTGCTATTACTCTAGAAGCACTAAACTATTGTGGCGATATTCAGCAACGACTTTGTCATCTCTATAAATGTAAAGGGACGATATTTGATCCTTAAGCGGCGACAATATTGACCTCCTTTCTTGTAATGTGCCTCACCCAAGCCCACGGGAGATTAACGACTCCAAAATTGGGCCCAGGAGATAAAATGAGGCTTGGGGTCGACCCCAAGAAAGGATAGAAAAGGATAAAGTTGACCTTTAGGGGTTGGAAGAGGGGGGTCGGTACCCCATCATTGGGCAAGGATCAGTCCCTAAATAACTATAAGAGGGTCGACCCCTAGACTCATAGGGGTCGACCATTTGGTAAAAATAATGACTGAGTTGTCATCTAGCATGGTAAAACTGTGCACGGGTGATATTTTACGGTTCAGGGGTCATTTTCTACTATTTTATAAAAATGCTTAAATAAACAAACGTACCTTTTTCCTAAAGGAGGAGCTAGCTTCTAACTTTTCTAAAATGAATTAACCTATATCCTATTTATAGGAGAAACCGTATTAATAATTTTTCCATATAAGTTTCAATTATTAAAATCTTATTTTTTTTTCCTTAAATTAAGAAACTTTTTTAAAAATCTATATTTTCATATAAAATTCCTAAAAATTACACGAAAAATCCGGGAAGTTACAAAAACAGAACTAATTTGCTGGAAATTTTGGGAAGAAGACTGGTTGGAAATTGCAATACTGGAGTATTTTGGTGATTGAAAAAGTGCGAAAAATGAGGTGCTTAAGGGCTGAACTTGAAGACTTTTTGGGTCTAGAAGTCTTTTGATTTTTGTGGCTGAAAAGATGAGGGAAAATAGGGACTACTGGCCGATTTTCATCAGGGAAAAAGAGGCAATTGTGGACGGTTATTTTACAGATTTCAAAGAAGTAATTTGGTTGAAAATCAAATGGATTAAAAGGTGGGCAGAAGGTACTGAAAATTGGCAGAAGGTGGACCAGTTTGGGAGTGTTTTTATGGAAATTAGGTGGACCAGTTTTTTGGGCTAAAAATGGGAGGGTAATTGGGCTGGAAAAGGGTCACACAAATGTGGGCAAAAGAGATGAAATTGGCCCGTGATTAAGTTAATAAATTGACCGAAATGGGCCGAGAAGATGTTTAAATCTTGTTAATTTTTAATTTAAACGGTTGGTCTAAAATAATCCAAAATTAACTGAAGAAAAATTATTTGGGTTCAGAAAATTTAATTAGTCTTGGTGATAAATGAGATTTCATAATCATCACATAAAATATAAGGCAAACACGAGCAACATTTAATACGACTAAAATATTTTAAATTGTACTAGGACGTTCGTAGTGATGCCAAGAGTTAAAATTTTATTTCCATGAAATTAAAAGATGAAAAATTTCTGGACACTACAACTTGCCCAATTGGTACTAGCATTCAACTTAAGTTTTTCTTAAGGGGAATCGCTTAGAACGTAAAAGAAATCCAGTTTAGGGCAAAACCATATATGGATAGTACGTATGTTAAACGGTGCACGGAATAGCATATGGGCAAGAGGCTTGTAGAGAAAAGTCTGTGGTTGTTCAATTGGTGCTGGCATTCACCATAAGTTCCTCTTGAAAGGGGAGGTTAACAGTTTGAATCGCTTGGGACGTGAAAAAATCCAGTTTGGAATGAAATCCTAAGTGGACAGTACGTATGCTAACGATGTATGGAATAACTCCTAGGCGAGAGGCTTGTAAGGAAGTGTCTATGGTCGTTACAATTTAAGACTTAATCCCATAATTAAGTTCATGTTTGTTTCCATCAAATTGAAATTTACCAAGTGCAAGATTAAACCTAAGAAAGAATGTTGGGTTTTAGGACCCTTGAGCTCCCCGATTAAGAATATGTGGTATGATCACGACCGTAGGGAGTTTTCTCCGCTATGGAAAGAAAAAAGCACATCCATGTGTCACTACGTCTTAAATTTTATCTCCTCCAAAATTTGCTGTTCAATCATCTTGTTCAACGGACCATCTCCAAATATGCTCATCTTCTCAATCTATCCTTCTCAATCGATCATTATCATCTCCAAAATCTGTTCACCGTCTCAATCCATTATCATAATAGAGCATGCGGTCGGATTTCACCGCAAAAGAAGTGGTATACTAGTATATTTTACTTTAAACTGGATTGAATAAAGCAGTATGTATTCCTATTGAGTTTCCCAAACTCATTTCTTCCTTCTCTTATAGGTTAAAATTTGGAGTCATGGATGGAGACATTGATGATGGAGTGGAAAAGCCTTGGGAGTAGAGGAGATTTACAATACATTAATGGGGATTTTGATAAGTTTTCACACTTTTATTGATGTTTAATTTTTTAAGAGATTGATGGATGTTATGAATATACAATCTTCTTTTATGTTTAATAACTCCTTTTAGAGGTTCATCATGCTAGAAATCAATTTATATGTTGATACACGAGGATTGAATAAATTTAAATTTAAATAGTGAATCTGTCCAGAATTTTCACCAAGCAAGTCTCACTTAGAATGGATACTCCGGTTTGCGTATTTAGAATTTCAAGGTGAAACTAGTTGAGTTTGATACCTTGACAAGTTTCCTACCTCTGAAATTTGGAATCAGATCAATAGGGCGACAGTGGAGCAAGATATGTATGTTTTGGCAATGGTACAGTTTTGGTCGGAAATCTGCCTTGTCTGTTTTACAAGTTAATTTGGGTGCTTAATTGTAATATTTATGTTCTGAAATTTTAATATGATATGTTATAAGTACTTCATCAAATTTTCAAAATTTTATGAGGTCGTCTAGTGTGCCAAATATGATTGGAATTATAATGCTCAGTTGCAGTTTTGAATTCTGTTTGCTATGCACCATGCCCATCTGTATGAAATCGTACCTGGAAAATACTAAGATTTTAATATGTTATAGATGGATGAATTGGGAGCATGTGGTATAAAATTTAGTGATTTTTATGACCAATTGAGTGTTGTTTACTTGCTTGGGTTCTTTGCCTATTAAACAGGTTAAGATAGTGATTCTAACGCAACGTTAAAACATTAAAAATTAAACTAAGAGTCTTAATTCTAGATTCAAGAATCTATTTTTTTTTAAAAATAAATTATGGTATAAGAAGCTCGTTAATAGCATGGTAAATCGTTTAAGATTTTGAAAACAGTGTTTTAGTTCTGCACTAGTGATTTACCCACTCGAAGTACGATTAATCACACAATGCATCAGAATTCTGTAGAAGGAGTTTAGGGGCATCACAATAGTCCCTAAACTCAAAAAAATGTACTCACCACCTCGATCCGATCGAAGTATCTTAATACTTTTACCAAAAAAAAAAAATCTCCTTCTGAAACTCCTTGAATTTTTCAAACTCTTCAGACTACGAGATATTAGGTAAATGTATACATCTAGAGTAATCACGAGTGAAGGTGATGAAGTATTCATAAAATCCCCTTGCATGTGTGTTTATAGTGCAAAATACGTAGGATTTACTAATTCCAAAACATATTCGACTCTGTCTCTTTGAGGTAAATGGCCTTTTAGTCATTTTTCCTTTAAACAAGATTCGAAAACCGGTAAAGATTTCACCTCTAAGTCACTTAAATGTCCATCTCGTCCATCTCTTACTAGTCTTTGAATCTTGTTTAAATTAATATGACCAAGCCCAAGATTCCATAAGAGAGTTTCATTAGTAATAGATAATTTTATTTCTTGTAGTAATATTATGTAAGAGGCCATCATAGGATTCAAGATATAAAAACTATTAACTAAATGTCTCGTACATATATGATCATTATTCAACTAAATATTAACTAAAGTAGGAGAGAAAAAGAACCGAATAGCCATATCTAAATAGAAGTGTAACGAAAAATAAATTCTGTGTAAGTTGTGGGAAATAATAATAGTCATCAAACATCAAATGTCTATTGACTGTCAAAACATAAAGTACAAGTGCCAACTTCTCTTACCGACACAAATGTACACATGTCGACCCTCAGAGTGTGCTCTCCCTCACTGAGCTGATTGGTCACTTGGAATCCTACAAAGAGTTGCAAACATGATTAGTTGGCTCTAGAATCTACATTTCCTACCCTTACCTTGTTTCTCCTTAGCTAGGTAATATGGGCAGTTACTTTTTTAGTGTCTTTCTTGTCCACATATAAAACATTTTTCTTTTGGTTATCCATTAGTCTTTGCAGTAACCGAAAAATTTTAATCATTCATGACGAAAATCCTTACTTTAAACTTTGAAAATAAATTCAATTAGTTCACCGCGACACTACCACGCCTCTTAATAATAAAAAATTTAATTGTTTGGTCACAACAAGTTGCCCGCACTTGCCTTTTTATTTTTGTAGCGGATTAGGTTATTTCAAATAATGAGTTTCTTATTTTATTATGGAACTCAAATTGAATTAATGGACAATAGTCTCATATGATTAAATTCATTTTGTCCTACTAATTTAATTCAAAAATCAAATGCTCTTTTAAACGTCAAACCCATCCATTTCTAGTCCTACAAACCTGCCCATCTCTAGATCAAAACCCAACCCATTCAGCCAAAAAAAAAAATATCGACTTAACTAATGCCCCAAAGTCCAACCAGAATAAGCCCACAGAAGTGCATCCACGACCAGCCAAACCGCCCACTAACGCACACCAAAATCAAATTGGGGAATATTACACCCACTACTTACCAATTTTAAAATAATTCCAAATCTAACAACTTAACAAATTTATTTTAAAAATACTACATAATTAATATTATATTAATTAATAAAATAATGAATTAATTATTTTCACGGTAAGTCCTTCATCTTTATAATATATCCACTTTAGTCCTTATAATTCCTCTTTCATTTCAATTTTGTCCTCTATTATTTGCAACCCAAGTCCTTCAACTTTTATATTCTGTATCACTAATGTTATATATGTTAAAAATGATGAAATCATGAGTTTTACTTGTTAAATTTGGCATTGTGTTACACATCTATATCATACTGATGTTACACAGTATCAATAGGATTTTAGAGTCCAATGTGTATATTATACAAAATATCATTTGTAGCATCTGTATCAAATAGTGATACTATAAAGGACTAAATTGACATAAAATTATAAATATGGGGATCAACTTGCAAAAATCCAAAAGTTGAAAGACTTGGGTTGCAAATAAAAGAGGACGAAATTGAAATGAAAGAGGAAGTACATGGACTAAAGTGGAGATATTATAAAGATGAAAGACTTATCATGAAAATAATCAAGGACTCAAGCATCAAATTTACATATTCAGTTACCATATATTATTTAATATAATAAATTAAAACAATAGTTTAAAAAAATAGTATTTTTAAAATAAATGAAACAAGAATGACTTTTTAGAATTATTTTCAAAATGTTGGCTTATTTATGAACCAAAAAAAAAAACCCCCAAAATTGTCCCCCACTAAGACCAAAGACACCCCATTATTAGCCAAAAAAAAAAGCTGCCCCACTACCCCGTTTTCTTCCCATTTTCCCTCTCTTTTTCAACCCCAACTCACACACGTCGGCTCAAACTCTAGAAAGTTTTATAAGCTTTTAACGTAATATACTCTCCCGTACACATGTTGAGTATGCTTTTGAGAATTTTATATGCTAGCATGTGCGAACATGTTACTTGCTTAAGAAGTGTATATTTGTATTCTATGTTTAGACAGTATTACTTAATTGCTTTAATGAGAATGTTATGGCTCCTTTTTGGAGTTAAGAATTTTCTGTGGTTGAAGCTATTACCTATGTTTATTTGTGATTCAAGATAACCAATATAAAGAAAAGCATGTCGACTACTTATTATCGACTTGCTTAGAATTGAAGACTTTTAGCATGTTATGTTATGGTTGGTATATATGTGTCTCATTAGCGTGTGTACATACTACTGAGTACTTCTTTTAAATGCTCACCCTCCCAAATTAACATTTCAAAATAAGGAGTTCAGCGGCGACGTGATGGCAGCGGTGGTGACTAAGATTTTATATAGGTTATGTCGTATGAATTAAGACAGTTTGATGGGTTGAAATATATGTTTCTCAAATATTGTTTAGGTTCTTGAAAGTTTAACAACAATGGTTATTTTGTAAATATTTCAAATGTTGAAATTTGGCGCTATGATGTAACTATTATGCAATGAAACTTTAGCGTCATTTCGGCGAAGTTTGAATTATAAAAATTTATGTTGTTAGCTTGCAAAGTGTTGTGTGAATATCAATTTTAAACTAAGTATTTGTGCAACTTGAATTTGAGGCTCAACACTTAAAATAAAAGCATTGGTATTAAATAAACTGGTGATTTGGCTCGGAGTCTTTATTTTCAGCACTAAAAATTTGGGACAAATTTGTCAATGATTTGGCACGCTTAAAATGATTTGTATCATAAAATGTAGAGAACAAAAAATTTTAGTCACCCTCCCAGTAAAGAAAATCCAGGGCGTTATAGTTTGGTATTAGACATTTTACTTTTATGTAGTCTTGAGTTAGAATATTTTATTTTATATTTTTTAAAATTTTAAATTGTGTCGAGTCAAAGATTTGAGTGAATCAAATTTTAAGAATTCAGTGTCGCTATCCACCATTGCCGTGTTACGCCAACTCTGAGATAAAGAAAAATTTAAAAAAATGCTATGTTTAGATACAATATTAGAAATGTATAAATGAATTTTTATCTATGTTTCAGTTATGTAAAAATCATATGTCTAGAAAAAGTTGAGTTTGAGAACGTGTTATATATAGTTATTCTATTGCACTAAGTATTTTGAGAACGTGACCAAATTTCATGATAATTTATTTTTAGTCCTTGGAATTTAACTAAAAAAACATTAGATATCCACTTGAATGGACTTTCCATAATTGGTATGACAAACATGGTACCGACTAAGAGAACTTGTAGAAAGACGTGCACGTTTAGGCAAATAGGCAACGATGAAATTCTCTGGCGATATGAGCAATATCAATAGAAACTGAGACACAACATGGGCTAGCATATCTAAGATATGCTGGCAATGTGGATGGAAGTAAGGCAAATGGGTTTTGATGTTAGTGGTTGATGGGCAAAGCACTATCTCATCGACACATTGCCAGAAGAGTGGCAAGATACTACCGAGGTGATTTATGATCAGTTGTAGAGGTCAACCGCACCTACCCTGCCATGAGAGATTGGTTACGAAGCATTCTACGCAAATTTGACTGCATTGTGATGAGAGGCACGAAATGTTGCTCGAGTTTCCCGAGGCCGATGGTGTGCTAATAAAGATGAACATCCACGAAGATGCACCACATCCTTCCTCATATGATGACGAGATCTTAGTGAATTAATGGATATAAGAAGAACTGAAGATACTAAAATAAACTTGAATGAGGAAGAAGGTTTCTGTATATTGTATTATGCAGAAGCTCACGGTACACTAAAGAATTGTGTAGTATATATACACAGCTGTCTAATGTAAATACAATATAGTTACATACAGATATATAATTATCATAGTGTGTGCATGCAAAAACAGATTATGTTACACCAGAATGAGTAATACTAGAAGCTTCTGTTTCAGCAACAATCTGGTGTTTTCATTTTACTCCTTTGTCCCTTGTCTTTATGATTTGTTCACTATGATCCATGGTTTCTTCTTCTCTAACACCCCCCTTCAAGCTGGAGACAACTTCAATTACTCCAAGCTTGCTACGTAGATACAAATGCCTAGAATTCATCAGAGGTTTAGTTAGTATGTCCGCGGTTTGATCTGCTGTTGGAACATAACTTATTATCAGTTGTTTGGCTAGAACTTTGTCTCGAACAAAATGCATATCAAGTTCTATGTGCTTGGTTCGTGCATGATAGACTGGATTAGAGGCCAAGGCACTTGCTCCTAAGTTGTCACACGAGATTCTAGGAGTTTCAGTCTGAGTTATATGTAGTTCTTGTAGAAGAGATTGAATCCAAGTAATTTCTGCAGTGGTGTGAGCTAGAGTCCTATATTCTGCCTCAGTACTCGATCTTGCTACTACATGTTGTTTCTTTGAACACCAAGAAATCAGATTGTCAGATACACACAATATCCCAAAGTAGATTTCCTGTCATCTGGACATGATGCCCAGTCAGCATCTCCATATGCAACAATATTCAGATCTTGTGCTTCATGAATGATCAATCCCATATCAAGCGTCCCCTTTATATATCTGAACAACCTTTTTAGCAGACTCCAGTGAACATCTGTAGGATTTTGAAGAAATTGGCTAACTCTATTCACAGCAAATGTAATGTCTAGTATTGTATGAGTCAGATATTGCAATGCTCCTACTGCACTTCTAAATTGAGTTGGATTTTTTAGGCTTACCCCTTCTGTTTTACCTATCAACCTTCTAGCTGCCATAGGAGTGATGCTGGGCTTGAAGTTTTCAAAACCAAACCTCTTTAGTATATCCATTGCATACTTTTTCTGTGATACAATCCAATTTCATCTCTATAGAACTCAATTCCCAAGAACTTATTCAGACTACCCATATCCTTTAAGGCAAAGGATGCATTTAACTTCTCAATCAACTTCTGTAATCTTGATCTACAGTTCCAGTCAGTATAATGTCATCAACGTACACCAGCAGATAGGTTACATGGTCCTGTGAAATCTGATAAAACACTGAATTATCTGCTCTGGATTGTTTAAGATCCCACTCCAGTAATGTCTCCTTCAAAGTATCATGCCAGGCTCTAGGGGCTTGTTTAAGTCCATGTATGGCTTTGCTGAGTTTACACACAAATGATGGTTTAGACTGATCTGTAAAGCCATGAGGCTGCTCCATATAGACTGTTTTCTCTAGTTTTCCATTGAGGAATGCATTGTTAATGTCTACCTGTTTTATCTCCCATCCTTTTGAGACAGCTACTGTAAGTATAACTTTCAAGGTAGATGCTTTGGCAACTGGACTGAATGTTTCATAGTAGTCAATGCCTGAAGTTTGTGAGAAGCCCTTTGCCACTAGTCTAGCTTTATGTCTCTGAATTTCTCCATTTGTATCAAATTTCAGTTTGTATACCCATTTACATCCAACTACTTTCATTGTAGGATCAGGAGGAACTAAAACCCATGTTTGATTTTTGATCAAGGCATCATATTCTTCCTTCATTGCTTTGCACCACTTTTCACTTTTCAATGCTTCCTCCAAGTTAACTGGTTCTATTTCATCTAGAGAGTGTGATACATCAGCAGTTTAAGTTCTTGGTTTTACTATCCCAGCTTTTGATCTGGTTACCATAGGATGTCCTGTATTTTCTGCATTTTTCTCAATTTCTGGCATATCCACCCAAATCCTGATTCCAGCTTGAGACTCCGAAATCTCAGGTTGTGTAACTCTTTGTTCTAACTGCTGTGATAATTCATTATCCATTCCTTCAACATGTTCACTTTCAGCAGAGGGTTCATGTGCAGGTTCATCTGTAGACTTCATTACATCAGCTGAATCTGGGAGTGTATTGTGGAGATTGTGTTCAAAAGGAAGATGATGTAGGGTCATAGGAATGTTTTTGGATTGCTGTGATTTCTTGAGAAAACCTTCCTTAAAGGGAAAACAATTTTCATCAAATACAACATGTCTAGAGATATAAATTCTACCATTAGAGTTTAAGCACTTGTACCCTTTGTGAGACACACTAGGTCCCAGATAAAAACACACATTTGGGTATAAAAATCAAACTTGTGTTTTTGATATGGCCTTAAGCATGGATAACAAGCACATCCAAAGACCTTAAGAAGTTTGTAATCTGTAATGTGTTTGAACAGAGTTTCATAAGGTAATTTATGTTGGAGCAATGGGCTAGGCATTCTATTTATAAGGTAAGTTGCAGTTAGAAAGGCTTCCCACCAATAGTAGAGGGGCATATGTGCTTGAGCCAAAAGGGTTAAACCAATTTCGGTTATATGTCTGTGTTTCCTTTCAGCTCTTCCATTTTGGGCTGATGTATGAGGGCAAGAATGTCTTAGTTCAATCCCTGATTATGTGGCTAGTTTGATCAGATTTTTGTATTCTCCTCCCATGTTAGATTGTAGGACTTTAATTTTTCTCTCAAATTGGTTTTCAACTAGCCTCTTAAACTGCGTAAAGTAATGCAGGACCTCAGATTTATGTTTTAGGGGATAGATCCATGTATATCTAGTGCAATCATACACAAATAGCACATAGTACTTAAACCCTGAGGTAGAATTAATGGGAGAAGGTCCCCAGACATCAGTATGTATTAGATCAAGTGGCATTCATGCATGAGAGGATGATAATTTGAAGGGTAATGCCTGAGATTTGCCAAACTGACATGCTTCACAGAAGGAAAAAGTTTTTTTATTGATAACTTTGAAAATATTACAAGATTTCAGGACTTGTTGTAACACAGAAATCGTAGGATGACCAAGCCTTCTGTGCCAGATTTCAGCTTTTAATTCTAGAGAATTGTCACTGGTAGACTTGATGGACTGATTCAAACTAGTGTTGAGGAGAGTAAGGGAGTTGTTGGACTGATGATGATTGATTGAGCTTGTGTTTAGAGGTCTTGAGTTGTAGTTAGGAAGATTCAACTGATATAAACCATCTTCAAGTTTCCCCTGCACTAGAACCTTCCTTGTTGGCAGATCCTTCACAACATAGCAATTAGGAAAGAATTCAATAGAAACATGATTATCAGCAGTTAATTTAGAAACACTTATAAGGTTCTTCTTGATTCCAGGCACATGTAGCAATGTTTTCAAAACTAAAGAGTTATCAGATTCAACATCAAAAACTTTAGAGCCAACATGAGATATTTGTAATGAGGTACCATTACCTACCACCATTTTTTGCTTACCTCTATATTCCTTAGCTTCATCAATATTGTCTTTGTCAGTAGTGACATGGTGGCTGGCTCCAGAATCAGCATACCATGCTGGATCTTCTACTGAATTTGGACTTGCAATATAAGCAGAAGGATGAGGAATGTGATTCTGATGATTATGCCTTTTCCCCATATATTTTCCATCAAATCTATTGTAGCACCAGGGAGCAGTGTGATTGCTTAGGCCACAGATTTGACAAGACTGTCTTGCTTCATTAGTTCTTCCATATCTCCCTCTACCTCTTGATCTTCCACTAAAATTCGAATTCCTTCCACCTCTATTTGCTCTTCCATTATAAGGACTTGGATTCTGTGAGTTTCCTTGAGTCAGATTAATGGATCCAAAATTGCTTCTGACTTGACTAAGATACTCCAATCTACTTTCGAAGGTCATGAGTGTAGATGATAACTCATGCCAAGATACCTGATCTCTGCTATTCACTTGCACCACAATGGGGGTATATTCTTCATCAAGTCCAGCTAAGACTTGAGTTACCAGATCAGTATGCTCAATTTTCTTTCCAGCAATTTCCAGATTATCAGCAAGCTGCTTGATAGAACTGAGATATTGATCCATAGACATGGATCCCTTCCTGATTCTTTGCAGTTCAGATGTGAGAAAGGCCACTCTGGACCTATTGAGAATTCCATAGTTCTCATTTATAGCCTTCCATAGCTCACTTGAGCTGTTACAACCCATGACACGCATCACAATATCTGAAGTCATGGAGGAATACAACCATCCCATTAGGAGTTGATCCACAGAAATCCACCTAGAGTATTCTGGATTTGGACATGTCTCTACTGTTGTTCCAATTTCAGTAGTGGCTTGCGAGTTAAGGAATTGTGGAGGGCATACCTTGGTACCCAGTAGATATCCCTCCAATACATGGCCCCTTACAACAAGCATTATAACATTCTTCCACAGTAGAAAGTTATCTCTGTCCAATTTCACAGATGCTGACTGTGTTAAGTTCAAGCCAAAGGGAGCAAGGTTGTTCACAGGAACTGGAGCTTGAATTGTTGAGTTGTAGTTTGAGCCATGAGACTGATTGCTAGAGCTGATATTCGCCATTGAGAGGCTTTGATACCAAGTGAATTAATGGATATAAGAAGAACTGAAGATACTGAAAAAAACTTGAATGAGGAAAAAGGTTTCTGTATATTGTATTATGCAGAAGCTCACGGTACAGTGAAGAATTGTGTAGTATATATACACAGCTGTCTAATGTAAATACAATATAGTTACATACAGATATATAATTATCATAGTGTGTGCATGCAAAAACAGATTCTGTTATACCAAAATGAGTAATACTAGAAGCTTCCGTTTCAGCAGCAATCTAGTGTTTTCATTTTACTCCTTTGTCCCTTGTCTTTATGATTTGTTCACTATGATCCATGGTTTCTTCTTCTCTAACAATCTTGCATTCCAAGAAACCTAGAGTTCAGGAGGAAAGTGGGTGAAGAATGTAGTAAAGATAATAGTGAAGATGTTAGTGAAGACAATAGTATGATTCCATTTCAGTTGTACTTCAGATAGTGGTAGTCGAGTAGAATTTTCCTTTTTCAGTGGCGAGCGCCAGATGCTTTTTTTTATTTATCTATATTCCTCTTGAAGGATTGAGTAAATAGTAAAATATATTATTTTCTCTCCTTTATTGTGAGTTCTCTTTCATTATTTACCAAGTGTGATAGTTGTGTTTTTTTTATGGATTACAAACTTTTAATGTACTTGAGGTTAGTATGCCAGTAGTCGGACCTATAGACACAGATAAGATAGCGAATGCTGTACAAATAAATTTTGATATAATTTTAAGTATAGATTGGCTAGGCAATAACCCTATGACATTTGTGTGTTTTGGAGAAAGAAATTATGTTTCGGCAACTCAGAGGTGATGAGTTTAGGTATTATGGTCGAGGGTTAAGGCATCATGTTAAGGATATCTCGATAGTCTCATCAGCAAGTCACCTGAAGAAAAGTGAAATTCACGATAGATCTGGTACCTGGAGCTGAACCTGTGTCTAAGGCTTCGTATCAGATGGCACCAAAGAAAATTCAAAAGTTTAAGATGCAGTTGAAGGAACTTCTACACAAAAGGTTTCTATAGACCAAGTTTATCTCCATGGAGAACTCCGGTACTGTTTGTAAAGAAAAAGGATAGGACGAATATGATGTGTATAGGTTATCGGAAGTTGAATAAGTTGACAATCAAGAATAAATATTCCCTCATGAGAATTGAGAATTTGTTTGATCAGTTGAAGGGTGTATCTGTGTTCTCGAAGATTGATTTGAGGTCGGGCTACCATCAGCTGAGGATTAAGCTGATCGATACACCAAAGATGGCGTTTCAAACTCGCTATGGGCATTATAAGTTTACGATAATGCCATTTGGACTGACGTATGCTCCTACGGTAATTATGGATTTGATGAACTGGGTTTTGCACAAGTCCTTAGACATGTTTGTCATCATGTTTATTGATGACATATTGATATACTCAAGAATTCCTCAGCAGCACCAAGAGCATTTGAGGTCAAAATTGGAAACTCTGCATGTGGAAAAGACATGTGAATTTCGACTAGATCGAGTAGAATTTATGGGTCATGTTGTGACATCTAGAGAAATTGAAGTTGATTCGACGAAGGTTAAGGTTGTGAAAAATTGGTCGAAACCTTCAAATGTTGGTGAAATGAGAAGCTTTCTAGGCTTAGCTAGCTATTATCGACGATTCATAGAAGGATTTTACAAAATAGCTAGTCCTATGACACAGTTAACTTAGAAAGGTGTCAAGTTTGTTTGGTCCGAAAAGTGTGAGCAAAGTTAAAGGGGTTAAAGGACATGCTAGTATATGTACCAGTGTTGTCTATACCCAAGGGTTCAAAGGATTATATGATTTACAGTGATGAATCCAAGCTTGGGTTGGGTTGTGTTTTGATGTAGTACGAAAATTAATAGCCTATGCATGCTTCAAGGCAGCTGAAACAATATAACCAGAATTATTTGACGCATGATCTTGAGGTTGCAACTGTAGTTCACGCTTTGAAGATTTCGCGCTAGTACCTGTAGACGAGCAAGTGTGAGATCTTCCCCAATCACAAGGGTTGCAAATACTTCTTCATTCAGGAGGAGTTGAACATAAGATAGCAACGGCGGTTAGAGATAGTGAAGGACTATGACCGCACTATCTTGTACCATCTAGGTAAGACTAATGTGGTCGCAGATGATTTGAGTAGAAACAACTTTGGACAGTTGTCAACATTGTGTACAAAGCAAGAGAAATTGATCAAGGATTTTGAGAATATGAGAATTGAAGTGCTTGTGCCGCCAAGGCTGGCATCAGCAATGATAGCAAATTACCCTGATGGTATGTTGAGGGCCATATGTCCTTGATTTGGGTGGTAAATGGAAAAATCAATTATCATTGGCTGAGTTTGTGTACAACAACAGTTTCTAAGCTACAATTGGCATGGCACTGTACGAGGCACTTTATGGTCGTTGATGTCGTTCACCAATATGTTGGGATGAAGTTGGCGTAATGATGATTTTTTATCCAGAATTGGTGGAGAAAATGGAGGAAGCTATAGAAAATATTATATCCTGAATTAAAATAGCTCAAGATCGCCAAAAGAGTTACACCGACGAAAGGAAAAAAGAGTTGGAGTTCAAAGTTGGCGAGATAGTTTTATCTTAAAGTGACTATGAAAAAAAAAAAATATTTATGTTTTGCGAAGACCAAGGTTCATCAGCCTGTTTGAGATCCTTGAGAATGTTGGAAAAGTGGCTTATCGTTTGGCATTGCCACCCGAACTCTCGGCAATGCACGACGTATTCCACGTTTCTATGTTGAGAAATGTGCACGACCCTAGTCACGTGGTAAATATTCAGTTGCTAGAAGTACAGAATGACATGACTGTTCAAGAAGCATTTGTGTTGATTCTACATGGGAAAATCCATATTCTGAGAAACCGAGAAGTTTCATCAGTCAAGCTAGTGGGTAGACAAGGAAAGGGTGATGCCACTTGGAAAAGAGAATAAGATGTTTTAGCTAAGTACCAGACCTCGTGAACCATGTAAGTTCAACTTCAAGGACGAAATTATTTTAAGTGGTTAGGGTTGTAACGATCGAAAAATTTTAATCATTTGTGACCAAAATCCGTAATTTAAACATTGAAAATAAATTCAATTAGTTCACCGCATCGCTACGACACTTCTTAAAAATCACAAAATAATTGTTTGGTCATAATAAAGTTGCACGCACTTGCCTTTTTATTTTTGTAGCGGATTAGATTATTTCAAATAACGAGTTTCTTATTTTATTTTGGAATTCAAATTGAATTCATAATTCATCTCGTCTTATGGAAAACCATCTCATATTATTAAAATTCATTTTATCCTGCCAATTTAATTAAAAATTCGAATGCTCTTTTAAACCCGTCCATTTCCAGTCCCAAAAACCCGCCCATCTCTAGACCAAAACCTGATGGGGCCCAAAAAACAAATCAACCTAACTGCTGCCCCAAGTCGATCCAAGATCTAACCACAAAATTCCACTCATGACCAGTCAAACCACCCCGTTATCCCACCCCAAAACCGTCACCCACTAAGTCCAAAGACACCCTATTATCAGGTGAAAAACACTGCCCACTACCCCATAACCAACTTCTATGTTCTCCCCATTTTTCCCTCTCTTTTTCAACCCCAACTCGAATCTTTCTTTTGTCTTTTTTCTCTCCCTGTATTCTTCCATAACCACCTCTCATTTTCCCTCACATGTATAGCCCAAAATTCTCATATTTTCGCCTTTTTTCTCCTCACAAATCTCAAAATCTACCATTCACTTCATAAAATTCATTGAAGATTGTATACTTTAAATTTTAGGGTGATTCCAATTGGGAAACGTCCCTTTATGAGTTGTCTATCACCTAGACTTGAAATCATGTCATTTCAAGACTCGTAAAAGTAGTTATGACACTTTTGGTAAATTGCATCGGATTGTATACCCGAGAATAGAGTTCGTGAGGGAAAAAAAATATTTTAACATCCAGATCGTCACTCGAGGAAGCCAATTTTTAAATAAGATAAAATTCTATGAGCTTTATACCTTTTGTATAAATGTTACACTTGTCTGAGTTTTTTTTTTCCTTTCTATTTTAAAATAATTTTGGAAAATTTATGCCCTAGCAGAAAAACTGATTTCGAGTTTCCGTCCAAAATTTCAGTTTCAGCTCTAACTCATTTTCGTATTCTAAATTGTTTCTCATTCGAAATATTTTATATAACAAAGTAGAAAAATCATTCATCAACACAAGACACTCATACACACACTTCTAAATACATAAAGTTTAAAGAAAACAAAAGGCAAGAGCTCCTTGTAAATTTTGAGAAAGTGGTGTTGTATAGATCACACACTTCGGTTCAAACTCTAGAAAGTTTTGAAAGCTTTTGAAGTAGTACACATGTTGATTATGATTTTGAGAATTGTATATGCTAGCATATGCGTACATGTTACTTGCTTTTAAAGTGCATATTTATAAGCAATGTTTAGACAATATTACTTAATTGCTTTACTGAGAATGTTATGGCTCCTTTTTGAATTTTTGAATTTTTTATGGTTGAAGGTATCACCTATGTTGATTTTTGATTGAAGGTAATCATTAGAAAGAAAAGCAGGTCGACTATTGACCATCAACTTGCTTAGAATTGAAGGATTTTAGCATGTTATGTTATGGTTGGTATATAATTGTCTCATTAGTGCGTATAAATAGTACTAAGTATTTCTTTGAAATCCTCACCCTTCCAAATTAACATTTCAAATTAAGAAGTTCGGCGGCGGTGTGACGACAAGCAGCAATGACTAAGAGTTTATATAGATTATGTCGTATGAATTAAGACGATTTGATATGTTGAAATATATGTTTCATTGCATAATAGTAAACATCATAGCACCAAATCTCAACATCTGAAATATTTGCAAAATAACCACCGTTTTTAAACTTTAGCATCATTTCGGCGAAGTTTGAATTATAAAAATATATGTTGTTAAGTCCGGTGCTTACAAAGTGTTGTGTGGATATCAATTTTAAACTAAGTATTTGTACAACTTGAATTTCTGGCTCGACACTTAAAATAAAAGCATTGTTATTAAATAAACTAGTGATTTGGTCTTGAGTCTTTATTTTCTGCCCTTAGAATTTGGGACAAAATTGTCAATGATTTGGTGCACTTCTAATGATTTGGGTCATAAAATTTAGAAAATGAGAAATTTTAGTGACCCTCCGGGTGAAGAAAATCCGGAGCATTACCATCTTAGCTTTCTTTCCCTTCTCAGTAGTTTTCTTGTTGGGTTTCTCTTCTTCTTTGCTTCCTTCATTAATTCTGCCAGTGATGTGTTCATCTTGTGAAGATTATAGTTCACTTTGAACTATGAGAACATCTCAGAGAGAGTCTCAAGTACCACGTCAATCTGAGTCTCAAAATCAATGTTAGCTCCTAAAACCTCGGCCAAGTTGAAGTGACCAATCCTGGTTAACATGTGATCTCTCACAAACGTGCCCAGTTTTATGCGGAGATTCATTATGGCTTTAATGGAAACTTGTCTAGGGTGCTCTCCATCATGTCAGATGCAATTTCCATATTCTGATGTTTTTGTTGAAAAACATTTTACATAGATGTCAAAATGTAGCAACGTGCAATCTCATCATAATGACACCACTTTTCATATGCAGCCTTGTGATAATCATTGAATGGCTATGTAGGGTTTTCAGGACATGGATCACTTAGCACGTATCTGTGTTTTTTTAGCTGTGAGAACAATGCTAATGTTCCTTTTCTAGTGAACGTAGTTTTCTCCACTGAGTTGGTTTTTTTTTTTTTAGAATAAATGATAGTGGATTTAGCAAAATTTTTTGAAAAATACACATTCACGTATTAAAAAATTAAGTTATAATCTTTGTATGATTCATGTGTATGTATGTATGGAAAAATGTAGACACATTAATACATTTAGGATCAAAAACCCAAAACCCTTGCAACCTTTAACACATCATCTATAGGAGAATCACTGAAGTTACTATCCTAGTATGGACCCTCTTACTCATTTTATTAATCTAGACATTTCATGTCATAAAATAATAATTGATTGTATTTGTTCGTCAATGATTTCGTCGAGATATTCTATACGAAGTCCATTCGAAGCGCTCAAATTAAGTGTATAAACCCCATTCAATAATTTTAAAACATCCGCAATAAAGAGATGTCATCTACAGGATTATTTTGTTTTAAAAAATTATCCATTTAAAGATTCAAATCTAGTTAATCTAAAATGGCGTAGTCCTCAAATAAGGAGACCGATATATTTTCGATTTTAGGAAAAACGCATTTTTATAATTATTTTTATAACGGAGGAGAATCTGGGCTCATACATGCAAATATGCCATCTAGATCTCCCACTTAATATTTTAAACTGGGATTCTATTTAATAATTATCAGCCAATTATAGAAGATATAAGTTTTCCACTTATTCCAATTAACTTAGAAAATTCAAAAATATCATATATACCAAATACATATGCCTTAGTGAAAGGGTGATGTTTTCATTTTAACTACATTGCATGTAAGATATTCATTCATCATTCATCAAAAAAGAAAGCGGGAAATAAATAAAATAATCAGTTATTGCCATCCTAGATTAATAATTACAACAATAATCAAATAAATAATTTAGGCTACAAGGCGACTCACTTCTTTAATTTCCTTTCGTTGACATCTTTTCCGCGAGTTAGGCCCAAAACAAAATCGAATGTATCATCTCCTGATGGTCGTACCACCATTAGCAACTGGCAACCTCCCACCCCGTTGGAGTAGTGTCGCTAGGCACCACTGTCACCATTTATGTGCTGCAGCACCACCAAAATGGTGCCACTGCCGTCGCCGCACCCTTTGGTTGCTGCAATAGCGCCTGATCTGGCACTCTTGGTAACTTTTAGGTGCCGCCATCAACCGGGTAGTGTCAATTCATTCCATTCTTGCCTCCAATCATCCATCATCTTCGACCAATTTGTCAACAACTCATATTTACAAGAATTTACAAGAATTTATGGAGAATAAAATGCAATAGAACAATAAAAGTAAAAATCCCAAGTCCATTTAAGGCTTACAAAAATTTAAAGAAGGGCGTCATCAACTCATATATTAATGGATTTTTGAAATTAATATAATTCTAAGAGTCATTTTTGGTACGAATATTGTAAGTAGAGCTTTTGTTAGTGGAGCTTTTATTAGTAGATCTTTTGTCAAAAGAGGTTTTAGTAAAAAGCATGTGAATGTTTGGTTACCAATCCAACAAGTGATATGGATATTAAATTAATTGTTTGACAACATAACTACAAAAGTGCTTTTATTTTATTACTTTTACAAATACTATTTTTTTATTTGACTAAAATTTAATAATTTATTCATAAAATAATATTTATTTCCATCTGCTAAAATCTATTAAAATAAATTTTAATTAAATTAGCATTGCATTATTATTTTAGTGCATATCATATTATTTATTCTCTCATTATATTTTAATACATCAACATATGACATATATATGACATTTCATACTTAAAAAATGATAATTAATAATAAAAAATAAGATTAAAAAAATGTTATAAACCTTTCAAAATAATATTTAAATTATACAAATTAATGGTGTATTTCATCAATATATTGATATGTAGGATAATTTGGATATATTTGGTATCTTAATAAATTCATAAGAATAATTTCGTTAATTTAAAAGTTTCAATAAATACATATTTTAATTTCTTGTATAAGCTGAATGTAGAGTGTTTTGGAGAAGCTAAAACTTTGTTGTTTTCTTAGTTACAAGGACTTTTAGACATTAACAAAAACTCTATTGTTTAACAAAAACGGCCTTTTTTCTTGCAAAAAGTGAACTTTGCAAAATCCCTCACAAACACACACAACTCAAAATTTAATAGATTCTATTAAATTATAGTTGTCCCCAACTTAGATTCTAGTAGATTCCTTAAGTCTAAGTGTCCCAAACAACTCGTAAATTTCTAAGAATTTCATTAATTGGATCCTCAACAACTCGTGAATTTTCAAGGATTTCATTAATTGGAAGGATTGTAAAAGATTTTAGTGGATTTCTAGCCATTAATATAAATACCAAACTCTTTAGGAATTTTAGCCCGACCTCTAAGATTTTCATAGATTTTGAGTGGATTTCGAGCCCATTTCTTTTTCTTTTTCTTTTTCTTTTCTTTTTTTAAAAATTCATATTCAATTTGTGCACAAGGAGTAATCAAAATAAAAAGACTACAAATACATGTTACAAAGTTCATTAATATTGGATTTTAGATTTATATTTATGATGTAACAATATTTTCTAGAACAGAATTTATAATGTAAAGCATTTCAAGTTACAAACTCTTTCCTCATTTTAATTCAAGAAACATTTTCTTGTTTCCTACAAAAATTGTAGTTTGGACACCAAATTCTAAAATAATAAGAAAAAAAAAAAATCAATGTTCTCTTTTAGATATATTCGAATAGAATGCACCTTAAATAATTTGTTTAATTTCAAATAATAACACATTATATACATATAATTAATAAGTAAAGATGTATAAAAAATAGTTGGTTTTAATATTTTTAAATCCATGAGAATCTATAATATAGAATTTTGTTAAGTTTTATGAATTCTATGGAATTCTATTCAGATCTATGAAATATATGAGAATTCATAAATCTTAAAAAAAATCCATGAGAATTTGAGACAATGACACCCCCATAATTAAAAGAGAAAGCTTTATTACAAATTTTGGTTAGATCATGAATGAACATTAATTGAAAGCCACATAAGTGATTATTGACAAAACATTCGTTCATCAAGAATAGCAAAAATATATACCAACATGCCAAGTTAGATAAACCTAACATCGCACATCTAAAAAATACATTTTAGAAGATTTAAATAAGTACCTACTTTAAATAAATTCATAGAAACCAAGACTCTGATATCATTTTTTAAGTATTACAAAGAATTGTTTTCTTTCAACACTAAAAGGTCAAATAAATGATCTATATGGATTTTCCATAAATGCAACTTGGAAGTTAACTTAATCTAAAAAGAAGAAAAAACATTTAACATATAAAATTATATTTGTGAGTAATTTTCAACCCTAACAAGTCTTTCTTTAGCTTCAACCTTCTTGCCTTTTCCTAGATCTCTTTGAAGATATAGATTGAGATAAGATAAATTGTGGAACCCCAAATTTAGGATTTTTACTTAAAGATAATAAGCTAATTTTTTAAAGATTTTCCCAAAACTCCTAGCTCACTCCTTTGTGAATCCAAATCCTAGAAATCTCTAGTGTTCCACCCTTGTGCCCTTTTATAGGCCTAGGGTTATACATGTTTGGCTTTATTTCACTTTGACCCTCAAAGTATAAAGTTCCTATTGCAACTTAATATTGTCCAATTATAAACATTATAATTTGTTCATTATCTTTCCATGAATCCAAGCTATGGACCCCATTGGATTCAATTAACTCAAGCTCCGATAAGTCAAATTCTAATTTAGTCAACTCTTGACCCAATTGAGATTTACTTATTAATCTCGGCTCATTCCAATAACGAGTCAGACTACACTCTCAGTTCAATTGATAAAGGGAAGCTCAACACTTAGTATCCTCCAATTATCTCACCAACAGTCAACTCCCATATGAACGTTAATAATTTGGAGTTGAGCAAAATGAACATTTTGCCCTTCTTAATATATTTCACTCTTCGAGTCTTATTTCCATAGGGCAATTAATCGTTAGATTACTGAGCTCAGATTTGATTTTCCACAAAAAAAACACTCGAAGAAGTGACAATTATCTCACAATGTGATTAACGGATTCCATTTTTCAAGTATATGTTCCCTAGTTGTTTCATCCTGATTCCAAAGCACCGAGATATTGACCTTCTAAGTTAGAAGTTTGATCTCACTCGTTGGTACATCAAACAATTTGAACTAGCAATATTAATGTTCATTACTTGCTCATGATTAGGTGACTCATTCAATAATCAAAGTGAAGCCTTATTTCAAACGGTCACAAATAAGACTTTATGTGGTCCCGTTCAATGCATTTCAAATACAACATTTTTCTTACTACTGAACTTAGACAAACTCAAGTAGAACAATACGATCTTATCAGAATGAAGCATTCGACTTTATTTAGTGATCGCAAACCAATAGTTTTGATCTCGTTATAAATAATGTCTTTCTATACTTAACCACTTAAGTATACAATTTATAACAACTCGTATGATCATGGAATCTTTAGATTATTTGCTCAAGTCAAATATGCGAAATACGATTGATAATGTCACTTATTACAAAATACTATTCTAACTGGCATAAAACTAACAAATATGGCTACAACAGTGGCACGACAAAGTAGCCACATAGTACGAGATGTGATTGCAAGTGTAGGAAGATGAGAACTCTATGGACATGTTTTGGTTAATTAATTCTATGGAACCCGACATAGTCCAAACTTATTTATGCTTAGCAAGCTCGGGAAATGTAGACTTTAACAGACCTGTTCAAATCTATGAGATTAAATGTTCGAATTTGTGAAACAAAACAGGGACATCAATGAGTGACTAAATACTTCAATAATCTTAATGGATTTGGCAAGAACTCGACCAGGCAATGTCAAAATTTGACGAGAAAATGAATAGGTCTGCACACTCCTCAGGACCTTAGAAAAATAGAAAAGGATTTGTGAGAGAAATTCAGGCCAACCAGGTTTGTGAAGCTTATACACCATTTTTCAATCAACACAAAGAGAAACATAATTCTATGTTTTCTTGTTTTAAGGCTCATATAGTTAATTTTCAAAGTGCCCTCGGTGTCTCCCCTAGTCAGAACTCATTGGATCAATGATATAGGAACTATTGATCATATGATGAGCATTCTAAATCTTTCGTTTCATATGTTCCTTTATTCAATAGTTAAAAAGTTCAAATTGTTGATGATTCTCGATCCTCGATTGCGGACAAAGGTTCAACGCCTTTTTCAAATATTCTTCACTACAAGAAATATCAAATTTACGACCAAAAAATTAGTTTTTGAAATTCTTTATTTTGTCATTGTTGATTTTCAATAACAAAATTTATTTCTTCGGGCACTCGTCAAAAATTATCTGTTCGGAAATCATTTCAAAGACCAAAATGTTATTGGCATATTATCTTGCATTGTTGTTACATTGTATTGAAACAACCAAATTTTATTGGGATTATTTTCCAAGACCAATCCATTGGTCGTTGAAAAGTTATATTAACAACAAATTTCTATAATAAATTTGTTATTGATTTATAAATACAATGATCAGGTAATTTGTTGCAATATAATTTCGTATCATCATTAAAAAATACATAAAACGACCAAAATTTGAAGGTTGCTTTCAACGAACAAACTGTTGGTTGTAGAATAATTTATTACAACGTATTTTTTGAAATTATTTTGTCACTAAAAACAATAAAACTACGATGAAAATCTTTATTGTTAAAAAGATTTTTAACAACAAAATTTTTAGTATGCTCTTGTTAAAGATATCTTGGTTCGTTGTAAATAATATTTTTAACGATAAACATTTTATTTTTGATCGTTGTAAGTACACTAATTTATTGTTAAAATAACTTTTGACAATGACTTCCTTTATTGTAGATAATATTCTAGTATTTAATACATTAGAATATAGATAAATTGACCCATATTAACGTTCTTAAAATGAAATAAATGGTATATAATAAAGGAAGAAAACCAATAAAGACTCCCCAACATATGTTGTGTAATAAAGCTAAAATTCAATTAGTTCAAATTAATTAAATAACTCTAATCATTTTACTCCTTATCATATCATTAAACATGCACCCACTACGCTAGGTTTTAAGAAGAGTTCAGTCCCAACTATAATTCTAATTAAACACCGATTTTCTTTACTAGGTAAACATCTCAAAATAAGTATGCTCAAAGCATTTTTTTTAAAGAACTTAACTCTAAAAGTGGAGACAATTTATGTAATATTAAACTGTACTAACCTTCATCGCATCACTTCCAAAGCGATCACACAAAAGATCCAAGTGAGTCTCCCCTAAGATGGAGTTATGCTTGCTCTTTTTTGCACGTCTAGCTTCGATGTCGGCCACATTTTTGAAATACTTGTGCAGCTTATAGTGGTACTCGTTTCACTACTTATTCATTTATAGATCCAATGAATCTTCAATCATATTAGTTGTCTCAAACTCAAAATCTCCTTCGAATAACAAAGTATCATTAATAATATATAATTATTAATGAATGAAAGATAAACTGAAAAAAAATTCTTCAAATGATCTATCATAGGCATCCGTTTTCTTCGAATATGACCCCGTCCTCTAGGTTTACGTGGCGGCTCTACACGAAATAATTTAAAATATTGTCATCATAACGCCATGAATATATAAATCATAAGAAGCAAGAAAAAAGGAAGGAATTTAAGTGAAACCATTTGATTATTATATTAATATTAATTAATGTATAATCTTAGACTAGTACTTGAAGGGGTGTTCTCCAATGGTATTGTGGAACTACGTACCATCCCCAACCATTGATGCAGAAGTCATAATACAAAAACCGACATAGATTAAAAAGGTAGTAAACATGTGTACCTAATCTACATATCTAAATATTTACAAATAAGCTTGCAAGCAAGTATATATAATGAACTTGCTTAAATGTGTACATGCAATAGATTGCAAGGTAAAGATAAAATTAGTGATCCTCGATTCTATACTTAACCGGATTCGTTGTTTGATTTACCATCACTATCAAACACATCATCTTTGGAGTCGACTTTATCTAAATTCAATTTATCGTTCTCGTATTCTTCTACTCAATCATCACATTCTTCAAGTTCTTGAATAAAATCATCGTCCGCCGCCCAATTTAAAAACCATTCAAGGGCACGGGTAAACTTATTTGGAGTCGTCAAACACTATTTAAAGATTATTTTAGTGACTCCAGTTTGAGAACATCTGGGGTATTGCATCTTGGTATCATAGCGCGATATCACTTTTGTGTACATTCGCATAAATTTTAAATTTTTATTTGATTTTATATGGTCTTTATTTTATAGTGTTAAGTTAAAAATTTAGAAGTTGGGGTTTTAGAATACAAGTGTTGCTACTCGCCATCGCTGCGCTACACTAGCTTTGAGGTAAAGAAGTTTGATATGTTTCTTTTTATGTACGGCGTAAATGAAACATATATTTATAAAATTCTATATTTGTTTCATTTATGTTAAAATGTTATATTGAGTTGAAATTTTTGAAGTGGATATTGAATTTTTGCACTATAATTGTTATGAAAAAACTTGACTTAATTTTAGGAAAATTTATTTTAGTCCTCGAAATTAACTTAAAAGATAATATAAACCTTCCTAATCAGACTCCTCATATTTGGTATTTCAGACACGGTTCCACCAAATAAGTACTATCTAGAACGTGCCGAGGCGGCAAGAAACGATTATATTAAGTTTGCTTTGGATCCCGAGTGTTGTTTGGCCATCATGTCGGTTCCAATGGGACATCATGTATCAGGGTGATGCACTATGGTTTAGTGACAACCGATATAGAGTCTATTACTCATGATTCACTGATTGGCCCGAGACAGCCGGTTTCCATAGAGATTTTGAGAGACCAAGAGGAGGTCTACTACCCCAGATGTGGAGTATGATGTGTATTATGAAGCACTAATTATAAACTAGGATGAGTATAGTCTATATGACGGTCGTCCCCACCCCATTTCTGAGCTAGCTCCAGCAGTTGACCTTGTACATGAGCCCGCTTCAGTAGTTGAGCTGGTGTCTGAATGAGTTTTAATTTTTGAGGCCGATCCATTTGTTGAGGTTGAGAAAGACCCGGATGAGGATATCGAGAAGGAGTCTGAGGCTGAGTTATGTATTACCTCAGATGACAAGGCTCCAAGGCCGAAGAGGCCTAGAATTCACAGAGGTTGGTAATGACAGTATATCTACATGTTATATATATGAGATATTTTGTTATCAACTTGGGTATAGATTGGTTGGGTAGTAATTGCACTACCATTGTACGTTTTGAGAATAAAGTAATCTTTCGAAGATCGAGAGTTCACATTTTATGGGTCAAAGATTAAAGCACTTCCAGGCTTTATCTAAGCTTTGCAAGTAGAGAAGTTGCTAAAGAAACAAGATTGTCAAGGTTTTTTTTTTTTTTTAAATCTCACTGACACCTGATCTATGGAAGTATTAATGGATAATGTGCCAGTGGTTTGAGACAACACCGACGTATTTCCAGATGACCTAGTAGGTATCCCACCTGATAGGCAAGTGGAATTTAGAATAGATCTGATAGTTGGAGTTGCATGCATGTCAAAGGCTTCGTATCGGATGACATTAAAAGAATTGCAAGAGTTAAAAATGTAATTGGAAGAGATGCAGGATAAATAATTTATCAGACCGAGTGTTTTTCAGTGGAGAGACCCAGTTCTATTAGTGAAGAAGAAAGATGGGTCGATGAAAATGTGTATCTACTACCGTGAGCTAAATAGATTAACGATCAAGAATAAGTATCTCCTTTCAAGAATTGAGGATTTGTTTGATCAATTGAATGGTGCTTCAGTGTTCTCAAATATCGACTTGAGGTCGACTATCATCAAATGAAGATCAAGCTATCGGATATATATACTAAAGTCAGCATTCCGAACATGCCATCGGCATTATGAGTTTAATGTAATGCCCTTTAATTGACAAAATGCTCCTGCTATATTTATGGATTTGATGAACCGAGTCTTTCATCAGTACTTAGCTCAGGTCGTTATTGTTCATTGATGACATTTTGATATATTCAAGAAATCCCCAACAACATGAAGAGCATGAGACAGTATTCGAGACTTTACAAAAGGAAAAGTTGAATGCCAAGTTCAAGAAATATGAATTTTGGTTGGATTGAGTAGGGTTCCTTGGTCTACTCAGTTTCATTGGATAAAGTATTTTGTTTTTGTTGCAAGTTGTTTAAGTTGAAAAATGAAAGAAACAATATTCAATTAGTGAATGAAGGAACAAGTGACTGAAAAAATCTTAATTGAAAGCTTAAAATCCATGAAACGAATAATGTGCACATGAATAACATGACAAGATGATGGATTGAATTGGAAATGCGATTACAAAGAAATTTAACAATTGATAAAGATATATAAGATCTAATCAACAAAGATAGAGAACACTTGAGACAAGTTTTTCTGAGAATAGTTACTATTGTTAGCTTTCTTAGTAAAAATAATTTGGAATTTCTTGTAAACAATGAAAAATTTTATAAAGAAGACAATGATAATTTTTTAGGAATAATTGAAATGATCGTTGTCCAGTAATAAAAGAACATGTCCGTCGTATTCAAGAGAAGGAAATTCACTATCATTATCTTAGTCATGAAATTCAAAATGAATTCATACTCATGTTGGCCGGTGAGATCAAAATGCAATCATTAGAAAAATTAGAGGAGCAAAATACTTTTCTGTTATACTTTATTGTACACCCGATATAAATCATGAAGAACAAATGTCTCTTAAAATACGATGTGTAGATATCACAAGAAGTCCAGTTATGGAGACGAGTTCTTTTTAGGATTCCTTAAGGTAGATGATACATCTGGGAAAGGATTGTTTGGTGAATTACTAGATTTCTACAAACACTTGAGCTTGATATAAGTAATTTAAGAGGTCTAGGTTATGATAATGGTTCTAATATGAAAGGGAAATATAAAGGTGTGCAAAAAAGAGTATTAGAAATAAATCCTAGGGCTTTTTACACACCATGTGGTTATCATAGTCTTAATCTTGCATTGTGTGATATGGAAAATTCTTGTATAAAGGCTAGATCTTTTTTTGGAGTTGTACAATGCTTGTATATGTTGTTTTATCGTCTACAAAGCGATGGAAAGTTTTGTAAGATAATGTGGAAGGCCTAACACTTAAACCACTATCACAAACATGTTGGGAAAGTCGAGTTGAAAGTATTAAAGCAATAAGATTCCAAGTTCCACATATAAAACTTGCTTTAACTCACTTGATGGAAACATGTGATGACCCTAAGACATTTAGAGATGCTAAAAATTTGTCATCTAACTTCATGGATTTTGAGTTTTTGTTTAGCATTGTTATCTATTATAATATATTGTATGCTATTAATAGAGTGGGAAAAATATTGCAAAGTGGGGATATGGTTATTGATGTTGCTATTAGTCACTTGAAAGTACTTATTTCTTTTTTTGAAACTTATAGAGAAACTGGATTTGAATATGAGATAGTTATTGCTAAAGAAATAGCTCATCAAATGGAAATTGAACCTACATTTTATGAAAAGCGTATTATTCGTAGAAATAAGCAATTTGATGAAAATGTCAATGATGAGATCACATATTCAGCTGAAGAAACTTTTAGAGTTGAATATTTCTTATATATAGTTGACCAAGCACTTTTTTTGCTAAAGTGTAGGTTTGAACAACTTCAAAAGTATGAAGATACTTTTGAATTTTTATTGGATTTAAAAAAATTACATTCTGCAAATGATGATTGTTTGAAACGTTCGTGTGATTATCTCGAAGATTTTTTGATGCACAACATGGATTTTGGTATTGATGGGCAAGAGTTATTTTTAGAGCTCATAATTGTGAGATATTTACCAATGAAGACCACAAGGGAAATCGAGGTGTTGGACTATCTAAAGACAATGGATAATCGTTTTTTAATGTGTGGCTTGCTTACAAGATATTATTGACAATACCAGTTATAGTTGCTTCTGCTGAGAGAAGCTTCTCAAAGTTGAGGTTGCTAAAATCTAATATTCAATCAACAATGTCACAAGAAAGACTGAATGCATTGGCGATGGTGTCGATTGAAAAATGTGGTTTAGAGCATATTGAAAAACATGGGTTAGAGAAAATTGATAGTAATAGATTCATTGCTGATTTTTTATCTAAAAATGTTAGAAGAGTATATTTAAAGTGAACTTTTGAAAATTTTAAACTACTATTATTGTAGTTTTGAATATTTTTATTCAATGAAAAACATTATTTATAATCATTGTGTGTATGTGTGTGTGTGTGTGTGTGTGTGTGTGTGTGTGTGTGTGTGTATATTTGTGTGTGTGTGTGTTTTAAACTATTTATCAAGGGACCCATTTAAATTTTGGCCTAAGGCCCCCAAAATCTCAGGGTCGACCCTGCTTGGGTAGGCTCTTGGGGTGTTTTCCACCTTTCTTCATTGGATGGCTAGTTGGTGAGTGTGTTTTGGGTAGGCCCTCGGGGTGTTTTCTGCCTTTCTTTTCTAGATGGCTAGTCGATGCATGTGCTTTGGGTAGGCTCTTGGACTGTATCGCTCCTTTCTTGGCAGGATGACAAGTTGGTGTATGCGCCTTGTGTAGGCTCTTAGGGTGTTCTCCACCTTTCTTCGTTGGATGACTAGTTGGTGAGGGTGTTTTGGCTGGGCTCTTGGGGTGTACTCCGCCTTTCTTTGTTGGATGGCTAGCTGGTGCATGTGCTTTGGGTAGGCACTTGGAATGTATCCCTATTTTCTCAACTGGATGACTGGTTGGTGTGTGCGCCTTTGGTAGGCTCTTGGGGTGTTCTCCACCTTTCTTCGTTGGATGGCTAGTTGGTGAGTGTGTTTTGGGTAGGCTCTTGGGATGTTCTCCACCTTTCTTTGTTGGATGGCTAGCTGGTGCATGTGCTTTTGGTAGGCTCTTTGAGTGTTCTCCACCTTTCTTCACTGGACGGCTAGCTGGTGCATGTGTTTTGGGTTGGCTCTTGGACTGTTCTCCGCCTTTCTTTGTTGGATGGCTAGATGGTATATGTGCCTTGGGTAGGGTCTTGGGGTGTTCTCCGCCTTTCTTAGCTGGATGGCTAGTTGGTGAGTGTGTTTTGGGTAGGCTCTTAGAGTGTTCTCCGCCTCTCTTTGTTGGATGGCTAGCTGGTGTGTGTACTTTGGGTAGACTCTTGGAGTGTACTCTTCCTTTTTTTGCTGGATGGCTAGTTGGTGCTGGTGCTTTCGGTATGCTCTTGGAGTGTTCTACACCTTTTTTTCTTGGATGGATAGTTGGTGCATGTACTTTGGGTTGGCTCTTGGAGAGTTTCTCGCCTTTCTTTACTAGATGGGTAGCTGGTGTATGTGCTTCGGATAGGCTCTTGGGCTGTTCCCCGCCTTTCTGTGTTGGATGGGTAGCTGGTAAATGTGCTTTCGGTATACTCTTGGTGTGTTCTCCTCCTTCTTTTGTTGAATGGGTAGCGAGTGCGTGTGCTTTCGATATATTCTTGTGTTGTTCACTATCCTTCTTCGATGGATGATCGGATGGGGGGTGCGCTGCCAAAGCACAACTAATGATCAACATGGCCACTAGGGTGAAGAAGGTGTTGAGCCTTACAGCCATTGTTTATTACCACTTGTGATGTACACTAGTTTGTGTTGTTGTGATTAGTAATGATGTTGAATGGCTGTCGTTCAACATTTTATAGGGTGATGAAAGGACAAAAGATTGGGTATTCATTTATAGTCTAATTGAAATAACTTCGGAATTAAACGAAGTATGTTTCATATGAATTTAAATACCATAAATTATCATGCAACTGAAGTTTAGTTTTATCTTATGTTTATCTATAATAATTTAATTAATTGGAACTAAGTTTAAACATATCAACATGTATGTGTGTTTTACCCCATAAATCGAATTGAAAAAATAATGTTATATATAGCTTTTATGTTCAAATTAAATATTAATTAGTAGATAAACCCCGAATATTAATTAATAAAAATAGAGGTATAGTTACTAATGAATTCACCTTTTAATAACATGTTGGAATCAAGTCAACTTAAATTTGAGGATATTTTGGTACACAATATTACGTATTACTAATTAGTACAAAACATAAAATTTTATCTTTATTTCTACTTTAATATTGTTTAGTATTTTGTCGCCTACCTTGTCAAAGTAGTCACTATTCTCTTATTATAAGATATCTTGATTGAATTAATTTGTTTGGGAATTAAGAAATGATGAGTACAAGGCCTTGTTGCATAGAAGTTGGCACGTTTTTACATACAATGAAAATATATACATATAGGAATTCGACATATTGTTTTTAGTGGTACATCTATAAAATCTAAAGTTTAACTATAAATTCTCGTGATCTAATAAATACTATCTCTTATTTTTTTCTAGAATATTAGTTTTTTTATCTTGTATATATATCATTTGTGACACGGGAAAAGGGCATGTGCAACTACCACTACAGCAAGTGAGAATGGATCAAGACTTCCAGTTGAATAAGTGTTGAAAGAAATATATTCTTTTTCTTTTTATATCTAGATTGATGGAAAAATAATAATTAGAAATTGGTAGGATACATATTACCAAAAAGTATACAAACGAGCGAAAAGAAATAAAATTTCGTGAACAATGTGGATATCATTTGAAAATGAACACACTTCAAATTGAACTGAACTTTCAATCAATCGTGAGACTTGGGATGCTACTAATGAAGACAGAGTCTCTAGACTCAGACTCGCTTCTAACGGTGACTTAGTTTTAATAAATTGAATTTATGTGAGGGTTATGGTTAATGGAGGCGCACAACAATGAATAGCGGACAACATGAATGTCTAGCTGTGGATATATGCGAGGCTAAACCTATTTAAGAGTGTTGGGCTTACATGTGATTGTTTGCCTCAACTGGTCAAACATTATTTTTATCCACTCATTTTGTAGAACCCGTAACTTATAAGCACTTAAAATATAATTTCAACAACACCTAACATGCGCTCACATAATTATATTATATGAAAATATTTTTTACTGAATCTTAGATTGCTATCATATTTATGTAGTATGTAGACAAATATATAATTAATAACTAGGGTTGGGCTTGAGAGTAAAGTTTTGGGGTTTTTCCGTAAAGGGTTAGGACTTGAGTTGACTGAGCCCTAAAAGGTCTCAACTTTGATGTTTCATGGTTCGTGTTCTAATCTTGATAATTTCAATAACAATTGATATAATAGAAAATAAAGGGTGGTGGAGAGAGGAGGAAGCAGATTTTAGAGCAGTTGTTGCTTACAAAACAGAATCAGAAACAACAAAATGTCAGAGTGAAAAAGTTTCGACTGGTTTTGGGATACATCACTAATGAATTAACCAATGTTCAGAGAATCGGACCGGCCATTGACTCGAAAAAGGCAACGGGTCTAGTGGTCAAAAGGTCGAACCGGTTTCAATTAAAAATTAAAAATTCATCCAAAAATCTCATAAAATTTTTTAAAATAAGTTATTTGAAAATAAGCCAATATTTATAGACAAAATTACTCACAAAACTTGGCTTTAAATAGACTTTTCATAGTTTCAATTAAAAAATTAAAAATTAATCCAAAAAAAGAAAAACAACTAAAGAAAAAGAAGAACAATGGGAGAAGTGAGAAAGAAATAAAAAATGAGTGATTTTGCCTTAAAAAAATTTCGACCAGAAAATCATTAAAATCGGATCGATTCAATTGGTTTTCCCAATTCAACTGTGAAAAATCCCAGTTTTCAGTATGAATTTCTAGTGGCTGGTTAGATTGGAAGACCGGACCAGTTTTGCAACCGGTTCCTAGTTTTCCCGGTTGAACCGGCCGGTCTTGTCCAGTTTTCTAAATACTAGAATTAACCGTGAAGGTTGCAGGGTTTCCGAAAATTATGAGTCTTATGTTTGGCAGTCAAATATACTTTTATCCACATATTTTGTAATACCCATAACTTACCACCCACTTATTATTAATACATTGAATAGAAATCACAATTTATACGTGCTTCAAAAATAAATTCAATGCTACCAAACATGAATATACGGTGATTGGGGGTGACCCCGTGTAATGAGTAACCTGCAGAGAGTGATCCGTGAAACTGCACCCACCTTTGTTTTCATAATTTCATATTGAAGACCAATGTCTATGGTGCCAAGGCAGAGATAAATTTCTCTTCACTGGACGAAAGGAATATTACTATAATACAAATTCCATTGTGGCTTGTGATTTTATCTAATTCCAATAAAAGTTGTCTTTTCACTTGATGTTTAGTTGAGCCGTTGATCAAATTTTCATTCTTGATCATTTTTAATATATTTCTATAGGAAATAAGTTAAAGTGAACATGTGAGTAATTGGGTTAAAAATTTCGACTTTACTAGGATTTAATAATCATTTTATTTTGGTTGGTAATTTGGATTCCTGGGGCTGTTATGAATTTCAGAATAAGTTGAAAATAACATTAATTGTGTTTGATTGTTTGATTGTAGTTAGTTAATATGGATAATGATTGTGAATATGTAAAGCTTCTGAGTTGTCCAGGATTTTGTGCAAGATAAAAAGGAAAGGAAGGAGGGTAAAATTGGCATTTTGAAGAAGGATATCATGAGATCTTAAGAGAGCAAATTCAGAAGCTAGAAGCTATGACACTAAGTGCAAACTAATTAGAAGTTTTCTTGTGAGAAATTGTTATTGCTTCTTTTATTGTAAATTTTCCTTAATTTTCCAAGAATCCTTTACCTCGCTTTCAAGATGAAAAGTTTTATTACATTGCTTTCCAGCGAAGTATTTCAAGTTCTGTTTGTTTATTTTCTTGCCTCTGCGATGGAATCAGAAATTTTTTCTTAGGGGGCCAAAAATTTTCTCTGAAGACAAGTATTTTCTTGCAGAGCATTTTTCATATTGAAAAAAGGTCAAACGACAAGTTAAAAAAGGAGCAAAAAGTGGTTGTTCAAAATGAATTTAATAATATTATTTTTTATCTTATAATTCTCATTTTGACATCACATCTTTCGTCTTATTTTTGGACTATGTTTTTCACTTGTTGGATAAGTTCTTGATACCGTTTCGAAGTATTCAAGGAAAACTTCGCAAAACATCTTTTGGATTGAAAATTCAACAGCTATAATGGATATAATAATCTGATATTTTATCTTTTAATTAAAATCACATCTTTCATCTTATTTTTGGATTATGTTTTTTTTCACTCGTCGAAGTAGGTTCTTGTACCATTTGGAAGTATCCATGGCAAGTATCATAACGTATTTTTTGGATTCAAATCAACAAGCCAAATATGGCTGTTGGAAATGGATTTAATAATCCGATTTTTATTTTTAATTTTTATTTTGGCGTCACTTCTTTCGGCTTATTTTTGGGTTATATTCCTTCTCTCGTCGGTGTTGGTTCTTGGTACCGTTTCAAAGTATTCATGAAAAACTTCGTAACACATCTTTCGGAATGAAAATACGTTAAATGATGAGATCAAAATAATAAGCCAAATAAGACTGCTAAAATTAGATTTAATATTCTCATTTCGTTTTCGTTTTAAATCTCAATTTAATTGAAGTTCTACTTGATATCAATTTTACTCGTTTAACTCGTATAATTAAATATAAAAATATAAAGAAATTTTGAGTGTTATAACATGTTCTAAGTAATTTTTTTACTAAAAAAATTAGAAGGAGTAAAAAAAAAATCTAAAAATTTGGGGGCTTAGGACCCTAAGGCCTCCCTTAGCTCCGCCAATTCTTTCCGAGTCAAATATGTTCTTAATGTTGTGATCAATTCTTAATTTAATTTTCAATTTTTTTTCACGAGGCGGATCTACAAGAGATTTACTAAATTGAGATTCTAGGAATAATGTTAATTATGATTATATAATACCTGGTTCTAGTGCTATTTGTGTCAATTTTTGTTAGGCTCAAAGAAGCCCAGTTGTTCTGGGTTAACCCTAGTCAATATCAAGGTCCTTTTCCCCAGTTAAATCTCTCAATGATGTAAATATTTCATAGAGGAAATTACATCCATTACTATGTATATACAATATATTGTTAAATTTACTTTTCTAATATATTTATTCTGAAAATACTGGGTATTATTTATATATTATTATATATATTTATATAATATAACATTAACAAAAAGGAAACATAATATTGTATCCCCATTAATTTCGCGGAGAGAGAGAGAAAAAAACTGTCGTAGAGAGAAACTACTATTCTCAGCTTCACAATCCCTCTTCAGCACATCCATATCGCCGACATTGCCGCCAACCGTATAATCTTATCTCTTTATTCTCTAGGGTTCAGTCACTATGTGAAAACCAAACCACCAATTTGTAGAAATCTTAGTCGCTGGACAAAGGTACCCAACATGGATATGCCTACTCGCAGAATGACTCGGTCGGTGGCAAAGAAGGAGTCGCCTGACTATGTGAAGAATCCTGCATTACATTTGAAATAGAAAGCCATTTCCCTTGACACGCCCACTCCTACAAAAGATTCAATCTTTGAAAAAAACAGAAATCCACATGATGAAGCAAGTCAATGTTGGGTGAATTTATAATTTGCAATGAATGTTGCGATGAACGTTTCGAAATCAATTTTTAAGTCGATGTTAATCGGTTTTGGATAAAATTGCTTGGCAATTTACTGGAGATTTTGAATCCTAAATTTGGAACTCGTATAATTTCTTACGTCGCTTGTGAATTTACAGTAGATTTGTCAAATTGGTCGATTTAATAGACGACACTTCAATTGTGGAATAAAAGTAGTATTAGTGTTCTATGGTTATATGTTAAAATCCGAAGTTGCAATCAATGTTACAAATTCTATTTCCCATCCCTTTTATTTTCACTCATACCAAATGTTGGACATGTTAGTGTCTTCGGTCTGAAGATATTATTTTTGTTCCGTGTGCTTCATAAATCCTTTTAACAAACTATGTTGCTTATATATTAAATTTGGGATGATGGCGATTATTTGACAGTTATTATACAGACACCTCACTCCTCACCTTTTCTTGGTTATTGTCCTTCCCAAATTACTATTGGAGTATTTTGCGAACAGTGGGTCTTACAAGGGATGAGATTATTAATGTGACTTGTAATTTTTCCTTTTCTGCGTTTCCATTCCCCCCCCCCCCCCCCCTCTCAATGTAGATGATGTTTCGACCTATTGACATTTTAACAACTATATATAACCTAATTTACAATTATTACTGTTACATGTCCTGATTGAAATTTGGATTCATAGCCAAGGAAATTACAAATTCTAATCACAACATCCACTTTGTACAGTGGATTGAATACTTCTAATCTAGATTTTAGCACCTCGTTAATAGGGATATAGTCTTCTTTAACACATTTTTATCCCTAAAAACCCTCCCTGAAGAAATGTTGTTCAAGTCTGGGTGTCCAATAACAATTTTGTCTTCCTTTATATCAACTTTTGGCAACTCTGGGATTGTTTCACATACACTAGAAGCAAATCTATATAGATGGCACAAGTTGTTACCTGAATAACTCGTTGATGAATGAGAATTTAGGTTTTGTTGCTCTAGTGTTTCCATCTCATGATCACCCGAAATATCTAAAGTATATATTGACTATACATTTTCCAATGAAGATATAACATCAATTTGTAGTGGGTAACTCGTTAGATTCTGATCCTTTCTTTTAAGCTCCAAATAGAACATCAATGTGTTGTCATTCGTTATCTTCATTGAAGACAGGCACCCAACTACTTCATATTGTATAGATAGTGCACTACTCATTTATCAAGTTTCAATACGGACATTATCAAATCAACGAGTTCTATATAAGTGCAACATATTGGGACAAGGATTCCGGTACTTTCTCCATTGAAATTGATGAAAATATTTATGTTATCCATATATGTCAATCTCATGGTAATAAATCAATTAATAACAGATACATTGAAACAGATTTTGTGACACCAATTACAACATTTTATTCATAGAGACAATGCAACTTTTTTGTAGCATTGTTTCCAACAGATTAATCACAAATATACTGAAACAGATTTTGTAACACCGCTTGCAACATATTAGTATAAATAGACAATGAAACATTGGTGTAACACCGATTGCAACAAATTAGTAACAGAGACAATGCAACTTATTTTGTAGCACCGTTTGCAATAGATTAATAACAAAGTTACTGAAACAGATTTTGTAGCATCGCTTGCAACATATTAGTATACATAGACAATGAAACGGTGTTGTAACATCGCTTGCAACAAATTAGTAACAGAGACACTGTAAAATATTTTGTAACATCGATTACAACATATTAATAACAGATACAATGTAACATATTTTTGTATCATCGTCGGCAACAAATTAAATTAAAAATGCAATGAAACAGTTTTATAACACTGCCTGCAACAAATTAGCTTCAGAGACACTACAAACTATTTTGTAGCATCGTTTGCAACAGCTTAATGACAGAGACAATGCAACTGATTTTCGTAACATCGTTTCTAAGAACATGGGATCAGAGAATGCAGAAAATTGTTTACAAAAGACTTATAATAGAATTTTTTCTCAACACTTATTTGTAGTGTCTACATAGTTTCACAAATCTTAATAACGAGTTTCATTCGAAGTAATTGTGTTATAAATGAATATCGATTCTTCAACAATTACAAGAACAGATACGAAATATTATTAATATAGCTATTGCAACTGATTTCGTAACATCGTTTACAACACCGTAATAACGGATTTTGAAAATGGTCAATGGAATTTGTAACATCAAAAGTGAAGCGCAAAGTATAACAATTCAATCCACATGTCTAATGATACACAAGGAAACGAACAAGGATGGAAACGATGTTACATTCTAAATGAGATCTCTTATTTGTAACATGAAATTAATATGACACAATACAATTCAACATAAACTTTGTTAAATCATACCGGAATATGGGGATGTTATCACTGGATAAGAAGTTGCACGAAGGAAACAATTTGCAGTTGGCTGAGACGAATGCATGCAGTTTGTTTTCATGGAGGAGAGATGTTGAAAAGATTAGGATTGATTATGATTTTTAGTCAAAAATAGAAACCTAATTAATATGGTAAACTGGAGTGAAATGTGGCTTCTGTTACATACAATTAATTAGATTTGAAAATAAATAAAAAAGGAAAAAAATTACACCTCATCCAGTATTCATGTATTTTAAAACATGTAACAGTTTTTATATAATTATTAACATAATTTGGCTTATTGATGAAATTTTCCCTATTTCATATGGGCTGTAAGAGACCCAATATCCATGGCCCATTAGAGACCATTTTCTAAATGTGGATTTTTTTTTTTTTTTGCAGAATTGTATTTATAATCGTGATTCTAATACTTTTGCTTATTCAAAAAGTCAATTTTACAGATGTCTTCCCATGTTCGAGGCACTTGAAAATTTTAGAGCATATTCTCTTTGTTGTTTTTAAACTGTTTTCAATTTTTAATATCTTCAAGATCAAGCATTGTTTTCTTTGTGGGTTTTAACTTTCCCACTATATTTAATAATGTACCAAACACACTATTACAAAAATTTTCCTCAATATGCATGATATCTAGGTTATGTCAGAGGAGAAGCTTATGCCAATATTCCAGTTCAAAAAAAATAATTCTGGCTGACGTTTCTGTTTTTACCATCATAATGCTTGTGCTTACATGATATTTTGTTGTGAATGTGCTCCGATTGTCTCAATGTCTTTGCCATTCAAAAATTTTGGTCATTGCCTATTTTCGAAAAACCTATTAAATTTCTTGTCTTTACGCCAACGATGACCAGTATGTAAGTACCATCTATGACCCATATAACATATTTTATTTCTTATTGTGAGCGACATTGTGTCTTTTTTACAAGTTGGGCATGCATCGTATCCCTTGGAGTCCAGATCAGTTTTCCATTAGCATGAAGCTCATTTATTGTCCATAGAAGTGCATGCATGCGAAACATTTTTCTTTCTTAGATATCGCAACTCATTATTCTTGTTTCCCCCAACTCTTTTAGCTAAGTGGTCTTAAAAACACATCCATGTCCTTAATGGAAGCATTTGGTCCAGGAATTAATAAAGTCATCATGAAGAAGGACTATTTCATACATTTACAGAGAGCTAAGTTATACGAGACTAGGATTACGTGCCACAAATTGTATGCATTGCTCATATTTCGAAAAGGGATAAACCCATTTCATGCCATACCCAATCTAACATTTCTTGGATTGCTTGCAAATGATAGATAACATTTGTCAAAATGCTTTCAAGTCTGCATCTGCTGGATGTCTTAAAATCCCTTCAGTATCAAATCGTCTTTCTTTATGCCATCTCATATCCTTTGCAATATGCTTCAACGTGTATAAGCATTTCAATCGATGTGCAGCTTGAAAGTAACACATAGTCTTATGAGCAACAATTTTTCCTTAACCATACTATTTTTCCGCCTACTTTCTCCACATATTGGATGTTTATCTAATTCGTCATTCTATTTCCAAAATAAAGTACAATCATTTTTGCAAACATGAATAGAGTCATATCATAATCCCAAAACAAGCAATTGTCTTTGCTTCATAATATGAAGCTGATATTCTTGACCTTTCTGGAAACACATCCTCTAAAAGTGAGCAGCATATCAAAAGATTTGTTGCTCCACTAATTTAGCACCATGAAGTGCATTAGATTTACCAAGAATTTAATGCAGAAAATTTGGTGCAACCAGGATACAAACCTCTTTCTGCATTGTTCAACATATCATCAAACTTATCTCATTATTCTGATAATCAACAGCCACATTATGTGGCCCATCATTGTTTCGTTCCAATTGATCAAATCTTGGCCCAATAAGATCATGTATTATATTTACCATTGGATCATCTCGTTCCATCACTAATCTCATCGTTGCCACTAGGACTTGTAGAATTAGAACTAACTACGAGGAATTCTTCTCCGTGAAATATCCACGTTCAATAACTAAGTTGAAAGCCATGCATCAATAAATGAAATGAAATTGTGTCTAAATCTTGGAATATACCATTTACACACGAGCAACATGGACATCGAGACTTTCCATATTGGTTTCAATAATTCCGAGCTCTTTCAATGGAAAACTTAACCCTATTTTTATATTCAGCTGATAATCGATTTTTCTCCAATGTCCAACTCTTGTCAACCGATAATATTCAACCTGCGCAATACAACCATAACAGGGGATAAAGTGTGAAAAGATGCTTTATATCATATTACTTAGAACATTAAGGCATAATATTAAGCCCAATGTCAGCCCCACACTTGCCGAATCATTTTTGAATAAATAATGCAAAATTGGATGAACATAATCATATATCCTACTTCTTAAATGTGTGATGCACGCAATAAGAGACTCAATAAGTAGAAACCATACAAGGAAAAAACATCTGGAATAACGTGGGGTTCATAGACACTATTATTCAGTCAATAGTACCTTTAGATACTATATTGCTTAATTTGGCTGAGTTGGTAGGGCATAAAGTATCATGCCAAAATGAGCCAAAACCAAGGTTAGGAATGAAAATAGAAATTTAGAACCATCTAATTCTATCTCAACTCTAGAATTTTGCAGCAGGAGCATCCTGTAATAGCCTAAATATTGATGATTTGGTGAACCAATTATGAGTGAAGACCATTAGTTATATATAGTTTTTATTTGTTGCTTGCAAGTCTAGAGTTTGTACATGTTTAATGTGCTTGAATATATGACATACTATGCTATAATAGCCTTCACCTGGTTTTGAATGTGACTGGTAATTCATTAATATGGGACCTACTTTATTGTAAGGTCACCATCTTTTGGGGTAGTTTACAACTATATTGCAAAACATTTCTTCATTATTCCTTGTTAAAGCGATATAGTTAACATACTTTGGCACTTTATATTATAACCTTTCTAAAGTTCTTCTACTCCAATTATCTGCATCATCTCTTTGTATATGAAAATTTATGCTACATCAAACTAACTTCTGGACAACTATTTTTCATAATGAAAATATGCAAGTCCACAAGTTGATGAATTTCATGTATCAGATAGAGACATATTTAACACGAATATGGAAAAAGAAAGACTTGGTAGATGTGAGGCTAACTGGCGGGAAATATATTTTGTCATACCATCGACCTCTTTAATTTTTAAACCAGGTTCACTGATAAGTGCGTTTTATGCACTTATTTTGGCCTTTGAATTAATCATTTATGCCTCATATAAGTGCTTTTCTACTCACTCTAGTTTATTATCATTCTATTTCAGTTTTGGACACGTTTGTGAACAATTGGAGAAGTTTGGGCGAAAAGAGCAATGACTTAGAAGATATCTCACAAGTTCGAGGACTCAATTGCACTCAACCCAAAGTTGAAGGACCAAATTAGACATTATGTAAACTTGAAGGACCAAATGGGATGTTATGGAAAAGATGGAGGACTGAAATTATCAAGACCTAAAGTTGAAGGACCAAATTGGTTGCAAGTGGAAACTGAAAGGACCGGATTGCAAATTACACAAACAACAAGCTGGGCACTCGCCCAGATTAGTGCTGGGCAAGCGCCCAACACTTGATGCCGGAAGCAGAAGCCAAACAGCAAACCTGGGCGATCGCCCGGGAATAGCATGGGCGATCGCCCAGGCTTATTTTCGTCTGCGAATTTTGGGTCTTATTTTCTTTCCTTTTTGAGTCCTAATTCCACTAGGAAACGTTTTGGACGATTTTTTTAGGTCTTCTTGGGATATTTTGTGGGACAATAAAGGTAGTATAAATAGGAGATAGACTCTCATAACGAGGGTTGGGATTTTTGGGAGCCGAATCAAGAGAAGACGGAAGAGAACAAGAGAAGACAACTCTTTGACGATCAAGACTTCTTCGAAGATTTCTTCTCCTAAGATTCATGCCGGGTTTTATCAATTATTGTTTTTCTAGTTTAATCATGTTCTTCTAATTTTCTTTAGCCAAGGTAGACGATGAAACCTTGTTTTAATTAAGTAATTATTTCATTATTCATTTAATTCTTTTTTTGGGCTTTAACGTTCATGGTTCGTTCTTAACTAGATTAATTAAATATAATTCTTTCATCTTAAATATCGTATTTTTGATAGTTAGATATTGGTTTAATTAATCCATGCTTGATGCTTAAATAGATTCTGTTAATTTCTTTTGATTTTTCATCTTCTTTTATTCGTATTGGGATACATGGAATGCTTAGGTAATCTTTGATTCTTTGTCTTCTTTCAATGGAATTTGATATGAAAAATGCTTAAGTGATTTATGTTTGAAGCACAAGGGGAGCCTATATTTGATTTTCTTCTTTTGGACTTAATTGATAAATCTTTAGGGACGACAATAGATTGATTTCGGGTTGTCGTATGTTTTTGGGAATAAATTGATAGTTGGATGATTGCTAAGTTAGACAATGGTGGATTCCGAAACCTTGATATTTTACACAACTTGAATTCTCAATTCATCTTTTTATCATATTTCTTTAGTCTTTAAAGTTAAACTCTTTCACAAAAATCTCTTCAACTCAACTAGCCTAGGATAACAGTTAATTTGGATTAAATTATACCTTCCTCATAGCAGTCTCTGTGGGATCGACCTCGTTTTTACTTATCTATATTCCAATAGATTCGTACACTTGCGAGTTAATTAAAATTTGACATCATTCACTGCTTTGAATCTCGTAGATTTCCCTTTTATTTACTTCAGTCCTAAAAGATCGATTCCTCTGTTGTGAATGGTCAGTTTCCTTTTGAAAGAAGCTCCAAATTGTTGAATTTTTGGACATGAGCTGTCCACCACTTGTGGTCATCAACCATTCTTAAATGTGTGGTGGCAATCCCACTAACAAATCGTGGCATATGTGCCATTTTTCATAGTAGTGATGTGGACATTTTTTAAGCAACGCATTAAATCTCTACCAAACTTCATAAAATGTAAAACTATTAGTCTTATGAACAGGAAAATATTTACTCAAAAATTTCTTTGTGAAAAGCATTAGTCTTATGAACATGAAAATATTTACTCAAAAATTTAGCAACCATATGCTCACAAGATGTAAAACTATTAGCATGTAAATTATTAAACCATGATCTAGCTCTATGTTCCAAAGAGTGTGGGAGTAACCAAAGTTTTATATTATCTAAGCAAATATTCTCATACTTAAATGTCTCAAACACAACATAAAAATCAATTAAATGATTATAAGGCCCTTACTATCCAGATCATAAAAAGATCGGAGAAAATTAAGTACACTCGATTTTAACTCAAAATTCTCAGCAGCAACTTGTGGATACTGAATGCACGAGGTGCTCAAATTTGCCAATGGGCTAAAATAACCACTAAAAGGATTCTCTTCAATTTCGTCGCCCATATCAATATTTACTTCGTTATCCTCAATTGCATCTAAGGTTGCAGCTTGCTTTCTCTTGTGGAAAGTGCGTTCAATTTCACTGTCGATAGATTCTAACTCATCAGGTGCTAAAGAACTGCAACCTAGCATGCACTATTTTTTTTCTTTTTATTCAAAGAAATAAAAAACTAAATTATAACTATTCAAATACAAAATTAACTAAGATTGAATTACTTTCAATGACGCTAAAAACTCGTTGTCAAATTTTAAATAACTCGCAAGTGTACGAATAAATTTGAGTATAGAAAAGCAAGCTATGAGATCAATCTCATAGGAAGTGCAATTGAAAAAGTTGATAGAATGCATAATGGCTATATAAATTGTATTGTTTCCTCATATTTCGATGATTACAATTGGTTAAGTTTTGAATTTTGATTGCATTTTGTGTTTTGTGTAATATGTGAAGGAGTTGGATCGAGTTGGACTCAATTTCACAAGTTTTAGAGAGGAGAATTGAAGCTCGAAAAGATGCACAATGCACAAGCGAACTTTGTGTAAGCCGTGGGCATGCCTTATGACTCGAGCAGCTAAAGTCTACATGCATGAATTTTCAGAAAAAAAAAAATAGTGGGACGACTACAAAAAGAGATCCTACTTGATTTAAACCTATCTCAAGAAGGAATAGGAATATTTTAAATGGATTATTATATGTAATTTAAGGATTTTTGAATTTTTAGAAGGATGAGAATTATAATAGAAACACGAAACTAAATCTTTCCTTTTTCTCTCTCCCCTTCCTCCTAGAAAAGGGGTTCCCTTCTCTTCTAAAAACACGTTTTGCTCCCCTCTCTTATCTCTTAGGTTTTCTTGAATATTTTCATGGATTGCTAAATTTCTATTCCAACATAAGGATAATTGAAATTTTGATTCTTCAAGAATTGTGAGATCGAATTAATTTTCATTGTTTTTCTATTCTCTCTATTTATATATCTTATGTATTTCTTGAAATTATTGTTTTGATTGATTACACAAAGTGCACGTTGTTTGACTGTCAAAATGATATATCACCAATTAGAAATCTAAACTCGTAATTGTTTAGAAATTCTAATATTAGTGGTAAAATAATATAGTTGACTACAAATAGGGTTTTCAATTTATGTTATGGAGATATATAATCTTGCTTAAATGAATCATGCTTGTGTATTTGTTGGTCAGAATTGGTAGTTTCTCTAGAGATTAATGCTGTTGGTAAATTAAATCCTAAGATCGTGTCTATGATTGTTTATTGACAAGAAAAATAGTCAAAGAGCGTCTCTTGATTATCGAGAAAGTAAGGAGAGATAGGTTGTTGGATCGTATCAATGACCATAACCAATTTGGTGAAAGAATAAAAGATTTTATTTTTGCATCAATGATCAATTCTGAGAATCAATTCTGAAATTATATATTGGGCTGGATATTTGACTACTATTGATCTCCTCTTAAATTTGCATTCTGGAAAAATTGCTTTCATATAATTTTCTTTAATTCACAATAATCCAAAACCTCGCTTTCTTTTATTATTTAATTTTTCAAAGAATTAAATTTAACCAATCCCTGTGGATACGACCTTACTCACCACTATCACAATTTATACTTTAAGAGCGAGAATTTATTATTTGTAGGATTCGACACCAATCAAAAGTCTAATTCAATCCTAATTACTTATTAATCTAACCTAGTTGAGTGAGATTGAGTTGATTGAAATTATTAAAACTAAAGACTAACTAAATTATTGCAAGATAACTATCCAAAGATTCAAGTGATACGAATTACCAGATTATTAGAATTCACCAATGTTTAACATAGAAATTATCCCATTATCGATTAATTCCCAAGATTGAACAAAAATTCGAAATCAATATATTGTCATCTTAACAGATTTATCAATTAGGTTCAAGTAAAAATAAATATAATTGGTTCATCTTAGCTTTGTTACCTCAACTTGTTAAGCATTCCCCGTATCAAACTCAATTCAAATAAAACAAAGAATTAAAGGTTTCGCATCCTAAGTATTCCATCTATCCAAAAATTGATAGCAAGAAAACGGAGAATTGAACTAATGTCACCATTAAACTATTTGTGCAGTAAGGACAAAACACACTCCTATATGGTGAAATAGTCAACATTTGTAACCTTTGGATACAGGTCGCAACCCAAGCACCCAACTTATATTGTCAAGGGATCATTGACACTTTTATTTGTATACTCAATATTAAATAAATGCAACAACAATAAATAAAAACAAAATTTTATCTACTTTTAAATCATTATTTTATTACAGTAAAAAGTATACTATATGAACATACAACCAACAGCTTCTAGATTCCTTTGGAAGAAATAAGACGTGGACTTCGAAAATCTCTATATGACCTAAAACAACCTTAGGGCTTGATTTCATAGATTTTCCAAATCAGCTCAAAAATATGGATATATTCAAAATCAAGGTTATTATACTCTATTTATGAAACATTTATTTTAACATCCTACTATTTTAACATTTCTAAATCTGTTGTTACTTAATTCTATTTACGTGATACTTTTAGTCAAATTCAGCATTGAACTTCATGTAATTAAAATATTCAAGTAATTAAGGGATTACTAACCCATAGTAATTAAAAACTATATTTTCTATCCTGTGTGGGTTCGAGGTCTAGTAGAAGAAAAATAAAAACAAAAGTCTTTCACGAGAGTCAACAATTCACAAAAATCGTAATTTTTACTAGAAGTTGAAACTGTGTTTGATTGGGTAGAATACATGACTTCATATTCGACCTCAAAAATCGTGTTACAAATTTAAAAGTTGCGTCGGATCAGACCGGCTGGTTCAACTGAGAAAACCAGAAATCAATCGCAAAACTGGTATAGTCTACCAATTTAACCTGGCATTAGAAACTGGACCAAAAATCGGGGTTTTTAGCAGTTGAACCAGAAAACCGGTAGAACCGGTCCAGTGCTAATGATTTTCTGGTTCAAATTTGTTTTTTGGCAAATCACTCATTTCTAATTTCTTCCTCATTTCTTTCCTATTTCTTTATTGTTCGTCTTTTTCTTCGGTTGTTCCTCTTTTTTTGTGAGATTTTTGGATTAATTTTTAATTTTTTAATTGAAACTTATGAAAAGAGTATTTGAAGCCAAGTTTTGTGTGTAATTTTGTCTATAAATGTTGGTTTATTTACAAATAAATTATTTTTAGAAATTTTGTGAGATTTTTGGATTCATTTTTAATTTTTTAATTGAAACCAGTGCGACCTTGGTTCAACCTGGTTCGACCTTTTGACCTCTGACCGGTTGCCTTCTCCAGGTGGATGGCAGGTCCGATTTTGTGAACATTGATTTTCATAAATCCTTTAAATTGTCAATTTCTCTTCAATCAATGTGAGAGGCATGAATATTTTGTTGACAAAATAATTTGTTATTTTCATCATCTCACCTTGGTTGCTTGATGGTATGAAGTTTGAAATATTGAATGAGCTGCATGCTAGAAGATTATCAGAAGTTTAGGATATCGACACCCGTAAAGAAGTAGAGGAAAAATGTGTCATCTTGGAGTTGGTAATATGTCTGTCATTAAGGGCCAGTTTGATCTGTTTATCAGGATAAAAATTATTTGGATAATATTTATCCAAATAACAACTTTATCATTATCAAATTTAGTCAGCAAGGTATATGAATAAAAAAAAAGATATTGTTAAAAAAGTCAGTTTTTCAAAAAAAATGATAATTCGTACCTTTATTCTTAATTATATGAAAAAATAAATAAAAAATAAAAGAAAAAAAATGAGTGCAAGGACGAAGGGTGGGGCCAATTATCTTAGGATATGGATGTCTAAAGATAGATTTGTTTTATATTATAAATATTTTGTTCGTCTTTAAAAATAAATGAGTGAATCTGTATTTGAATAAAAAATTATGTCCTTCTCTTTCTGAAGATAAAATATCTTCTCATTTTTTGGTTTAAATTGTAATCCAAATAAAAGTGTATCCGAACATTAATTTTGTTCAAACAAAGTCAAGTAAAATTTATCTATCATCTTTAACTATTGACCATATATCAAACGAACCCTAAGTACACCAGTCAATGCCTTAATGCACCCAAGACAGTTTTTCAAGGAAATTTGGTCATGCTTTTCATATACCAAACAACATATCTAAGGTCTGAAATTTTAACATATTGTAGTCTGTAGTCCCGAGTATTTAGAGTTCACATCTTGTAATTTTTGGAGTACGTTGGGGTTGTCAAATAATTTGTGGCAATACCTATCGTACTATAGGTAAAAACCTTCAATTTTAGAAGTAAATTTTTTTCCAATGCGCGCTTTTTTTTTATTTTTATTTTTGCAATAGTTACATTTTTAAAAACCATTCAAGGGCACGGGTAAACTTATTTGGAGTCTTTAGACAATATTTAAAGATTATTTCAGTGCCCTCTGGGTTGAGAACATCTGGGGTGTTGTAGCTTGGTATCAAAGCGTAATGTACATAAATATTAAAATTTTATTTTATTTTATATGGTCTTTATTTTATAGTGTTAAGTTAAAAATTTAGAAGTTGAGGTTTTAGAATTCAAGTGTCGCTACTCGCCGTCGCCGCGCTACGCAAACTTTAGGGTAACGCAGTTTGATAAGTTTCCTTTTATGAAGCACTCAATTTAAACTGGGATGAGTATAGTCTATATGACGGTGGTCCCCACCTCATTACTGAGCCGGCTCCAGCGGTTGACCCCGTTCACGAGCTCGCTCCAGTAGTTGACCTGAGCGATTTTTAGTTTTTGAGGCTGATCCATTTGTTGAGGTTGAGAAAGAGGATCTCAAGAAGGAGTCTTAGGCTGAGTCATGTATTACCTCATATGGTCGATAAAAATGTGTATCGACTACCGTGAGCTAAATAATTTAACGATCAAGAATAAGTATCCCCTTTCAAGAATTGAGGATTTGTTTGATCAATTGAAGGGTGCTTCAGTGTTCTCTAATATCGACTTGAGGTCGACTATCATCAAATGAAGATCAAGCTATCGGATATACCAGAGTCAGCATTCCGAACATGCCATGGGCATTATGAGTTTAATGTAATGCCCTTTGATTGACAAAATGCTCCTGCTATATTATGGATTTGATGAACCGAGTCTTTCATCAGTACTTAGATCGGGTCGTCATTGTGTTCTTTGATGACATTTTGATATATTCAAGAAATCCCCAACAACATGAAGAGCATGAGACAGTATTCGAGACTTTGCAAAAGGAAAAGTTGTATGCCAAGTTCAAGAAATATGAATTTTGGTTGGATTGAGTAGGATTCCTTGGTCTACTCAGTTTCATTGGATAAAGTATTTTGTTTTTGTTGCAAGTTGTTTAAGTTGAAAAATGAAAGAAACAATATTCAATTAGTGAATGAAGGAACAAGTGACTGAAAAAATCTTAATTGTAAGCTTAAAATCCATGAAACGAATAATGTGCACATGAATAACATGACAAGATGATGGATTGAATTGGAAATGCGATTACAAAGAAATTTAACAATTGATAAAGATATATAAGATCTAATCAACAAAGATAGAGAACACTTGAGACAAGTTTTTCTGAGAATAGTTGCTATTGTTAGCTTTCTTAGTAAAAATAATTTGGAATTTCGTGTGAACAATGAAAAAATTTATGAAGAAGACAATGAGAATTTTTTAGGAATAATTGAAATGATCGTTGTCCAGTAATAAAAGAACACGTCCGTCGTATTCAAGAGAAGGAAATTCACTATCATTATCTTAGTCTTGAAATTCAAAATGAATTCATACTCATGTTGGCCGGTGAGATCAAAGTGCAATCATTAGAAAAATTAGAGGAGCAAAATACTTTTCTGTTATACTTTATTGTACACCTGATATAAATCACGAAGAACAAATGTCTCTTATAATACGATGTGTACATATCACAAGAAGTCCAGTTAAGGTAGACAAGTTCTTTTTAGGATTCCTTAAGGTAGATGATACATCTGGGAAAGGATTAGATTTCTACAAACACTTGAGCTTGATATAAGTAATTTAAGAGGTCTAGGTTATGATAATAGTTCTACTATGAAAGGGAAATATAAAGGTGTGCAAAAAAGAGTATTAGAAATAAATCCTAGGGCTTTTTACATACCATGTGGTTATCATAGTCTTAATCTTGCATTGTGTGATATGGAAAATTCTTGTATAAAGGGTAGATCTTTTTTTGGAGTTGTACAATGCTTGTATGTGTTGTTTTATCTTCTACAAAGCGATGGAAAGTTTTGTAAGATAATGTGGAAGGCCTGACACTTAAACCACTATCACAAACATGTTGGGAGAGTCGAGTTGAAAGTATTAAAGCAATAAGATTCCAAGTTCCACATATAAAACTTGCTTTAACTCACTTGATGGAAACATGTGATGACCCTAAGACATTTAGAGATGCTAAAAATTTGACATCTAACTTCATGGATTTTGAGTTTTTGTTTAGCATTGTTATCTATTATAATATATTGTATGCTATTAATAGAGTGGGAAAAATATTGCAAAGTGGGGATATGGTTATTGATGTTGCTATTAGTCACTTGAAAGCACTCATTTCTTTTTTTGAAACTTATAGAGAAACTGGATTTGAATATGAGATAGTAGAAACTGGATTTGAATATGAGATAGTTATTGCTAAAGAAATAGCTCATCAAATGGAAATTGAACGTACATTTTATGAAAAGCATATTATTCCTAGAAATAAGCAATTTGATGAAAATTTCAATGATCAGATCACATATTCAGCTGAAGAAACTTTTAGAGTTGAATATTTCTTATATATAGTTGACCAAGCAATTTTTTTGCTAAAGTGTAGGTTTGAACAACTTCAAAAGTATGAAGATACTTTTGAATTTTTATTGGATTTAAAAAAATTACATTCTGCAAATGATGATTGTTTGAAACGTTCGTGTGATGATCTCGAAGAATTTTTTATGCACAACATGGATGTTGGTATTGATGGGCAAGAGTTATTTTTAGAGCTCATAATTGTGAGATATTTACCAATGAAGACCACAAGGGGAATCGAGGTGTTGGACTATCTAAAGACAATGGATAATTGTTTTTTAATGTGTGGATTGCTTACAAGATATTATTGACAATACCAGTTATAGTTTCTTCTGCAGAGAGAAGCTTCTCAAAGTTGAGGTTGCTAAAATCTAATATTCAATCAACAATGTCACAAGAAAGACTGAATGCATTGGCGATGGTGTCGATTGAAAAACGTGGGTTAGAGCATATTGTAAAAAGTGGATTAGAGAAAATTGATTGTAATAGATTTATTACTGATTTTTTATCTCAAAATGCTAGAAGAATATATTTAAAGTGAACTTTTGAAAATTTTAAACTGCTATTATTGTAGTTTTGAATATTTTTATTCAATGAAAAACATTATCTATAATCATTGTGTGTATGTGAGTGTGTGTGTGTGTGTGTGTGTGTGTGTGTGTGTATATATATATATATATTTGTGTGTGTGTGTGTGTGTGTGTGTGTTTTAAACTATTTATCAAGGGACCCATTTAAATTTTAGCCTAAGGCCCCCAAAATCTCATGGTCGACCCTGCTTGGGTAGGCTATTGGGGTGTTCTCCACCTTTCTTCATTAGATGGCTAGTTGGTGAGTGTGTTTTGGGTAGGCCCTTGGGGTGTTTTCCGCCTTTCTTTTCTGGATGGCTAGCTTGTGCATGTACTTTGGGTAGGCTCTTGGAGTGTATCGCTCCTTTATTGGGACGATGACAAGTTGGTGTATGCGCCTTGTGTAGGCTCTTAGGGTGTTCTCCACCTTTCTTCGTTGGATGACTAGTTGGTGAGGGTGTTTCAGCAGGGCTCTTGGGGTGTTCTCCGCCTTTCTTTGCTGGATGGCTAGCTGGAGCATGTGCTTTGGGTAGGTGCTTGGAATGTATCCCTATTTTCTCAACTGGATGACTAGTTGGTGTGTGCGCCTTAGGTAGGCTTTTGGGGTGTTCTTCACCTTTCTTCGTTGGATGGCTAGTTGGTGAGTGTGTTTTAGGTAGGCTCTTAGGATGTTCTCCACCTTTCTTTGTTGGATGGCTAGCTGGTGCATGTGCTTTTGGTAGGCTCTTTGTGTGTTCTCCACCTTTCTTCGCTGGATGGCTAGCTGGTGCATGTGTTTTGGGTTGGCTCTTGGATTGATCTCCGCCTTTCTTTGCTGGATGGCTAGCTGATATATGTGCCTTGGGTAGGCTCTTGGGGTGTTCTCCGCCTTTCTTAGCTAGATGGCTAGTTGGTGAGTGTGTTTTGGGTAGGCTGTTAGAGTGTTCTCCGCCTCTCTTTGTTGCATGGCTAGCTGGTGTGTGTACTTTGGGTAGACTCTTGGAGTGTACTCTTCCTTTTTTTGCTGGATGGCTTGTTGGTGCGGGTGCTTTCGGTAGGCTCTTGGAGTGTTCTACACCTTTTTTTCTTGGATGGATAGTTGGTGCATGTACTTTGGGTTGGCTCTTGGAGAGTTTCTCGCCTTTCTTTGCTACATGGGTAGTTGGTGTATGTGCTTCGGATAGGCTCTTGGGCTGTTCCCCACCTTTCTGTGTTGGATGGGTAGCTGGTAAATGTGCTTTCGGTATACTCTTGGTGTGTTCTCCTCCTTCTTTTGTTGAATGGGTAGCGAGTGCGTGTGCTTTCGATATATTCTTGTGTTGTTCACTATCTTGCTTCGATGGATGGTCGGATGGGGGGTGCGCTGCCAAAGCACCACTAATGATCAACATGGCCACTAGGGTGAAGAAGGTGTTGAGCCTTACAGCCATTGTTTGGGACCACTTGTGATGTACACTAGTTTGTGTTGTTGTGATTTGTAATGATGTTGAATGGCTGACGTTCAACATTTTATAGGGTGATGAAAGGACAAAAGATTGGGTATTCATTTATAGTCTAATTGAAATAACTTCGGAATTAAATGAAGTATGTTTCATATGAATTTAAATGCCATAAATTATCGTGCAACTGAAGTTTAGTTTTATCTTATGTTTATCTGTAATAATTTAATTAATTGGAACTAAGTTTAAACATATAATCATGTATGTGTGTTTTACCCCATAAATCGAATTGAATAAATAATGTTATATATAGCTTTTTTGTTCAAATTAAATAGTAATTAGTAGATAAACCCCTAATATTAATTAATAAAAATAGTGGTATATAGTTACTAATGTATTCACCTTTTAATAACATGTAGGAATCAAGTCAACTTAAATTTGAGGATATTTTGGTACACAATATTACGTATTACTAATTAGTACAAAACATAAAATTTTATCTTTATTTCTACTTTAATATTGTTTAGTATTTTATCGCCTACCTTGTCAAAGTAGTCACTATTCTCTTATTATAAGATATCTTGATTGAATTAATTTGTTTGGGAATTAAGAAATGATGAGTACAAGGCCTTGTTGCATAGAAGTTGGCACGTTTTTACATACAATGAAAATATATACACATAGGAATTCGACATACTGTTTTGAGTGGTACGTCTACAAAATCTAAAGTTTAACTATAAATTCTCGTGATCTAATAAATACTATCTCTTAGTTTGTTCTAGAATATTAGTTTTTTATCTTGTATATATATCATTTGTGACACGGGAAAAGGGCATGTGCAACTACCACTACAGCAAGTGAGAATGGATCAAGACTTCCAGTTGAATAAGTGTTGAAAGATATATATTCTTTTTCTTTTTATATCTAGATTGATGGAAAAATAATAATTAGAAATTGGTAGGAAACATTTAAACAAAAACTCTACAAACGAGCGAAAAGAAATAGAATTTCGTGAACAATGTGGATATCATTTGAAAATGAGCAGTTCAAATAGAACTGAACTTTCAATCAATCGTGAGACTTGGGATGCTACTAATGAAGACATAGTCTCTAGACTCAGACTCGCTTCCAACGGTGTCTTAGTTTTAGTAAATTGAATTTATGTGAGGGTTGTGGTTAATGGAGGCACACAACAATGAATAGCGGACAACATGAATATCTAGCCGTGGATATATGCGAGGCTAAACCTATTTAAGAGTGTTGGGCTTACATGTGATTGTTTGCCTCAACTGGTCAAACATTATTTTTATCCACTCATTTTGTAGAACCCATAACTTATAAGCACTTAAAATATAATTTCAACAACACCTAACATGCGCTCACATAATTATATTATATGAAAATAATTTTTACTGAATCTTAGATTGCTATCATATTTCTGTAGTATGTAGACAAATATATAATTAATAACTAGGGTTGGGCTTGAGAGTAAAGTTTTGGGGTTTTTCCGTTAAGGGTTAGGACTTCAGTTGACTGAGCCCTAAAAGGTCTCAACTTTGATGTTTCGTGGTTCGTGTTCTAATCTTGATAATCTCAATAACAATTGATATAATAGAAAATAAAGGGTAGTGGAGAGAGGAGGAAGCAGATTTTAGAGCAGTTGTTGCTTACAAAACATAATCAGAAACAACAAAATGTCAGAGTGAAAAAGTTGCGACTGGTTTTGGGATACATTACTAATGAATTAACCAATGTTCAGAAAATCAGACCGGCCATTGACCCGAAAAAAGGCAGCAGGTCTAGGGTCAAAAGGTCAAACCGGTTTCAATTAAAAAATTAAAAATTAATCCAAAAATCTCATAAAATTTGTTAAAATAAGTTATTTGAAAATAAGCCAATATTTATAGACAAAATTACTCACAAAACTTGGATTTAAATAGACTTTTCATAGTTTCAATTAAAAAATTAAAAATTAATCCAAAAAATGAAGAACAACTAAAGAAAAAGAAGAACAATGGGAGAAGTGAGAAAGAAATAAAAAATGAGTGATTTTGCCTTAAAAAATTTTCGAACCAGAAAACCATTAAAATTGGACCGATTCTATTGGTTTTCCCAATTCAACCGCTAAAAATCCTAGTTTTCGGTCTGATTTTCTATTGGCTAGTTAAATTGGAAGACCAGACCAGTTTTGCAACCGGTTCCTAGTTTTCCCGGTTGAACCGGCCGGTCTTGTCCAGTTTTCTAAATACTAGAATTAACTGTGGAGGTTGCAGGGTTGCCGAAAATTATGAGTCTTATGTTTGGCAGTCAAATATACTTTTATCCACATATTTTGTAATATCCACAACTTACCACCCACTTATTATTAATACATTGAATAGAAATCACAACTTATACGTGCTTAAAAAATAATTTCAATGCTACCAAACATGAATATATGGTGATTGGGGGTGACCTCGTGCATCGAGTAACCTGCTGAGAGTGATCCGTGAAACTGCACCCACCTTGGTTTTCATAATTTCATATTGAAGACCAATGTCTATGGTGCCAAGGCAGAGATAATTTTCTCTTCACTGGACGAAAGGAATATTACTATAATACAAATTCCACTGTGGCTTGTGATTTTATCTAATTCCAATAAAAGCTGCTTTTTCACTTGATGTTTAGTGGAGTCGTTGATCAAATTTTCATTCTTGATCATTTTTAATATATTTCTATAGGAAATAAGTTAAAGTGAACATGTGAGTAATTGGGTTAAAAATTTCGACTTTACTAGGATTTAATAATCATTTTTTTTTTGGTTGGTAATTTGGATTCCTGGGGCTGTTATGAATTTCAGAATAAGTTGAAAATAACATTAATTGTGTTTGATTGTTTAATTGTAGTTAGTTAATATGGATAATAATTGTGAATATGTAAAGCTTCTGAGTTGTCCATGATCTTGTGCAAGATAAAAAGGAAAGGAAGGAGGGTAAAATTGGCATTTTGAAGAAGGATATAGAGCAAATTCAGAAGCTAGAAGCTATGACTAAGTGTAAACTAATTAGAAATTTTCTTGTGAGAAATTGTTATTGCTTCTTTTATTGTAAATTTTCCTTAATTTTCCAAGAATCCTTTACCTCGCTTTCAAGATGAAAAGTTTTATTACATTGCTTTCAAGCAAGGAACACGCTCAAGACAAGTATTTCAAGTTTTGTTTGTTTATTTTCTTGCCTCTGTGATGGAATCAGAAATGTTTTCTTAGGGGGCCAAAAAATTTCTCTGAAGACAAGTATTTTCTTGCAAAGCATTTTTCATATTGAAAAAAGGTCAAACGACAAGTTAAAAAAGGAGCAAAATGTGGTTGTTCGAAATGAATTTAATAATATTATTTTTTATCTTATAATTCTCATTTTGACATCACATCTTTCGTCTTATTTTTGGACTATGTTTTTCACTTGTTGGATAAGTTCTTGATATCGTTTCGAGGTATTCAAGGAAAACTTCGCAAAACATCTTTTAGATTGAAAATTCAACAGCTAGAATGGATATAATAATCTGATATTTTATCTTTTAATTAACATCACATCTTTCATCTTATTTTTGGATTATGTTTTTTTTCACTCGTCAAAGTAGGTTCTTGTACCATTTGGAAGTATCCATGGCAAGTATCATAACGTATGTTTTGGATTCAAATCAACAAGCCAAATATGGCTGTTGGAAATGGATTCAATAATCCGATTTTTATTTTTAATTTTTATTTTGGCGTCACTTCTTTCGGCTTATTTTCAGGTTATATTCCTTCTCTCGTCGGTATTAGTTCTTGGTACCGTTTCAAAGTATTCATCAAAAACTTCGTAACACATCTTTCGGAATGAAAATACGTTAAATGACGAGATCAAAATAATAAGCCAAATAAGACTGCTAAAATTAGATTTAATATTCTCATTTCGTTTTCATTTTAAATCTCAATTTAATTAAAGTTCTACTTGATATCAATTTTACTCGTTTAACTCATATAATTAAATATAAAAATATAAAGAAATTTTGAGTGTTGTAACATGTTCTAAGTAATTTTTTTACTAAAAAAATTAGAAGGAGTAAAAAAAATCTAAAAAATTGGGGGCTTAGGACCCTAAGGCCTCCCTTAGCTCCGCCAATTCTTTCCGAGTCAAATATGTTCTTAATGTTGTGATCGATTCTTAATTTAATTTTCAATTTTTTTTTTCACGAGGTGGATCTACAAGAGATTTACTAAATTGAGATTCTAGTAATAAAGTTAATTATGATTATATAATACCTGGTTCTAGTGCTATTTGTGTCAATTTTTGTTAGACTCAAAGAAGCCCAGTTGTTCTGGGTTAACCCTAGTCAATATCAAGGTCCTTTTCCCCAGTTAAATCTCTCAATGTTGTAAATATTTCATAGAGGAAATTACATCCATTACTAAGTATATACAATATATTGTTAAATTTACTTTTTTAATATTTTTATTCTGAAAATACTGGGTATTATTTATATATTATTATATATATATGTATATAATATAATATTAACAAAAAGGAAACATAATATTGTATCCCAATTAATTTCGGGGAGAGAGAGAGAAAAAAACTGTCGTAGAGAAAACTACTATACTCAGCTTCACAATCCCTCTTCAGCACATCCATATCGCCGACATTGTCGCCAACCGTATAATCTTATCTCTTTAATCTCTAGGGTTCAGTCACTATGTGAAAACCTAACCCCCAATGTGCAGAAATCTTAGTCGCTGGAGAAAGATACCCAACATGGATACGCCTACTCGCAAATGACTCGGTCAGTGGCAAAGAAGGAGTCGTCTGACTATGTGAAGAATCCTGCATTACATTTGAAATAGAAAGTCATTTCCCTTGACACGCCCACTCCTACAAAAGATTCAATCTTTGAAAAAAACAAAAATCCACATGATGAAGCAAGTCAATGTTGGGTGAATTTATAATTTGCAATGAATGTTGCGATGAACGTTTCGAAATCAATTTTTAAGTTGATGTTAATCGGTTTTGGATAAAATTGCTTGGCAATTTACTGGAGATTTTGAATCCTAAATTTGGAACTTGTATAATTTCTTACGTTGCTTGTGAATTTACTGTAGATTTGTCAAATTGGTCGATTTAATAGACAACACTTCAATTGCGGAATAAAAGTAGTATTAGTGTTCTATGGTTATATGTTAAAATCTGATGTTGCAATCAATGTTACAAATTCTATTTTCCATCCCTTTTATTTTCACTCATACCAAATGTTGGACATGTTAGTGTCTTCGGTCTAAAGATATTATTTTTGTTCCGTGTGCTTCATAAATCCTTTTAACTATGTTGCTTATATAATAAATTTGGGATGTTGGCGATTATTTGACAGTTATTATACAGACACCTCACCTTTTCTTGGTTATTGTCCTTCCCAAATTACTATTGGAGTATTTTGCGAACAGTGGGTCTTACAAGGGATGAGATTATTAATGTCACTTGTAATTTTTCCTTTTCTGCATTTCCATCCCCCCCCCCACCCCCACCCCCTTCAATGTAGATGATGTTTCGACCTATTGACATTTTAACAACTATATATAACCTAATTTACAATTATTACTGTTACATGTCCTGATTGAAATTTCGATTCATAGCCAAGGAAATTACAAATTCTAATCACAACATCCACTTTGTACAGTGGATTGAATACTTCTAATCTAGATTTTAGCACCTCGTTAATAGGGATATAGTCTTCTTTAACACATTTTTATCCCTAAAAACCCTCCCTGAAGAAATATTGTTCAAGTCTGGGTGTCCAATAACAATTTTGTCTTCCTGAATATCAACTTTTGGCAACTCTGGAATTGTTTCACATACACTAGAAGCAAACATATAGATAACACAAGTTGTTACCTGAGTAACTCGTTAATGAATGAGAATTTAGGTTTTGTTGCTCTAGTGTTTCCATCTCATGATCACCCGAAATATCTAAAGTATGTATTGACGGTACATTTTCCAATGAAGATATAACATCAATTTGCAGTGGGTAACTCGTTAGATTCTGATCCTTTCTTTTAAGCTCCAAACAGAACATCAATGTGTTGTCATTCATTATCTTCATTGAAGACAGGCACCCAACTACTTCATATTGTATAGATAGCACTACTCGTTTATCAAGTTTCAATACGGACATTATCAAATCAACGAGTTCTATATAAGTACAATATATTGGGACAAGGATTCGTGTACTTTCTCCATTGAAATTGATGAAAATATTTATGTTATCCATATCTGTCAATATCATGGTAATAAATCAATTAATAACAGATACATTGAAACAGATTTTGTGACACCAATTACAACATTTTATTCAAAGAGACAATGCAACCTTTTTTGTAGCATTGTTTCCAACAGATTAATCACAAATATACTGAAACAGATTTTGTAACACCGCTTGCAACATATTAGTATAAATAGACAATGAAACATTGGTGTAACACCGATTGCAACAAATTAGTAACAGAGACAATGCAACCTATTTTGTAGCATCGCTTGCAAATACTAAAACAGATTTTGTAGCATCGCTTGCAACATATTAGTATACATAGACAATGAAATGGTGTTGTAACATCGCTTGCAACAAATTAGTAACAGAGACACTGTAAAAGATTTTGTAACATCAATTGCAACATATTAATAACAGATACAATGTAACATATTTTTGTATCATCGTCAGCAACAAATTAAGCTAAAAATGCAATGAAACAGTTTTATAACACTGCCAGCAACAAATTAGTATCAGAGACACTGCAAACTATTTTGTAGCATCATTTGCAACAGCTTAATGACAGAGACAGTGCAACTGATTTTCGTAACATCGTTTCTAAGAACATGGGATTAGAGAATGCAGAAAATTGTTTACAAAAGACTTATAACATAATTTTTTCTCAACACTTATTTGTAGTGTCTACATAGTTTCACAAATCTTAATAACGAGTTTCATTCGAAGCAATTGTGTTATAAATGAATATCGATTCTTCAACAATTACAAGAACAAATAAGAAATATTATTAATATAGCTATTGCAACTGATTTCGTAACATCGTTTGCAACACCGTAATAACGGATTTTGAAAATGGTCAATGGAATTTGTAACATCAAAAGTGAAGCGCAAAGTATAACAATGCAATCCACATGTCTAATGATACACAAGGAAACGAACTAGGATGGAAACGATGTTACATTCTAAATGAGATCTCTTATTTGTAACATGGTGTTAATATGACACAATACAATTCAACATAAACTTTGTTAAATCATACCGGAATATGGGGATGTTATCGCCGGACAAGAAGTTGCAGGAAGGAAACAATTTGCAGTTGGCTGAGACGAATGCAGTTTGTTTTCATGGAGGAGAGATGTTGAAAAGATTAGGATTGATTATGATTTTTAGTCATAAATAGAATCCTAATTAATATGGTAGACTGGAGTGAAATGTGGCTTCTGTTACATACAATTACATAGATTTGAAAATAAATAAAAAAGGAAAAAAATGACACCTCATCCAGTATTCATGTATTTTAAAACATGTAACAGTTTTTATATAAGTACTAACATAATTTGGCTTATTGATGAAATTTTCCCTATTTCATATGGGTTGTAAGAGACCCACTATCCATGGCCCATCAGAGACAATTTTCTAAATTTGGATTTTTTTTTTCCAATATTGTATTTATAATCGTGATTATGATACTCTTGCTTATTCAAAAAGTCAATTTTACAGATGTCTTCCCATGTTCGAGGCACTTGAAAATTTTAGCGCATATTCTCTTTGTTGTTTTTAAACTGTTTTCAATTTTTAATATCTTCAAGATCAAGCATTGTTTTCTTCGTGGGTTTTAACTTTCCCACTATATTTAATAATGTACCAACCACACTATTACAAATATTTTCTCAATATGCATGATATCTAGGTTATGTCAAAGGAGAAGCTTATGCCAATATTCCAGTTCGAAAAAAATACTTCTGGCTGACGTTTCTGTTTTTACCATCATAATGCTTGTGCTTACATGATATTTTGTTGTGAACGTGCTCCGATTGTCTCAATGTCTTTGCCATTCAAAAATTTTGGTCATTGCCTATTTTTGAAAAACCTATTAAATTTCTTGTCTTTACGCCAACGATGACCAGTATGTAAGTACCATCTATGACCCATATAACATATATTATTTCTTATTGTGAGCGACATTGTGTCTTTATTACAAGCTGGGCATGCATCGTATCCCTTTGGAGTCCAGATCAATTTTCCATTAGCATGAAGGTCATTTATTGTCCATAGAAGTGCATGCATGCGAAACATTTTTCTTTCTTAGATTTTGCAACTCATTATTCTTGTTTCCCACAACTCTTTTAGCTAAACCATGTGTAGCTTTATGCTTTAACAAAGCAACCGAAGCTGACATCTTTGTGTACGATTTACAACCTGGATATAAAGGAGTTTCAAAATCACCAACTATACTTTCAATCTCCTTCTCTCTTCCATCAGGAGGGTTATCGACTACTTTATCATGTTGCACATAAAAGTCCCTGAACATCCTATATGTGTCAGGCATTTCTACATCGGCCAAATTTGTTTCACTTGGGCGTTCTCCATGAAATACCCAAGTAGTATATGTAGGATCCATACCTTTAATGACCAAATGTTCATACACTATATCAAAGTGGTGATGCTTTAGATTTCTACACTTAACACATGGGCATCCAATCATATCTGAATTTAAATATTCATGAGCAAGATCAACAAAATTCCGTGCACCATCTCTATATTGTTCTGAAAATCTACAAACAAATTTTATGATCAGTAATAAAATAAGATGTTTCAATTTTATAATTAAAAAATTCATGAGATTTTATTTATCAAAATAACCTTGATAAGTGCACCCATTCTTTGTCCATTTCAAGCAATGAATTATCCAACGACAATGAAATTTCAAGCTGTGCAGCAAAAATCTGACTGGGTCAACTGAAGAAGATAAAATTGGAAAGAAGATAAATATCATAAATGAAAGATAAAAATTGCAAAAAGGTGCATTAATACAACTAGTTGCAACTTTTGTGTTTTGTCCTTGATATCTTTTTGTAGTTGTGAAGTTGCTATTTATGGTTTTTATGCATTGAACTAAGTGGGATGTCCGAGTTTTCTAATTATTGCACTTGTAATTGGAGTAATTTGATATTCTGTTATTTCAAGATGAATCCAGAATCTTTTCTGGAATCCTGATGGGAATGGCTGGAGTGGATAGCCATACTGAATTTATACACCTATGTTATGAATTAACTGAATTCATGCATTATCTTTACAGAGTATATATTTTGCTCCCGTGATATACGAGTTCGGTTTCCACATCTGATTACATTTTTTTCACCCTTCTAAATGATTACAGGACTAAGAAAGATGTTACACCTATGGGTGGATTTCCTCACTATGGAGTGGTCAAGGATTATTTTTTGATGATCAAGGGTTGCTGTGTTGGTCCTAAGAAAAGGGTTGTTACTCTTCGTCAGTCTCTCCTCAACCAGACTTCTCGCCTTGCCCTTGAAGAAATTAAGCTCAAGTTCGTTCGGGATTTATATATAAAATAAAATAAACCATCAATCCTATAACTAGGAGCACTATTTATCTCCATATCACCCACGGCCTACTAAATAGCTAAAAGTACTAATAACAATCCACATTACACCATAGACTAATTCAAAAAATAAATAAAATATGAAAAGTACAAAATAAAATAAAACCATAACACAAATCCTCCCTGTACAGATTATGATTAGAACTCATGCAATAATCTGAAAAAATGATAGAAATTTGTGAAATGGATAGAGAGGCAAAAACAATTTTCAAAATAGAATTTGGAAGAATAATTGTAAATCAAGACACTGACGTGATTCGAAACGAAAATTTGTACAGGTCTTGCTTCAGCGAAAAAAACCCATCTGCAAAAATTTCAAATCAACATCTTAATATTTCAAACGACACAAAAACAGAGACACGCAAGTACATAATAAATAAATTAAATCAAAATGAAAATGAAAATGATGGCTGAGTTCTGACCTTGTTAACCATGGAAACAACAGCTTCAACAATCTCTCCCTTGAAGAGTCGAAACACAACGCATTGATACTTCACCGGAAATGTAACGTAGCCGGTGCCATCGCGAATTAACCCTTTACCCACACTTTCAATGCCAGTGATCGCCACAATGAACCCGTGTCGGCCGCTGTTCAAATCAAATCAAACCCATGAGCAAAAATTAAATTTCATCCATTAATCATTTGCTTGATTTTGTAAAAATTAAATCACATTCACATTACAATTCAAGAATCTGAATAACCTCCGACCTCTAAAACAAACAATTTGATTACCTGTATCAGATGTATGATTCTCCAAAATATCACTGTGACTTCGAGTCGGTGAATAAGCCTTTCACTCTCACCGATGATATGGAGAAAGAAATGGGTGAGTTCAATTCGTGGTGGGCGAGTTCAAGGCGAGTTCAATTCGTGGTGGAGTTTCACAGATTATCAGGATTTTCACAGTTTCATTTCGATTTTGGGTTGGAGCCAAGAATATGTGTTTCGCGGGTCTGAGTTTCACACTTTCACGCGTTTATTTCACTTAAAAATGGGCCAAAGTTTTAGCAACGTTCATAAAACGTTGCCCAATAATGAATTTTTGGCAACACACTATGCACGTTGCAGTATATCCAAAATACTGCTTTTTAACAACGTGCGCGAACGTTGTGAAATATTCTATTTTTTTGACAACGGTCTTTGACCGTTGTTAAATGTCAAAATAAATTTTTTTTTTTGCAACAGACAATGAACGTTGCAAAAGGAGACATTGGCAACATTCATTTAAATATTGTTGCCAAATCTCAATTGTATTAACCAATGGCAACATACATTTAATGATTGTTGCTGTAAACCATTTTTAGCAACAAGCAATTAATGAATGTTGCTGTTTAAATGTTGCAAAAGGCTATTTTTGTTGTAGTGTAGCTAAGTGGTCTTAAAAACACATCCATGTCCTTAATGGAAGCATTTGGTCCAGGAATTAATAAAGTCATCATGAAGAAGGACTATTTCATACATTTCCAGAGAGCTAAGTTATACGAGACTAGGATTACGTGCCACAAACTGTATGCATTGCTCATATTTCGAAAAGGGTTAAACCCATTTCATGCCATACCCAATCTAACATTTCTTGGATTGCTTGCAAATGATAGATAACATTTGTCAAAATGCTTTCAAGTCTGCAACTGCTGGATGTCTTAAAATTCCTTCAGTATCAGAACGTCTTTCTTTATGCCATCTCATATCCTTTGCAATATGCTTCAATGTGTATAAGCATTTCAATCGATGTGCAGATTGAAAGTAACACATAGTCTTATGAGCAACATTTTTTCCTTCATCATACTATTTTTCCGCCTACTTTATCCACATATTGGATGTTTGTCTAATTCGTCATTCTATTTCCAAAATAAAGACAATTATTTTTGCAAACATGAATAGAGCCATATCATAATCCCAAAACAAGCAATTGTCTTTGCTTCATAATATGAAGTGGGAATTCTTGACCTTTCTGGAAACACGTCCTCTAAAAGTTTGAGCAGCATATCAAAAGATTTGTTGCTCCACTTATTTAGCACCATGAAGTGCATTAGATTTACCAAGAATTTAATGCAGAAAATTTGGTGCAACCAGGATACAAACCTCTTTCTGCATTGTTCAACATATCATCAAACTTATCTCATTATTCTGATAATCAACAGCCACATTATGTGGCCCATCATTGTTTCGTTCCAATTGATCAAAACTTGGCCCAATAAGATCATGTATTACATTTACCATTGGATCATCTCGTTCCGTTACTAATCTCATCGTTGCCACTAGGACTTGTAGAATTAGAACTAACTACGAGGAATTCTTCTCCGTGAAATATCCACGTTCAATAACTAAGTTGAAAGCCATGCATCAATAAATGAAATGAAATTGTGTCTAAATCTTGGAATATACCATTTACACACGAGCAACATGGACATCGAGACTTTCCATATTGGTTTCAATAATTCCGAGCTCTTTCAATGGAAAACATAACCCTATTTTTATATTCAGCTGATAATCGATTTTTCTCCAATGTCCAACTCTTGTCAACCGATAATATTCAACATGCGCAATACAACCATAACAGGGGATAAAGTGTGAAAAGATGCTTTATATCATATTACTTAGAACATTAAGGCATAATATTAAGCCCAATGTCAGCCTCAAACTTGCCGAATCATTTTTGAATAAATAATGCTAAATTGGATGACCATAATCATATATCCTACTTCTTAAATCTGTGATGCACGCAATAAGAGACTCAATAAGTAGAAACCATACAAGGAAAAAACATCTGGAATAATGTGGGGTTCATAGACACTATTATTCAGTCAATAGTACCTTTAGATACTATATTGCTTAATTTGGCTGAGTTAGTAGGGCATAAAGTATCATGCCAGAATGAGCCAAAACCAAGGTTAGGAATGAAAATAGAAATTTAGAACCATCTAATTCTATCTCAACTCTAGAATTTTGCAGCAGGAGCATCCTGTAATAGCCTAAATATTGATGATTTGGTGAACCAATTATGAGTGAAGACCATTAGTTATATATAGTTTTTATTTGTTGCTTGCAAGTCTAGAGTTTGTACATGTTTAATGTGCTTGATTATATGACATACTATGTTATAATAGCCTTCACCTGGTTTTGAATGTGACTGGTAATTCATTAATATGGGACCTACTTTATTGTAAGGTCACCATCTTTTGGGGTAGTTTACAACTATATTGCAAAACATTTCTTCATTATTCCTTGTTAAAACGATATAGTTAACATACTTTGGCACTTTATATTATAACCTTTCTAAAGTTCTTCTACTCCAATTATCATCTCTCTGTATATGAAAATTTATGCTACATCAAACTAACTTCTGGACAACTATTTTTCATAATGAAAATATGCAAGTCCACAAGTTGATGAATTTCATGTATCAGATAGAGACATATTTAACACGAATATGGAAAAAGAAAGACTTGGTAGATGTGAGGCTAACTGGCGGGAAATATATTTTGTCATACCATCGACCTCTTTAATTTTTAAACCAGTTTCACTGCTTTGAATCTCGTAGATTTCCCTTTTATTTACTTCAGTCCTAAAAGATCGATTCCTCTATTGTGAATGGTCAGTTTGCTTTTGAAAGAAGCTCCAAATTGTTGAATTTTTGGACATGAGTTGTCCACCACTTGTGGTCATCAACCATTCTTAAATGTGTGGTGGCAATCCCCCTAACAAATCGTGGCATATGTGCCATTTTTCATAGCTGTGATGCGGACATTTTTTAAGCAACGCATTAAATCTCTACCAAACTTCATAAAATGTAAAACTATTAGTCTTATGAACAAGAAAATATTTACTCAAAAATTTCTTTGTGAAAAGCATTAGTCTTATGAACATGAAAATATTTACTCAAAAATTTAGCAACCATATGCTCACAAGATGTAAAACTATTAGCATGTAAATTATTAAACCATGATCTAGCTCTATGTTCCAAAGAGTGTGGGAGTAACCAAAGTTTTACATTATCTAAACAAATATTCTCATACTTAAATGTCTCAAACACAACATAAAAATCAATTAAATGATTATAAGGCCCTTACTATCCAGATCATAAAAAGATCGGAGAAAATTAAGTACACTCGATTTTAACTCAAAATTCTCAGCAGCAACTTGTGGATACTGAATGCACGAGGTGCTCAAATTTGCCAATGGGCTAAAATAATCACTAAAAGGTTTCTCTTCAATTTCGTCGCCCATATCAATTTTTACTTCGTTATCCTCAATTGCATCTAAGGTTGCAGCTTGCTTTCTCTTGTGGAAAGTGCGTTCAATTTCACTGTCGATAGATTCTAACTCATCAGGTGCTAAAGAACTGCAACCTAGCATGCACTATTTTTTTGCTTTTTATTCAAAGAAATAAAAAACGAAATTATAACTATTCAAATATAAAATTAACTAAGATTGAATTACTTTCAATGACGCTAAAAACTTGTTGTCAAATTTTAAATAACTCGCAAGTGTACGAATAAATTTGAGTATAGAAAAGCAAGCTATGAGATCATTCTCATAGGAAGTGCAATTGAAAAAGTTGATAGAATGCATAATGGTTATATAAATTGTATTGTTTCCTCATATTTCGATGATTACAATTGGTTAAGTTTTGAATTTTGATTGCATTTTGTGTTTTGTGGAATATATGAAGGAGTTGGATCGAGTTGGACTCAATTTCACAAGTTTTAGAGAGGAGAATTGAAGCTCGAAAAGATGCACAATGCACAAGCGAACTTTGCGTAAGCCGTGGACATGCCTTACTGACTCGAGCAGCCAAAGTCTACATGCACGAATTTAAAAAAAAAAAAATAGTGGAACGACTACAAAAAGAGATCCTATTTGATTTATACCTATCTCTAGAAGGAATAGGAATATTTTTAATGGATTATTATATGTAATTTAAGGATTTTTGAATTTTTAGAAGGATAAGAATTATACTAGAAACAGGAAACTAAATCTTTCCTTTTTCTCTCTCCCCTTCCTCCTAGAAAAAGGGTTCCATCCTCTTCTAAAAACACGTTTTGCTCCCCTCTCTTATCTCTTAGGTTTTCTTGAATATTTTCATAGATTGCTAAATTTCTATTCCAGCATAAGGATAATTGAAATTTTGATTCTTCAAGAATTGTGAGATCGAATTAATTTTCATTGTTTTTCTATTCTTTCTCTATTTATACATCTTATGTATTTCTTGAAATTATTGTTTTGATTGATTATATACAAAGTGCACGTTGTTTGACTGTCAAAATGATATATCACAAATTAGAAATCTAAACCCGTAATTGTTTAGAAATTCTAATATTAGTGGTAAAATAATATAGTTGACTACAAATAGGGTTTTCAATTTGTGTTATGGAGATATATAATCTAGCTTAAATGAATCATGCTTGTGTATTTGTTGGTTAGAATTGGTAGTCTCTCTGGAGATTAGTGATCGATGTTGGTAAATTAAATCTTAAGATCGTGTCTATGATTGTTTATTGACAAGAAAAATAGTCATAGAGCGTCTCTTGATTATCGAGAAAGTAAGGAGAGATAGGTTGTTGGATCGTATCAATGACCATAACCAATTTGGTGAAAGAATAAAAGATTTTATTTTTGCATCAATGATCAATTCTCCGAATCAATTCTGAAATTATACATTGGGCTGGATATTTGACTACTATTGATCTCCTCTTTAATTTGCATTCTGGAAAAATTGCTTTAATATAATTTTCTTTAATTCACAATAATCAAAACCTCTCATTCTTTTATTGTTTAATTTTTCAAAAATTAAAGTTAACCAATCCCTGTGGATACGACCTTACTCACCGCTATCACAATTTATACTTTAAGAGCGAGAATTTATTATTTGTTGGATTCGACACCAATCAAAAGTCTAATTCAATCCTAATTACTTATTAATCTAACCTAGTTAAGTGAGATTGAGTTGAATGAAATTATTAAAACTAAAGACTAACTAAATTATTGCAAGATAACTATCCAAAGATTCGAGTGATACGAATTACCAGATTATTAGAATTCACCATTGTTTAACATAGAAATTATCCTATTATCGATTAATTCCCAAGATAGAACAAAAATTCGAAATCAATATATTGTCGTCTTAACAGATTTATCAATTATGTTCAAGTAAAAATAAATATAATTGGTTCATCTTAGCTTTGTTACCTCAACTAGTTAAGCATTCCCCGTATCAAACTCAATTCAAATAAAACAAAGAATTAAAGGTTTCGCATCCTAAGTATTCCATCTATCCAAAAATTGATAGCAAGAAAACGGAGAATTGAACTAATGTCACCATTAAAATATTTGTGCAGTAAGGACAAAACAGACTCCTATATGGTGAAATAATCAACATTTGTAACCTTCGGATACAGGGTGCCAGCCCACATACATTGGTTATGAACAAATTTATTAATGATCAAAATATAAGATGTCACACTTTGCTTCTCAACCCAAGCACCTAACTTATATTGTCAAGGGATCATTAACACTTATACTTGTATACTCAATATTAAATAAATGCAACAACAATAAATAAAAACAAAATTTTATCTACTATTAAATTATTATTTTATTACAGTAAAAACTATACTATATGAACATACAACCAACAGCTTCTAGATTCCTTTGGAAGAAATAAGACATGGACTTCGAAAATCTCTATATGACCTAAAACAACCTTAGGGCTTGATTTCATAGATTTTCAAAATCAGCTCAAAAATATGGATATATTCAAAATCAAGCTTATTATACTCTATTTATGAAACATTTATTTTAACATCCTACTATTTTAACATTTCTAAATCTGTTGTTACTTAATTCTATTTACGTGATACTTTTAGTCAAATTCAGAATTGAACTTCATGTAATTAAAATATTCAAGTAATTAAGGGATTCTAACCCATAGTAATTAAAAGCTAGATTTTCTATCCTGTGTGGGTTTGAGGTCTAGTAGAACAAAAATAAAACAAAAGTCTTTCACGAGGGTCAACAATTCACAAAAATCGTAATTTTTACTAGAAGTTGAAACTCGTGTTTGATTGGGTAGAATACATGACTTTATATTCGACCTCAAAAATCGTGTTACAAATTTAAAAGTTGCGTCGGATCCGACCGGCTGGTTCAACTGGGAAAACTAGAAATCGATCGCAAAACTGGTCTAGTCTACCAATTTAACCTGGCATTAGAAACTGGACCGAAAATCGGGGTTTTTAGCAGTTGAACCAGGAAAATCGGTAGAACCGGTCCGGTGTTAATGATATTTTCTGGTTCAAAATTATTTTTGGCAAATCACTCATCTCTAATTTCTTCCTCATTTCTTTCCCATTTCTTTATTGTTCGTCTTTTTCTTCGGTTGTTCCTCTTTTTTTGTGAGATTTTTGGATTAATTTTTAATTTTTTAATTGAAACTTATGAAAAGTCTATTTGAAGCCAAGTTTTGTGTGTAATTTTGTCTATAAATGTTGGTTTATTTACAAATAAATTATTTTTAGAAATTTTGTGAGATTTTTGGATTAATTTTTAATTTTTTAATTGAAACCGGTTCGACCTTGGTTCGACTTGGTTCGACCTTTTGACCCGTGACCGGTTGCCTTCTCCAGGTCGATGTCCGGTCCGATTTTGTGAACATTGATTTTCATAAATCCTTTAAAGTGTCAATTTCTCTTCAATCTATGTGAGATGCATGAATATTTTGTTGACAAAATAATTTGTTATTTTCATCGTAGGACCTTGGCTGCTTGATGGTATGAAGTTTGAAATATTGAACGAGCTGCATGCTAGAATAATATCAGAAGTTTAGGATATCGACACCCGTAAAGAAGTAGAGGGAAAATGTGTCATCTTGGAGTTGGTAATATGTCTGTAATTAAGGGCCAATTTGATCTGTTTATCAAGATAAAAATTATTTGGATAATATTTATCCAAATAACAACTTTATCATTATCAAATTTAGTCAGCAAGGTATATGAATAAAAAAAAAAAGATATTGTTAAAAAAGTTAGTTTTTCAAAAAAAAAATGATAATTCGTACCTTTATTCTTAATTATATGAAAAAATAAATAAAAAATAAAAGAAAAAAATGAGTGCAAGGACGAAGGGAGGGGGCAATTATCTTAGGATATGGATGTCTAAAGATAGATTTGTTTTATATTATAAATGTTTTGTTCGTCTTTAAAAATAAATGAGTGAATCTGTATCCGAATAAAAAATTCCGTCCTTCTCTTTTTGAAGGTAAATTTTCTTCTAATTTTTGGTTTAAATTGTAATCCAGATAAAAGTGTATCCGAACATTAATTTTGTTCAAACAAAATCATGTAAAATTTATCTATTATCTTTAACTATTGACCATATATCAAACGAACCCTAAGTACACTAGTCAATGCCTTAATGCACCCAAGACAGTTTTTCAATGAAATTTGGTCATGCTTTTCATATACCAAACGACATAGCTAAGGTCTGAAATTTTAACATATTATAGTCTGTAGTCCCGAGTATTTATAGTTCACATCTTGTAATTTTTGGAGTACGTTGGGGTTGTCAAATAATTTGTGGCAATACCTATCTTAGTATAGGTAAAAACCTTCAATTTTAGAAGTAAATTTTTTTCCAATGTGCGCTTGTTTTTTTATTTTATTTTTTTTGCAATAGTTACATTTTTAAAAACCATTCAAGAGCACGGGTAAACTTATTTGGAGTCGTTAGACACTATTTAAAGATTATTTTAGTGTCCTCTGGGTTGAGAACATCTAGGGTGTTGCAACTTGATATCAAAGCATAATGTACATAAATGTTAAAATTTTATTTTATTTTATATGGTCTTTATTTTATAGTGTAAAGTTAAAAATTTAGAAGTTGAGGTTTTAGAATTCAAGTGTCGCTACTCGCCATCGCCGCGCTATGCGAACTTTAGGGTAACGCAGTTTGATAAGTTTCCTTTTATTTACAACGTAAATGAAACATGTATTTATAAAATTCTATATATGATTCATTTATGTTAAAATGTTACATTGAGTTGAAATTTTAAAGTGGATATTGAATTTTTGCACTATAAATGTTATAAAAAAAACTTGATTCAATTTTAAGAAAATTTATTTTAGTCCTCAGAATTAACTTAAAAGATAATAGAACCCACCCAATCGGACACTTCATAATTGGTATTTCAGACATGGTTCCACCAAGTAAGTATTATCTAGAACGCGCCGAGGCGGCAAGAAATGATTATATTAAGTTTGCTTCCGATACCGAGTGGTTGTTTGGCAATCATGTCGGTTCCAATAGGACACTATGTATCAGGGCGATGCACTATGGTTTAGTGACAACTGATGTAGAGTCTATTACTCATATGGGTGATTCACTAATTGCCCCGAGACAGTCGGTTTCCATAGAGATTTTGAGAGACCAGGATGAGGTCTACCACCCATATGTGGAGTATGACGTGTATTATGAAGCACTCAATTTAAATCGGGATGAGTATAGTCTATATAACGGTGGTCCCCACCTCATTACTGAGCCGACTCCAGTGGTTGACCCCGTTCATGAGCTCGCTCCAGTAGTTGAGCCGGTGCCTGAGCAATTTTTTGTTTTTGAGGCTGATCCATTTGTTGAGGTTGAGAAAGAGGATCTCGAGAAGGAGTCTGAGGCTGAGTCATGTATTACCTCATATGGTCGATGAAAATGTGTATCGACTACCGTGAGCCAAATAATTTGACAATCAAGAATAAGTCATGAGTTGAATAATTTGACGATCAAGAATAAGTATCCCCTTTCAAGAATTGAGGATTTATTTGATCAATTGAAGGGCGCTTCAGTTTTCTCAAATATCTACTTGAGGTCGGCTATCATCAACTAAAGATCAAGCCATCGGATATACCAAAGTCAGCATTTCGAACTCAGAGTGGGAATTATGAGTTTATTGTATTGCCCTTTGGACTAACAAATGCTCTTGCTGTATTTATGGATTTGATTAACCGAGTTTTACATCAGTACTTAGATCAGGTCATCATTGTGTTCATTGATGACATTTTGATATATTCAAGAATCCACAACAACATAAAGAGAATGAGGACAATATTAGAGACTATGCAAAGTAAAAAGGTGTATGCCAAATTCAAGAAATTTGAATTTTGGTTGGACCGAGTAGGATTCCTTGGTCAACTCAGTTTCATTGGATAAAGTATTTTTTTTTTTTTTTGTTGCAAGTTGTTTAAGCTAAAAGATGAATGAAACAATATTCAATTAGCAAATGAAGGAACAAGTGATTGGAAAAATCTTAGTTGTAAACTTAAAATCCATGAAACAAATAATGTGCACCTGAATAACATGACAATATGATGGATTGAATTGGAAATGTGATTACAAAAAAATTTAACAATTGATAAAGATATACAATATCTAATCAACAAAATAGAGAACACTTGACACAAGTTTTTCTGAGAATAGTTGCTGCTTTCTTAATAAAAATAACTTGGAATTTCGTGGAAACAATGAAAAAAAATTATGAAGAAGACAATGAAATTTTTTTAGGAATAATTGAAATGATTGTGGTCCAATAATAAAAGAACACATTTGTCGTATTCAAGATAAGGAAATTCACTATCGTTATCTTAGTCATAAAATTCAAAATGAATTCATACTCACGTTGGAAGGAGAGATTAAAGTACAATCATTAGAAAAATTATAGAAGCGAAGTACTTTTCTGTTATACTTTATTGTACACCCGATATAAGTCACGAAGAACAAATGTCTCTTATAATACGATTTATAGATATCTCAGGAAGTCTAGTTAAGATAGAAGAGTTCTTTTTAGGATTTCTTAAGGTAGATGATACATCTAGGGAAGGATTGTTTGGTGAATTACTAGATGTTATACTAACACTTGAGCTTGATATAAGTAATTTAAGAAGTCAAGGTTATGATAATGATTCTAATATGAAAAGAAAATATAAAGGTGTGCAAAAAAGAGTATTAGAAATAAATCCTAGGGCTTTTTACACACCAAGTGGTTGACGTAGTCCTAATCTTGCATTGTGTGATATGGAAAATTCTTGTAGAAAGGCTAGATCTTTTTTTTTTTGGGAGTTGTACAATGCTTGTATGTGTTGTTTTATCTTCTACAAAGCGATGGAAAGTTTTGCAAGATAATGAGGAAGGCCTGACACTAAAACCACTACCACAAACATGTTGGGAAAGTCGAGTTGAAAGTATTAAAGCAATAAGATTCCAAGTTCCACATATAAAACTTGCTTTAACTCACTTGATGGAAACATGTGATGACCCTAAGACATTTAGAGATGCTAAAAATTTGTCATCTAACTTCATGGATTTTAAGTTTTTGTTTAGCATTGTTATATGGTGTAATATATTGTCTGTTATTAATAGAGTGAGAAAAATATTGCAAAGTGGGGATATGGTTATTGATGTTGCTATTAGTCACTTAAAGCACCCATTTCTTTTTTCGAAACCTATAGAGAAACTGGATTTGAATCTGACATAGTAACTAATGAAGAAATAGATGCTCAAATGGAAATTGAACCTACATTTCATGAAAAAGCGTATTATTCGTAGAAATAAGCAATTTGATGAAAATGTCAATGATGAGATCACACATTCAGCTGAAAAAACTTTTAGAGTTGAATATTTCTTATATATAGTTGACCAATCGATTTTCTCACTAAAGTGTAGGTTTGAACAACTTCAAATATATGAAGATACTTTTGGATTTTTATTGGATTTAAAAAAATTACATTATGCAGATGATGATTGTTTGAAACGTTCGTGTGATGATCTTGAAGAATTTTTGAAACACGACATGGATTCTGGTATTAATGGGGGCAGGAGTTATTTTTAGAGCTCAAAATTGTGAGATGTTTACCAATAAAGACCACAAAGGGAATCGAGGTGTTGGATTATCTAAAGACAAAGGATAATTATTTTTCAAATGTGTGGATAGCTTATAGGATATTATTGACAATACTAGTTACAGTTGCTTCTGCAGAGAGAAGCTTCTCAAAGTTGAGATTGCTAAAATCTAATTTTCGATCAACAATGTCACAAGATAGATTGAAAAACATGGTTTAGAGCATATTGAAAAACGTGGGTTAGAAGAGTACATTTAAAGTGATAAATTAATTATCTCAAAATGTTAGAAGAGTACATTTAAAGTGAACTTTTGAAAGTTTTAAACTACTAATATTGTAGTTTTGAATGTTTTTATTCAATGAAAAACATTATCTATAATCATGTTATATATATATATATATATACACATGTTTTGAATTATTTATCAAGGGACCCATTTAAGTTTTTGCCTAAGGCCCCCAAAATCTCAGGGTCGGCCCAACTTGGATAGGCTCTTAGGGTGTTCTCCACCTTTCTTCGTTGGATGGCTAGTTGGTGAGTGTGTTTTGGGAACACCTTTGGGGTGTTTTCTGCTTTTCTTTTCTCGATGGCTAGCTGTTGCATGTACTTTGGGTAGGCTCTTGGAGTATATTGATCCTTTCATGGCAGGATGACTAGTTGGTGTGTGCGCCTTAGGTAGGCTCTTGGTGTATTCTCCACCTTTCTTCGTTGGATGACTAGTTGGTGGGGGTGTTTTTGGTAGGCTCTTGGGGTGTTCTCCGCCTTTCTTTGTTTGATGGCTAGCTGGTGCATGTACTTTGGGCAAGCTCTTGGAGTGTATCCATATTTTCTTAGTTGGATGACTAGTTGGTGAGTGCACCTTGGGTAGGCTCTTGGGGTGTTCTTCACCTATCTTCGTTGGATGGCCAGTTGGTGAGTGTATTTTGGGTAGGCTCTTGGGGTGTTTTTCTCCTTTCTTTGTAGGATGGCTAGCTGGTGCATGTACTTCGGGTAGGCTCTTGGAGTGTATCGCTTCTTTCTTGGCAGGATGACTAGTCGTTGTATGCGCCTTGGGTAGGCTCTTGGGGTGTTCTCCACCTTTCTTTATTGGATGGCTAGTTGGTGCATGTGCTTTGGGTAGGCTCTTTGAGTGTTCTCCACCTTTTTTCGCCGGATGGCTAGCTGGTGCATGTGTTTTAGGTAGGTTCTTGGACTGTTCTCCGCCTTTCTTTGTTAGATGGCTAGCTGGTGTACGTGCCTTGGGCAGGCTCTTGGGGTGTTCTCTGCCTTTCTTGGTTGGAAAGCTAGTTGGTGAGTGTGTTTTGGGTAGGCTATTGGGGTGTTCTCCACCTCTCTTTCTTGAATGGCTAGCTGGTGTGTGTACTTTGGGTAGACTCTCAGATTGTACCCCTCCTTTTTTCGTTGAATGGCTAGTTGGTGCGCGTGCTTCCGGTAGGCTCTTGGGGTGTTCTACACCTTTTTTCCTTGGATGGCTAGTTGGTGCATGTACTTTGGGTAGGCTCTTGGAGTGTTTCTTGCCTTTCTTTGCTAGATGGGTAGCTAGTGTATGTGCTTCGAATAGGCTCTTGGGATGTTCCCAGTCTTTCTACGTTGGATGGTTAGCTGGTAAGTGTGCTTTCGGTATACTCTTGGTATGTTCTCCTCCTTCTTTTGATGGATGGGAAGCGAGTGCATGTGCTTTCGATATATTCTTGTGTTGTTCACTATCTTGCTTCGATGGATGGCCGGATGGGGGGTGCGCAGCCAAAGTACCATTAATGATCAACATGGCCACTAGGGTGAAGAAGGTGTTAAGCCTTATAGCCATTGTTTGGGACTACTTGTGATGTGCACTGGTTTGTGTTGTTGTGAGTTGTAATGTGGTTGAATGGATGATGTTCAAGATTTTATAGGGTGATGAAAGGACAAAAGATTGGGTATTCCTTTATAATCTAATTGAAATAACTTCGGAATTAAATGAAGTGTGTTTCATATGAATTTAAATGCCATAAATTATTATGCAACTGAAGTTTAGTTTTATCTTATGTTTATCTATAATAATTTAATCAATTGCAACTAAGTTTAAACATATAATCATGTATGTGTGTTTTACTCCATAAATCAAATTGAAAAAATAATGTTATATTTTTTGTTCAAATTAAATAGTAATTAGTGGATAAACCCCTAATATTAATTAAAAAAAATAGTGGTATAGTTACTAATGAATTCACCTTATAATAACATGTTGGAATCAAGTCAACTTAAATTTGAGGATATTTTGGTACACAATATTACGTATTACTAATTAGTATAAAACACAAAATTTTATCTTTATTTCTGTGTTAATATTGTTTAGTATTTTATCATCTACCTTGTCAAAGTAGTCACTATTCTCTTATTGTAAGATATC